>BJBW01003089.1:0-67106 GCA_004320125.1 Scolopax mira
TGCCCAGAGAAGCTGTGGTTGCCCCATCCCTGGAGGGGTTCAAGGCCAGGTTGGAGGGAGCTTGGAGCAACCTGGTGTGGTGGGAGGTGTCCCTGCCCAGGGCAGGGGGTTGGAACTGGATGGTCTTTAAGGTCCCTTTCAACCCAAACAATTCTATGATTCTATGAAGTCTGCACATACCCGCAGAGATGCAAACACTACGTCTTGGTGAGATGACACTTCATACTAGGCGAGTGACCTTGGATCATCTGATAGTCATATTGCCCTGAAGGAATGTCCTTCTGACATGTGTTTTAGTAGGTGAAATGGGGTCTGTGCTGCCTGTAGCTGTAGTATGGGTGAAAATGTGCAGGTGGAAAGCTGCTATGGTAGCGTGAGGTCAAAGCCACCGCGCTGTCATCTGGCTGGAGCCATCTGTCGGTCAGGTGACATCTAGGACCAGATTCCAGCTATAAATACCCCCATAAATTTAATTCATGACGTGGAAGCGCTTTCATCAAAAGCCTGCAGTTCCTACGGGCCTCGGGACGCTCTGTGTTTGCTCTTTGCTGAATATTCCAGCTACTTTACTCTGCCTCCAGTTGCCAGATTTATTCACTTCTCCTCTAATGTGCTGTTCAAAGGTCTCCTCTTTTTATGGCGTGTCTGGCAGATGGACTGAACTGCAGTTTTCCAAGCCTGAGAGGGGCTGAAGGCCAACTATTCCTACAGCCCGGGCCAGTGGTGTGGGCAGGAGACCTCCTTTCTATTTCTGGTGGAAGGAACCGTTACAGGAAGGAGTAAAGGGCCTGGCAGGAGAGGGACCTCGGAGAGCAAGGTCTTTCCAGTTAGACTTATTTAGCCTCCACGTTATCCAAGATCTCTGCTGTTTTACGGGCTGAAATGAGACAGCCTGGACTCATACGGTACAGGGGGATCACTAAAAAAAAGGAAAAAAGGAAAGAACAAGCATCTGATGTGGAAAGTCTTCCTGTGGTAGAAAATCTAACTCTGTAGGAAATCTGACAGCGGTGGGAATCTTCCAAGGACTCACATTATTGAAAAGGTCACAGGAAGAAATTTCCTGCCTGTTTCTTTGCAGAGGCAGATGATCATCTAACTGCAAAATATACCTTTTGGTTCCCAATGATTTTTACATTCTTTCACATCAACCAGCCATCCGAATCTTTTGAGACCAGGCTGGATGGGGCAACCATCCAGCAACCTTTGAGCAACCTGGTCTGGTGGGAGGTGTCCCCACCCAGTTCAGGGGGGTGGAAGGAGATGATCTCTAAGGTCCCTTCCAACTCTAACCATTTTATGATTCTTTGATTCTACAATCACAAATTTTCCCATTTATATAGTGCATGGTGATATATAAAGAGCATTTCCAGCACCTCCTACCTGAGTGGTGTGGATGGGGACACTGGGTGGCTGCTCAGGGCACTGGATTCCTCCTGTTTCTGACCTGTGGATGTGGCTTAAATATAGGAAATTAAACCTTTCAGTATTTTTTCCTTTCTTCAGTAGGTCGAACCCTTTCCAGAATATTCTGGCTTTCCAAAGCCTTCCTAGGAAAAGGACTTATTGGCTACTTAAGCCCCAGGTCACTGTAGCCCTCTCACCCCAGGTGAACTATGAGAGTGGTTAGAAGCTTATGGTGATGTACACCATGTTTGTAAAGCAAGCAAGCTCTAATTTGTGGATCTGCAAATCGGAGCAGAGCCTTTAATGATCCTTGCCCTGTTCCCCAAAGAGGTACTTGGGCTGGAAAACAGGCACCTGCCCTTCCCAGTTGGCCCAGTAAAGGTTTGGCATTTGAGGTGGGCGAGGGCTGAGCAGATGTTTCATGTCACTCTCTCTGCACCTGATTTCACGCCCTGATCTGAGGGTTTGTTTTTCCTGCGGGGCTTTATCACTTAGATATTACATGGGATTTGTACTTTGTGAGGGAGATTCCGGTAACCGCGTTGCATACCCAAAGCTGGTGTCAGTACCACCATTGGCTCCACAAGCAGCATGAGTAATGACAGGTTTAATGATGCGAACATCCCTACTCAGACACTAACGTCCCGTGCCTCCTTCCCTTTTTACAGTGATTTTTAAATCAGCAGTTCCTGATGTCGGGCGTGAGTAAAATCAGAGCCACATTCTGTATTCTCACCCCTCCTGGCCTGAGTGCATGGCCAGCATTGCAGATCATCACTTGGGAAGGTAAAGCACCACCAGCCAAAGTGGATATGCTGCAATTAGACCTCTCCAGGCAGAAAAAACTCTGAGCAGAGGGTCTATTTGTCCATCACTCTCTGTACGTGTCCTTAAGAAAAAAAAGAGAAGAACATTTCTGAAGGAAGGTCTTTGGATGTCATCAAGTCGTCTTTATCATCATGTCTTCCACATCCACGGAGTCCTGGGCCCATAGCAAGTAGCAAGATGTTTATACCAGACCCTTCATAGAATCATAGAATCATATGGGGTTGGAAGGGACCTCTGGAGATCATCTAGTCCAACCCGTCCGCCAGAGCAGGTCTACCTAGAGCAGGTTGCACAGGAACTTGTCCAGGTGGGTTTTGAATGTCTCCAGAGAAGGAGACTCCACCACCTCTCTGGGCAGCCTCTGCCAGTGCTCTACCACTCTCACAGTAAAAAAGTTCCTCCTCATGTTTCAGTGGAACTTCTTACACTCAAGTTTGTGCCCATTTCCTCTTGTCCTGTCCCTGGGCACCACTGAGAAAAGACCAGACCCATCCTCCTGACACCCTCCCTTTAAGTATTTGTAAACATTGATCATTGCCTTGTAAATGAGACAAACCTCAGTGAGAGGAGCCCAGCAGAAGTGACTGTCCTTTCTGCTGCCTTTTGCTGTGCCCTGAACATTGCTCCAAGAGAGACACACAACTTCTCCTCTTGCTACTGTTCTTGCGAAGTTTTATTATTTTTTTTCTTATTCATCAATTGCATATGCTTTCCCTCTTTCCCTTCAGCAGAGCCAGCCAAGAAGTCACATTTTGCAACTGTTATAACTGTTTCTGATGCTGGAAAAGCAATATCCAAGGAAAGAGGCCAACGCCAGCAAAAAAAAAAAAAAAAAAATGTTTCAGGGTTGCTGATACCGATGGGGAAAGTGTCTGTTTCCACCAGCAGCCAAATCACAAATGACACTCGAAAACAAGTAGTGATCTCTATTTTTATTCGCCTTTTCTCTCTGCTTTCCCTTGCCTCCATCATATCTTTCTGTAAAAAGAAAGCTAAAGCCCATTGCTTGTGCTGCCTGGGGAAAGCCAGGGATCTGGGATTTTTTTTGGCGAAGCCTCTGTCCGTTTGTGGGACCAAGAACAGAAGCAAGGACATCAGCTTTCCCTACGGATCACACAGCAGTCTAAATGCCTACAATATGGGCTGCCTCTGACAAGCTGAGTTTTTTTCAGTAGGATTTGGTTAAGTCGTAGGTGATCACTGCACCTGGATCAAAATATTATGTCACTTTTTTTTTTCACCTTGTGGCTTTGATCATTAAACAGCCATGGTTTGATAAGAGTCTGAGCCCAAAGGGCCATGGAGATGCTGGGAGGGCTGGAACCCCTCTGCTGGGAGGGGGGGACTGAGAGAAATGGGGGGATTCAGCCTGGAGAAGAGAAGGCTCCAGGGAGACCTTCAAGCCCCTTCCAGTCCCTCAAGGGGCTCCAGGAGAGATGGGGAGGGACTCTGGATCAGGGAGGGGAGCCACAGGACAAGGGGAAAGGGTTTGCCCCTGAAAGAGGGGAGATGGAGATGAGATCTGGGGAAGAACTTGTTTGGTGTGAGGGTGGTGAGAGCCTGGCCCAGGTTGCCCAGAGAAGCTGTGGCTGCCCCATCCCTGGAGGGGTTCAAGGCCAGGCTGGAGGGGGCTTGGAGGAACCTGGTCTGGTGGGAGGTGTCCCTGCCCAGGGCAGGGGAGTTGGAATTAGATGATGTTTAAGGTCCCTTCCAACCCAAACCATTCTATGGTTCTATGACCTTTATCATGTGCTTTTAGGCCAAGAATTGCAATAACTTCTGAGCCGTGTTGTCCCAGCAGTGGGCTCATGGACGCAGTTCTGGTTACAGCTGCACAAGTAAATACAGGTATGGCAACCTATCCCTCCTCCTCTTTCCATCACTTTGCTGGTGCAAAAGGCCTTCACCAAGTAGCTTTTCCTCGTTTTTATAGTCTGCTCAAGCTCATTCATTTCATCTAAATTAACAACAAGACCACGCTTAGAACAAAAGAGCCCTCTGCCTTGTGACTTTCTCTCGCGCTGTTCCCCTTTCTCTCACATCCAGCTTTTTCTCTTTATGTGGCTTGTGGATGGTTTGGCTGACGGACGTCCTGGCGAACAATACCCATCTCTGTGCCTGTGTTCAGCATGAATAAAACACTCCCCCGCACAGCTCAGCTCCCACGGCTGCTCATGGTTTTGATGGTGTCCTCTTCCTCTGACAAGAAGCTTGTTCTCTTCATGGGTTCATGGTGTCAGGTCATCTTGAAAACCCTCCGCTCAGAGCAGCCAGGAGAAGTTCCTTGTTTGCACCTGGTGCCTGTTATAAATCGGTCAATAGTGCTCGAGGTGGAAGGACTCTTTGGCTTGATGTGAATTCATTTGTGAGCTTCTCTAAGGGTTTGGTTCAGTTAAGGCAACAGGAACCTTTCCAGGATCTCCCATGTGCTTCAGGACCAGCCCCTCTTGGGTTTTTATTTGTTATGTTTGAGAAACCTACAGCAATTTATTGTCATTTAGACCTATTCTATCACTTGGTGATGCCTGCCCAACCAGGAAGGGCAGTCAGGTTAAAAACAAGGAAACATGAGGGTGAAACACAAATAGATTTAATAGGATAAGACTAGATAATTAGCATTAATAATACTAAAGAACCAGTATTGATCCTGATACCAATATAAAGTACCCCAGGCCCATCCCCATCCCATCGCACCCCAGGGAGCCGTGCTCTCCCCCCAGGGACAGCCCATGGGGCTGCGGCTTCGGGAGGAAGGGATGGGCTCAGGGCTCCGGCACCGGGGCAAGGAGTTCTCAGGATCCCAGCCAGTGAGGGGGGGGGAGAGAGAGAGAGAGAGAGAGAGAGAACTCCTCAGCAAACTTTGCAATTTCTCTGGAATGTGCCGTTCATGGTATGGAATAACCCTGTTGGCAGCTTGGGGCAAGTGCCCGGGTCTCGCTCCTCCTCATCCCCGCACCTGGGGAGCTGGAAACACTGACACCTTGAATCCTGCGCCACGGAGCTGGCTTTAAAGTACATATTTTCACCAGTTTCAGATGCTAGAGTCTTCTAAAATTGCAGTTTCCCCCCCAGTTTCATTAGGAGAGAAATTAGTTCCATGTCACTCAAAACAGGACATTATTTCACTCAACTGTTGTTTCCTGCGGCACCTCTAGCAGCTGCCATCTTCACCCTTGGGGGCAACATGCCATCTTTTCTCCCTCCTTTACCCCAATCTTGCTGTGGGTTTTCCTCCAGCCATGTTGCAAAAGTCACAGCAGGCTCTTCTCAGCCATCCCCATCCAGTGGCCTGAAGGCACGAAACTGGTGGAGGGAAGGTTGCCCCACATGGAACACCCAGCCCTCTTACCACCTCCGCTCCTGAGAGATGAGATGAGGAAGCCCAGGAGGAGGGAGGGCAGGTCCTCAGTGCCAGGGGTTGGCAGGACGAGGCAAGGCAAAGAGCAAATACAGTCACCATGAAAACAAACCTCTTTACAATGCAGGTCAACAGAGATCACAAAAAGCATCTCCATAGAGCCTGCTCCTTCCTTAACGCCACAGTAACCCGTCAGAGACCACCTTAGTGTATGTAGAAAGACAATTCTAGGCAACAAATTTTTTGATCTCGCAAAATCACAGAATGTTAGGGTTAGAAGGGACCTCTGGAGATCATATTCTCCAACCCCCTGCCAAAGCAGGGTCACCCAGAGCAGGTTGCACAGGAACGTGTCCAGGTAGGGTTTGAATGTCTCCAGAGAAGGAGACTCCACCACCTCTCCTGTTCCAGGGCTTTGCCTCCCTCAAAGGGAAAAAGTTTTTCCTCATGTTGAGATGGAAATTGCTGTATTCTGGTTTGTGCCCATTGCCCCGTGTGTCACCAGGCAGGCACTACTGAGAAGAGTCTGACCCCATCCTCTTGCCACCCGCCCTTTGGACATTGCTCAGCATCAACGTCCCCTCTCAGTCTGCTCTTCTCCAGCTGAACAGCCCCAGGTCTCTCAGCCTTTCCTCATTACAGAAATGCCCCAGTCCCTGAGCAACTTCATAGCTTCTGATGGAATCTCTCCAGTAGTTCCCTGACTTTCTTCTAGGTCCCTTCTAGCATTCTTCTAGGTTTATTTCAACCTTGCTTAATTGTTTTTTAGGATCTGAAGTGCCTTTCATATCACAACGTCATTTGCACACAAAGATGCTCATTTATTTTGGACCGTGCTTCCCCCCCTTTCAGCAACACCATAGCTGATGATCCAGAAATACCTGGTCAAGTTGGAACATATCTAGCATGTCCAGGAAGCTTTAATAGCTCTTAATAAATATGATTATAAACAATTTAAGGGCTTTAACCAAGACAGAGCATCACTGTGCTGGTGCTGAACAGAGAGGTGCAGCCATGTTTGCCCCCCGAAACATGCAAGCTCTAAGGAGAAACTGAAAAATGAGGAAAAAAAGAAGTGTTTTAATAAGTTGGCAGAGTAAAGTGAGGCACCAAATGACTGGATGGTTTGTGGGAGGGCACACAGGGCTCTTGCAGTCTGGACATGAATCCAGAAGGTATCTAACTGCTCTTCAAACCTTCTGGCAGTTATTGCACAAATAACAGCCGTTCCCTCTCTCACATCCGTCTTCAGGGCCCCTCTTGAAGAAGGAGTGGGGAAAAATCTCCACGATGAAAACAGCACTGCAAGAAAGGGCTGAGGGAAAGGGCTCAGATCTCCTGCAGCCCCACGTCGGGCCCATCCTTCTCCCCCTCTTGGCAGGAGGAGAAAGTTAATGCTGGGGAGAGAGGAGATTGATGCACAGACCTCTCACCTGGGTCAGGGAAGGCACAACCATGTCCATGCTCTGCAAGAGGCAAGTTCAGACATTTGTGAGCACAGCAAGCTGGCTGCATTTCTGTGTTAGATAAACACTGATTGATAAAAAGCTGCCAAGTGTTTAAACAACTGCCTTAGGAGTCTTCTTTTTTTTTCTTTTTTTTTTTTTTTTTTCCCTAGGCTTTGCAAGTTTTTCTCCGGCAAGGCCATCCCAAGCATTTGGAACCCATCTGTAGTGACCGTGCATCCAACGTTGTCCAAAAGGACGTGATGGAGGGATCAGAGATTTAAACTTCCTGTCCCCTGTGGCTCCTTACAAGCGTCATTAAAAGCAGCCTTTTCAAACTTAGGCTGTGATGATGAGACGCTGCTATTTTTTTCATTCCCACCCCATCTCCACATTTTCATTTCCAGATTTGCACCCCCGGCGGAGAGAACCGCTCGTGGAAAGACAGCCCTTCATCACTGTTGGTAAAATGTTGATTTTTTTGGTTTCTTTTCATGACACGTGGCTTCTGTGAAGCACCACCGGGAAATATTACAGTGAGTGCCTCTAGAAATTCAATAGAAATGTTGGTAATAGGTCCAATTACAACATATCAGCACTTATCTGAGTCTCACACAAAAAAAATCTGTACGTTTCAGATGTACCTTTGGTCTCTGCAGGAATCTGGCTGTTTAAATGAAAGAAAATACATAAGCAATTAGAATCCCGTCTTTTGTGGGATGTTTTCTTTCTAAGATGATTCAATGTCCTAAAGGCATCATCTGCATATATAATAATGAAAGTAGTATTCCTGAGGAACTGGAACTGCACCCGAATCCTTGCTCTGCACACAGCATTTAGCTTATTTTCAGTGCAAAAATGGTATCAGATGGAATTTTTTGAGGGTCAATGACCGCAGATTGAAATTTTCCTATTAGGCAACGTTAATCAGATTGAGGCTGATCTAATCAAAGATGTGAGGAGCCGGCTCCATCTCTGCTTGGCAGCCCGAAACCTACTAATCCAAGTGCCACAGATGCTGAGACATTCCTTCATAGGGCAGGAGCCAAGTCCTGCAAACTGCCAAGTGCTTCTTCTGAAATTCATGGGAACCAGGGGCGTGTGGCACCTGGCAAGACCAAGCTTTTTTGCAAAAGCCCCTTTGGAAAGAACTGGGTTTTCATACCAGGACCTGGTACAATAAACTGTCTGTGGCCCCCAGCCTCACCATTTGCCAGCAGGAGCTGAGAGCAGGATCCTGGTGTAGGAAGACTTGGAAACCAGGGTGGAGAGTCTGCAGACTGGAATTTCATTCATACAGCTCTGGTCACAGGGCTCCTTCTTCCATGGTTTTACAATAAAAATCTTGGCTGATGTGTTAGTAAAGCTTATTTTTGCCCTGAGAAAGGAAGAGGTTCCCCACCATTGCTGCTGAAAAACATCAGCTCCATTGCGCAACTCTGCTGGGAAACATGTAGAGGCACCCAGCAGCTAATTAGCCAGCCTGGGCCTAGACTTGGCTTTGACTTTGAAAATGACACAAGAGGACTGAACTTGGTTAAACCTTCCCACCGAATCCAGACAGAAAAGAGAAAAAGGCAGATTTTCCCTCTTCCGCCTGTGAGTGCCAACTTTTTAAGCTCTGTGGTTCCGGTGATAAAGCCAATCATTTGCTGGTGAGATACGTACCCGCATCCTAAGGAAAGGTCCTCACTGCTCACCAGCACCTCAGCTCTGCAGAATGGTAGCTCAGATATTGCTGGAGATGTGGTAGAGCCGAGTAATCCCCAGGAGAGGATGACATCTCATGGCCAAGGCCAGTGGCAGAAAAGAAGAACTAAAGGGCAGAACTGCCTTGCCAAATATTTTTGCTGATATTTTGTGTTTTGAAGCTCATCCCTGTAGGTTTTTTCCTGAAGCCAAGTCCACCGGTGATGTCATGAGGGTATTTCTTTGTCATTCCTGCAGCACAATGCTGCTTCAAACCTTTCTTACCTGGCAGCTGACATCCTTTCTTACCGGTGATTCTTATCTCTGAGTTGAGCAAAGTAGATGAAATATGTTTTCATCTCACCTGGAAGTGGGTTGAGCTAAGAAGGATCTGGTTGGCCAGTATGAGATGTGAAGGTGATTACAGGAACCTTGCGTCAGCCCTGCACAAACAGCAAGCTGTCTGCCTGAGCTGAGGCTGCAAAAAGCAATAATCAGGGCTCACCCCAAAATGTTTGGTGTGCCTGGTTTGCTGGGGATGTGACTGAACCTCTGGTTCAGAGGTGTTGATGAGTTTTGGGATGGATCCCTGACTGGTCTTCCTTCAGGACCCACCCAGATCCTGGTGTGTGCAGCCTGGGACTGGCTGCTTCTGGGTGCTCACTTGGGGAACCCTGCTCCTGCAGAAGAAAACAGATATTTTGGGGTGGTTCCTCCTGGAGATGGTGTGGATCCATACAGTGGGTCCTATGTTACTTGATTTTTTTCCATTGTCTCCCCTACTCCAGCCCCCATGAGCTGGACAATGAAATTTGACCTAATTCTGAAGACATGTAACACCATGTCTAGCTGTCTGGGGCATTAAAAGTCACTTTAGGTGATATCTTCTTTCCTTACACATACTGTCCTATTTCAGCCTTTAGATCACATTAATTTTGCTGTTTGCCTATCCCAGTTTTTCAGGGGAAAACTTTTGGATTTTATTATTATTATCATCATACAAAAGTTTGATCCAAAATCTACTTCAAATGTAAAAAGCATAGTGAAAGAAAGTGACCTCTTCTGATATGAGGACCTTACACAACACAGCCATGAACATTTTGTAGCAATGGCTGGTCCAAGGGTCCTATTGGGGCATGCTCTTTGCTTTGCTTTAGAGATCCTCAAAATACAAGTTGTCTTTTGAGGATTTTCTGTAGGGTTGGATCGACTGCCAGAGATGTAGGTCTAGAACTTAAATTTGGTGCCAGCCCTTAGCCTTTGGCATCAGAGGTTAGTCTTGTCCCAGGAATTAGGTGGCACTTGGGCAGGTGTTCCATGACTGGCCATGCACTACCATTCAGTTGTATCAAATGAAGCAATGGTTGAAAATGGTGAATGCTTGCTGGAGATGTGATGACCCACATCAAATACAGGGTGTACTGGTGGAAGAGGTCTTCCTTATTGGCCTTACCTCTCTAAGATGAGACATAAACACCCCATTTGGGCTTATTTCTTGAGTTACTAGTTCCATTTATAAAGGTGTTGCCATCTAAGGCAAGCTCTTCTCTAGACACCATAAAGTAATTTTGCAAGCAGGCTTCCTTTCCTCTGTGGTGCAGAAAGCTAATAGAGCTAATGTGTAAATTTTAAGCTCAAAAATAAATATTGTGACAGTTTAATCTGATGGCACCTAAGCTTCTGGTTTTGTCAGTACTGGGGAAGGACCTACATTTCAGATTTATTTTCTCTGTAGAAAACTCAACATATTTGATTCTATGATTGTATGATTCTGTTTGGTATTTCTGGATCAGCTAAGCATGTTCTGTACTCTATGATGCTGCACCAGAGAAGATGTCATTTGGAGGAACTGCTGCCTGCAGAACTACTCAGGTACCTGGCTTTGGACACCAGCTTTGCCACTGGACTGGTAGAGGTCTATAGCTGACAGACCACAGACAGTCAAGAGATGATGGTGGGAAGCAGGATATGTGAACAAGTGGTGGAGTGATGGACCATGCACAGGACTTGTGTGCTCTTTGTAGTTACCTCCACAAAGTTCTAGCTGAACGCAATGTCTTGGTGGGTCATCAGCTATTTTTTAGATTGAGTATTTCTGATTAACTTTTAATCAATGCTTTGCAAAACACGGGCCAGAAAATCTCATTCTGGAGCTGCCACAGCCTGGCTCATAACTTCCGTTGCAGTGCAAGGGTTTCTTACAAAGCACCATCCAGCCTGAAGCTGACTCTGAAGCCTGCTATATTTTTCTTAACTAATTTTAACTGTGATGGTTTTGATGTCTCTTTCTCAGGTGCCTGCACCAACCACACCTCATGTCAACGCACAGGGACCACATGCTTACTCCGTGTACATGTATCAGTGCAGAGCGTCTGAGGAACCCAGGGCTTTACCATGAGGACCATACAGATGTCCTTAAGATCGAGGGGATTAAAGTGAGCAGGCCTTTTTGTCAGCTGGTGGCTGGCCGTGATGACATGCAGCAGGACAAGGACACAGGGTACGATGTGGTGGTTATACACATCAGCTAAAAGCCACACTGGGGCAACTTTGGGAACGTACCTTTATGTGTGGAGTAACTCCATGAGCATCCACCGACACTCTGAATCCCATTGAATGAGCCTGGAAAAAGAGAATAGGGACAAAAGCTTGGTCCTGCTGAATAAAAACAACAAACCGCAACCAACCAACTAATCAAAAAACCCGCCAAACTCCAATTATCTTCACCGGAGCCAGAATGTTACTCTGGGACACTCTGTACTGCAAGCTGCTCTGTGCAGATGGACCTCTGATTTTGTTCAAAGCTTCGCTGGGTTTCCTGGGGCTGCAGATGGCTCAGATCTGCTGCCCGGAGCAGGGCTGGAGCAAGTGCTTGGAGGAAGGAGCTAACAAACTGTGTCTCCAGTTCAGAGGGGCTGCAGCAAGCTCTACCTTGACCCTCTGGCTTTGTAGACCTTCTGAAGCCTCCCTACCTGGGGTGGTTGGGCCAGAGGGTATCACCCAGGAGTCAAAAGGAGGCCAGCAGCAAAGTTCAAACCTGAGTGCATTGCTGAATGCTGCCTGAAATTCCCTGGAGCTTTCAAGGATGATGAGCAATGTTAAACACCCCCCTCTCCCTAAAAGTCCACCTTTTTCAAGTGTCAGGCAGGGGAAAATCAAGTATCCTCTCTAATGGGTGGTGAAAAGGTCAAAACCATTGCAATTTGGGAATACGATGCTTGCAAGCAGGGTTTCCCCAGGAAAACCATTTCCCAGAATTTTTTGATGTTACCAACCCTGGAAAAGTACTGTTTGGGCCACGGGTGGTGGTAGACTAGAAAGGAAAAATAAAATAAAATAGAAAGATGTCTCACACGACCACAAGATGGCAGCTGGAGCCTGGGAAGTTGTTTTTTTCGTTTTTTTTAAATCGCACAAGACAAGAGCCTGCATTTGGGAATAGGCACCTGCCCCGCTTTGGCTTTGAACATCTTCTCTGGGCACTCAGAGCAGAATATCTGCTTACCCCTCACGACTCCCAGCTCCTCCCAGCCTCCCTCGATTAGTCGGTATCAAATAAAATGGTTTAACCAATGTAATCCCCGTTGATAGGGAAACAGCAGTGCGTCCGGTTGAACGCCACTGTTACGACCTCGTCTGTTCCAACACCTAATTTGATGGAGATCTGTAGCCAGATGCTCTGCCCGCCTCCTGCCACCACAGCTTCTGGTCTGCCATTTCTCCTGGAGTTGGACTCTTTTGAGTTAAAGACCCCTCGGCGCAAGAATATCTCAAGCCTTGCTGAGATCCTCACGGAGGCTGGAGAAACCTGAAGTGGGAAGTGGAGGTTTAGGGCAGAAATTCATTAACCTGGCAGACGGAAGGAATGAGCATTTACGTAGGATGGATTTTTAAGACCACAGAAGAAGAAGGTGAGGTGGTCAAAGTGGTAATTTGGAAGTCCTGCTGTAAAGCCATTTGGTCTAGAGCCAGCCTACCTGGAGAGCGTGGATGGGTTTGGCTGCTTTCCCCAGAAGTGACAGCATGTCTTGCTCCATCCCTGCCTTCCTCAGCTGCTCAGCATATGCCAGCACTGCGCAGGAATCCTGTCCTGTGCATAAGGGAAAATATGTTAATATTTCCATATTTCTCCCTGTGGGAAGATCTCCATACGGCGTGCAGCTATCACTGCCCATCTTCACTCCCTTCCAGCTCTGTATTTCCCTGTCAAGATGTTGTTTTCCCAGTTGGGGGGGGTGATAATCATGACACAGACTGCTGCAGTGCCAAGCAATTTCAGAACCACCTTAAAAAAAAAAAACAAAACAAAAGAAAAAGTTATTCAGGTCATGATTTGTGTTATTGTGGTGCTCTGAGATGCTGCTCTGACACAACGGGAGCTAGAGGAAGGTGGAATGATACACCTCCACCCCAAACTAGGGCAGACCTGACCCCCTAAAGCCTGGTACCCACCCAAGTCCATGATATCTCCTGGCAGGAGAAAACATACCTGTTCCTCCTCCCTGTACCACCTTGCTTTTACATCCCATGAGCAGATAGTTCTTAGGAGCAGTCATGCTTCTCGCGGCAGCGGGAGGGATTTCTTGGCAATCAGGAGACCGTAGGACACCGTCGCGGTGGGAAGGCTGAAGAGAAAAAGGAGAAAATTGTTATCGGACACAGAAAAATGTGAAGAACCATCAGGGTGACTTCTGCCCTTCTTGAAGGGTTTGGTTTGTGGAATGGAAACTACCACCGCCCTGGGTGAATTTCTTTAGTGGGCTTTCCTCTTTCTTAAGAGTGTAAGCTTATTTTATAGGACGGGGGAACACGGCCAGATATGAGCTGTTAGCTTCTTTTTTTTTTTTTTTTTTTTCCCCCTGACCTATCGTGAGTTATTTACAAAGGTTTAGACCGAGTTAAAGCAAAGATGAATTTCTGAGCCTGCTGGTTAATATCTTGCAGCTGCTCTTCTGAGGCCTGATCCAAAGCCCAGTAACGTTACTAGGCACCTTCCCTCTGACATCAGGGGGCATTAGGATGGGATTTATGCATTTGGCAGAGGTTTTCCAATAATTTATTTAAACACTGGAGAGAGCAGCAGTGATTCAAGTCAGGTTGAGGGTTCAAGATTAGAGCTCTTTTGAGTGCCAAGTCTTGTGGGTTTGTTTGTTGTTCGTAAATGGGGCACTAATGTTGTGAATGATATGGTCCTCTTGAGAAAGGGACAATTCCTGCCCTACAATCCTCTCACCTTCAAAGCAGTTGTATCCCAGTGATGTGCCCTTGCTGTCCCCATGGCTCTGTGGGCTCTCAGGAACCAGGTAAGTAGAGCTCATACGTTGATGGATTCACACTGCTCCTGTCCCACTGCTTGCTGAGCATTATCAGCAAGTCCATGGATGCAGGCAGGCATCAGCTTCTTGAGATGATTCACCTGTGCAATCTGAGGTGTTGAGTCTGCGTGTCTTGATATGAAATTGATTCTTCAACCAGGAGATCAGATACCAATTGATGTACCATACAGAAGAAAGAGGGAATGAAGAGAAGAGGAAAGCTACCTTGCAGGTTGCATTAGGGATGGTGAACCACAAAGCTTGAAAGCCAGGAGGTAGTTAAGGAAGATATAAAAGCAAAGGATTTGATAGACAGGAGATAATGGAGGTTTGGGTTACGGGAAGATTAAAGGACTAATTGAGAAACGTTAACCAACATCATCTCTTGGTCATTGTAGAGGACAGCATCTCCCCACAGTAAGCTGTCTGCAGGCTGCAGTGATATTCCTGGGAACGCAGCTCTACTGAGCAATGCCTGCTGTGAGGTGGGACACTGGAGATGGAGCAGGTCTTTGCTCTGCTAAAACAGGCAAATTCTGAGGCTTTTGGGTCCCTCTCAGTGTCCCCCAATCCCCCTTCCCCTGCTGCTCAGTATAAGGCAGACACACGTGGTGATGTGCACGTGTTTGACCACAGCGGTGCATGGAGCTGTGAACTCAGAAATGCAGAGAGAGCTCCAAAACTGTCCCAACTCTGCTCCCACAGCACAGAGGCAGGAGATCAGTGGGAAGAGGTGCTGGATGTAACGTCCCAACTATACCCACTGCTGGAAAGGACCCAGTGTGAGGGTCCAGCTGCTGGAGTTCATCTTGCCTCCCCATCCTGGTATGACCTGAGCTGAGGGTACAAACCTGGTGCAGAAGTGGTTGTACCCCTCACAGAGACAGCATGTCCACGTGAACCCTTTCCCCTCATGCAAAATCTGCAACAACTGTGTGTGGCTGCATGAATTCCACATGGATTTGGCAAATGAGTGGGCGAAAGGCTTGGGAGGACCTCTTGGTTTTAAGACCCTTGACCATGCAAAGAGCAGGTCCGTCACACAATGGGAGGCTCTTGGGGTACTTTTCAGCCACAAGTGGTTCTGAAATTGCTTGGCACTGCAGCAGTCTGTGTCATGATTATCACCACCCCCCAAGTGGGAAACAGCGTCTGTCTCTTGGGGGGATGTCGCTTCTGCAGCCTGGCTAAGGGAAGGGCTTGCACGGCTGCCAGCCCATCCGTTGGGGCCCCTACCACAAAAAAGACATTGAGGTGCTGAAGTGGGTCCAGAGAAGGGCAACAAAGCTGGTGAGGTGTCAGGAGAGTACGTCTTATGGGGAGAGGCTGAGGGAAGTAGGGTTGTTCAGCCTGGAGAAAAGGAGGCTGAAGGGAGACCTTCTCGCTCTCTCCAACTCCCTGAAAGGAGGGTGTAGCCAGGGGGGTTTGGTCTCTTCTCCCAAGGAACAGGCCATGGGACAAGAGGAAATGGCCTCAAGTTACGCAAGGGGAGGTTCAGGTTGGATATTAGGAAAAATGTTTTCACTGAAAGGGTTATCAGACATCGGAATGGGCTGCCCAGGGTAGTGGTTGAGGCACCACCCCTGGAGGTGTTCAAAAGACAGGCTGACGTGGTACTGGGAGACATGGTTTAGTGATGGTGTTGCATTTTGTTTGTTGTGTGGGTGTTTATTTTTGTCAGGGTTAGGTTGATGGTTGGACAAAATGATCTTGAAGGTCCCTTCCAACGTAGAAGATACTATGATTCTATGATTCTCAGCAGTGTCCATAGCTAGAGAGTGGAAATAGTGGAAATGTCACCCATGTGGTGGTTCTCCTCAGCCATCAGAGGAGAGTGCACTCCTGCCATCTCATGGACGTCTCAGAGAACAAGGAGGAATTTCTCAACAGGAAGAGAGGATTATGATGAATTTTTCTTCAAATCTATTTCAACAATTGAAAATTTAGCTAAGTATTAAATAGATTAATTTTTATTATTTTTTTTTTTTGCCTTTATGCAGGCTTTTGATTATGCAGTTGTCGTAATGAACTCAATGTGGTTGTTTCCGATTTGGCCCTGTAGCATCTGGCAGGGAGCCTCCGTCTGAACGCGAGTCTCGCTGCATCCAGATTTGATTCCTTTTCCTTGGCACGGCTTTCCCTCCTGCTGATGGAAGCTTTAAAGAAAAAAAAAAATACCATGACATCTGAAACACTGCCAAAAAACATCAACATGCTTTCTGGCTGCCATCTATTGTGCAACGCAAACCTCTTAAGATTTAATATTTCTAAAACTGCGGTGCACCTGCTTGCAAGAAAAACTACCTTGTCACATGATGACATGCTTTGTTAAATCACTTTTTTTTATTATTATTTTTTAGCTTCAGAATGCGGGTTTCTTCCCTTTCTCCCCCTTCCCCCCCTTTTTTTTTTAATCTCCTCCACCCCAAGATTTCTCTGTGAAATAATACTTTCTTCCAGAACTGTGATCTGTAATTATATGATGCATTTCCCACCCTCTGGTTTTGAGAGATCCTTGACTTCTGTCTATGGTGAGAGCTCTGACAACTGGGTGCCTTGGGCTGTGTCCTGGAGGCACTGCCGCCTGCTAATGCCAAGCTCCAGATAAACCCCAGTTTGGCCCAACTGGGATATTGCCAGCGCCTGAGAGGTCACACTGGTTCAACCCAGCTCTTCACTACCCACCACTGGACTCAAGAGGGCTCTGCTGTCTGGCCAAAGCAAGCTCTCCTGCCTGCCACAAAAGAAAGTTTATTCTCCCTTTGGATTTATTTATTTTTTTTCCCCCAGTTGTTTTTCAAGGTAGATTTCGGCTCCACAGGTGGGGAATCTGAGGGTGGGAATCTGAGATGGAGCTGGGTGTCACAGATGGGCTCAGGTGGGCCAGGAGAGCTGGGAGTGGAGAAGTCTCCTGAGAAACACGTGGGGTCCCTTCATTTTGCTCCCATCTGGTAGATCAAAGTACTGCTCAGCGATAAGGTCTAGCAAGTCGCCTTCCAGGTGTCACGGAGATAAGGTGCTTTGCTCGGGTTACACTTCTCTGTTTCTAGCGTTCACTGTCACCAGAGCAAGCACAAGATGTGTCCTCGCTTCAAGGATCATTCTTGAAAGACCTTTTCCTAGTTTTCAGAGGGGTGGCAGCATGGTCTCACCTCCATCTCCCTTTGCCCAATTGCTTTTCAAGACCCTTCATGCTTTTTTGTGCCCTTAGAAGGTGACACAGAGGGGGAAGTTCTCCATAAATAACCAAAAAGCCATGTTCTTTTTCTTCATCCAGAACCCATCTACCTAGCCCACGAGAATGTTAGGACTGTGGAGTCTTGAGTTACAGCACTTATGGATCCCCATCACCTTTATGGCCACCGTTTTCTTCATTGCATTTGACTGTTGCACAGCAGCAATGAGCAAGAGAACCCCTGGAGGACCAACACAGCTTCTTCTCTTGCATGTCTGGGCCCTTTCTGGAGTGTTTAAACAGTTGAGGCCATGGTGGGAGCCTCTCAGGGGAGAGTAGGAGCTCTGGGCATCTGGCCCGTGGCCGCTGAGCTCCTGGCTTACTCTGGCCTGTCAGCTCCTTCCTCCCACAACCCACAAACTGCTTTTGATTCTCCACAACTAGGAAGGCAAAAGTGCTTGTTCAGGTTTCTTCCCCTCTTTGGCTCCCTGGCCTCTGGGAGAAGGATCATGGGGAGGTTTTGGGCTGGATGACTGTAGCTGCTCCAGCTGACAAAAAACCAAAGGTTCCCCATTGCTCTGAGGTGCTCCAGAGGGAGGATCTCCGCAGCTGAACATGGTGACTACAGGTCCATTTCGATGGGTCAGAAGTAGCAGTCCTTCCTCCACCCATTTTACAGGTAAGGAGCTGAGAAGGGCAAGAAGATCTGCTCAAAGTCCTGCAAGAACCCAGCACCAAAATTCCATGTTCCAGTCCCTTTTGTGACAGTTTTGGCAGCTTCCAGTGTCTGATGCCTAGCACAAACCAAGGCAAGGAGGAGATCACACTGCTGCTCTCAGCCCTGTGTCACCGACCCCTATGATATTTAATTAGGAGGACATGGACATCCTCATCCTTGCTCCTGGCTTTGAGCTGTCGTAGGGGTGGGTGGCAGCTTGTGGAGACAGACAGAAGCACCAGGCTACCCCACCACCTGGTGCTTTCAGCAGCTGCTGAATAAATGGAGGAGACTCTGCAAAGTTTGTCAATATTTATCCTTTCTGCATATAGCAGATGAGTGTTAGCTAATTACAGGCTGTACCACCACAGACAGGCAGGCTCTGGTTGCACTGGGCTTGCCAAGTGTCCTCATTGATGTTGCCTTCATCAGCTGTGCTTGCTAGTAAATCAGCCACTTCAGCTCACTGTTTGCCTCTCTGGAGGGGCTGGGAATTATCTCAAGTTGCTGCAGACGTTCTCATACAATCCAGAAGAGCGTGGCAATACGGAGATCCCTGCAGGAGGATGGAACTTGCTCTGCAGTGGTCTCAAAAAGTCACACTGGACCACTGGAGGAACACAGCCTACCCTTGTTCGGGAGGCCATTTCTTTGAGTTGGCCAAATTCTCTTCCACAGGCTGAAGATGACCATTTTTGCCCCAAGCCAGCCCTTCTTCTTCTCTCTTCCATAAAAGTGGAAAGGCTTTGCTTAGGTCCATGCTCAAAGCATGTCTGCTTGGTGTATATAAGGGGTCTGGAGATAACATACCCCTAGACATGACTAGAGGATCTGCTTTCCTCATGACCAGCTTTGGTCCCCGCAAAAGACCTCCCAGCTTCTCCCTTCCCACCCACTTGGGAAGAACATGCTCTGCTGCTGCTGCTGGTGGAGTTGGAACAGGTTGGTGGATGCTCTCTCTCTTGCCATCCCATGGGCATAAAGCTGACTTCTGGGCTTGTTGGCCCTGAATCAGACCTTCAAACGACAGTGAGCAAAAGGGAAGATCTCCCCTCTTGCCTTTTCCATCCCGCACTTGAGTAGACACAACATTTCTCCTCGTTTGCCACGGAACAGCACAGGTCCCAGTTCCCATATTGTGAAGCCCTCTGCCATAAATCAGGCTGATAGGTTTATTCTCTACGTAATGGGAAATTATGACAAATGCAGCTGTATAATCTAGTTAGTAACTCACCATAATGACTACTTCTGGGGTGATTTATGGGTTTTGTCATATGTGAGCTTTCAGAACATTAGAGATTACATTTTTCACACTTTTTGTTGGAATCTCAGTTTGTTAGACTTTACTGCAGCATTAATCACTTGCAGTACAACCCCGGACTTCACAAATGTATCAGATCAGCATGAAAAAGGCAGAGAAAACAAGAACTGTTGTGAATTAATGAGCCGGGTAACACATGTCTCACAAGCAGTGATGAAACAACCTGTGTTCTTCTTCAAGCCGCAACAGAAAGCTCTGAAGTTGGTGATTTTTTTTTATTATTTTTTTTTTTTCTCCTCAGCAGCAGAGAACTGAAATACCACAGCCAGGCTTGAAACCTGAAAGATCTGCGAAGCTGAGTCTATTCTAATTAATGGCAAAATGATGTGTGAATCTGTCCTAAACGTTCAAATAAAGAAGATTGATTCCCAGTTATAATATGGCTTATAAGCAAAACACTAGGATTATATAGGAGAAATGCATGTGTCGTGAAACAACCGATAAATCAGAGAGACAGTTCCAAGGTCTACTGTGAAGGTCTGGGAAACGTTCAGTGTTGCCATCTGTGGAGTCTGGTGGAGGATAAACCAGACCAAAAGGCCATCATTTCCCAAACTGCTTTGGTTTATGCTGGTTTGTGGGTTGTTGTTTTTTTTTTCTTTTCAAGAGGCCCATTCAGATAACGCTTTAGAATACTACAGGAAATATGTTGGAGAAGTCACCAGGATCCAACAGAAACAAGCAGAGGAGAAGGCCTAGGGATGATGCAACATGTTCCCTGTACTGGGAGGGTGGACAGAGGGAAGGCCCATTTTGGGGTAAATCATCATGGTTCAGGGAGATGGCTCACACCCCAGCTCAAACCTTGGCTGGGAAAAGCCTTGGCACGTACTGTCGGGCAGCAGTAACCAGTCTGGCTCTGGCTTTTGGTGGGTGGGTAAGATGATCCACAGGTGGTGAGAAGTATCTCTGTCCCCCGAGCACCTGGAGAGCTGCAGACATGGATAACTGATAACGGCACGGGCCAAGAAGGTGACCTGGGGTTGGTGAACTAGTCCTGGTGTCTCCTTTCTACTGCTGCTTTCTGCTCTAGGTAACAGCCCGTTACCAAGCTCTTGTTGCTGAGGCGATAAGTGATTGGTGGGATTTGGTGCTGCACGTCCCTTTTTTTGTCTGCACTTCTCCTCTGCTAAGCACCAGGGCCAGAATGGAGGGTTTCAGAACTGGAGTTGAGATGGACAGCCAGGCAGAGCAGATGGAGGTGCCACAAACCCTCTGCCAAAATACGTTCTTCCTCCCTTAATGCACGAATGGGATACTGAGCACCACCGTAAATGTACTGATATCAATGATATCAATGGGTAGAGTGGTGGCAATTGATGGAAATGTGGTGGCAACAGTGTTCAGGGCAGTGTATCTTCAGAGGAGAGGTCCTGCCTTGGGCTGAGCTTCTTTGGATAATCAGGCAGCAGCTGAGGAACAAACGTTTGCACCTTCTTTGAGCCAGGACTTCTTTCTTTCCCCTTTACTACAGGAGTACCAGAGACATGGGTCCACACAGTCCTTCATCCCTCCATAAAACCGCTAATCCCATCGTAGGTGATGGTAACCCTCCATGGCTGCTGACCCCATGGATGATGTGGTGTTGGGCCTTTGCTGGGAGAAGAGAAGGTGTAAAATGAAGCTCCTGAGACTGGTAGATGTCTTGGAAGCTGGCCAGGCCCCACCTAACCACAGTCCTTGTGTGGCCAACTGAGCTCATGGCAACTTATTGGAGTGTGCATGGACACTCCTCAGTGGAAATGTGGACATATGAGCAACCATCAATGGGCATGAAATGTGTTCTCATGGTAGAAACAGCTGGGCTGAATATTCTTTACAGCAGGCCCAAACTATGAATCTTTTCTGTCAGGAGCAATAGCCTTTGTTAAACAAGAGCCCTTTTATTTTATTATTTTGAGGAACACAAAGGACCTTTCTTCTGTGTTTTAGAAGCATTTTTAATTAGTCTTGTTTGGGTAGTACAGGGCACCCCTTGCCAAAAATACAGTCATATCCCAGGTTTAGGCTATGTGATGTGGGAGAGATTTTAGCCTTCATTGCCACAAGCACACGGTGCCACTTAACTGTCCTGGGAGAGGCTGTAGTCTTTACATCCAGAAGAGACCTATGGATGGAGGATGCGGGACATGGACATAGCAGGATACCCAAAAAAGCACTTTGCAACATCAGACCTTTAAGTCTAAGCAGCGTGGATGGGGCCAAATCCAGCTCAGAGCTTCTCAACCTGTGCCCATTGGTCCTCAGGAGGAGAGCTGGGGCGAGGATGAGGAGTGGGAGAAGATCTTGCTGTGCTGCTCCGGTTGCCACTGGTGCAGGCAGCCATGGGTGCACCTCTCAGCTCTCCCTTGGTGGCAGGAGCCCACAGGTCTCGTGGTCCTCTGGCACAGGCAGGGAGGACAGGACTGCTTCAGGCAGCTGCTGGGTTTGCCTGTGCCTCAAGCTGGCTTGGCTGGATGCTCTCAGCTCCGAGGCGGTCTGGAGGAGAGAAAACAAGAGGTATTCCTGCCATGAGAGGGGGAACACAGGGAGTGGAGCCGTCACACAGCGCCGTACGTCATGTCCTGCTGACAGATACTGGCTGCAGCAAAGAGGCTGTAAACCAAAAATAGCCCCTTCCCACACACATGAAATAAATAGACGGGAGGGCCCTACGTGCGCCTGAATCTCCACATCCTGTGCCGAGCGGTGCCCCAGTGGAGAAGGTCAGCGTTGGGAAGGGGGGTGTACTTGCCTGCCCCCCAGGAGTGGGGTGGATGTGGCATGGCTGGTGCAGAGGTGCCAGCCTGGCCTAATCCTGCATCTCCATATGTTGTGCCCCAGCTTGGTGGCCTGCAGTACCATGTGGATCTCCCATCTTCTACCACCTCTGGGGCATGTCCCCATCATCATAGACGGCTTTTCCTCCCGGAAGGTGTTGCTAATCATAGACTCATGGAATGGTTTGGGTTGGAAGGGACCTTAAAGATCATCTGACTCCTAACCCCCTTGTCGTGGGCAGGGACACCTCCCACTAGACCAGGTTGCTCAAAGCCCCATCTGGCCTGACTTTGAATCCCTCCAGGGAAGGGGCAGCCGCAGCTTCTCTGGGCAACCCAGGCACCAACCTCATAGGAAATAATTTCTTCCTAATATCTCATCTCAATCTCCCCTCTTCCAGTGTCAAACCCTTCCCCCTCCTCCTATGGCTCCCCTCCCTGATCCAGAGTCCCTCCCCATCTCTCCTGGAGCCCCTTGAGGGACTGGAAGGGGCTCTAAGGTGTCCCTGGAGGCTTCTCTTCTCCAGGCTGAACCCCCCCAATTCTCTCAGCCCCCATCCCAGCAGAGGGGGTCCAGCCCTCCCAACATCTCCATGGTCTCCTCTGGACTCACTCCACATGCAATGTTTTACCTCTATTTTCTATGCAGCACAGAACAAAACGTCCCCATCAGGTTTGCTGGTCTCTTGCTGTTGCTCTACTGAAAGCTTATGGGAAATAGGTTTCTTTCCCTTCGTCTTCTTTGGGGGAAACTTGTCTTTTATTTCCAGCTAGGGAAAACGGAGACCACTCCTCAACAATAGGTGGTGGCCAAATGCCATTAAAACTGCTTTTTCTCCGTGCCTGTGGCTCCACGTCTCCATCCACTCCCAGCCCAGGGGTGCTGGGTTACCTCCTGGGGAGGAAAAATGAGGGTGAACTGGCGTAGCAACTCAAGCCAATGGATCTGCACCCAGGTCAAGGAGCCACCACTTTTGCCAGCAGAAAGAGAGCCCAGATGGTTTTCTCAGTTTTTCACAGGCCAGCTCACCGAGCACAGGTTAGTGCAATCGAGCTGCACGTTGGCGATGGTGAGGACCCCCCCCCTCTTTGCAAAGCCCCTGGCCCAAAATCTGCACTGTGGAACGGGAGGTCGGAGCACTGAAGTGATTTAAGAGCCTTTGCTCTGACTCAAGGATTTTGAAGGGGCCTTCGTGTTTGTTGTGTTTCTGGGTCCTAATATCAATGAGAGAATTAAATCATTATACTAAAACATCAAAACACTAATGCTTTGTTTTCATTGGCACGAACCAAAATGATCTAACTCAAAAGCCATGAAATATCAGCCTTTTTCTTTTTTTTTTCTTTTCTTTTTTTTCTTTTTTTTTTTTTTTTTCTGATGAATAATAAGATCTCTGGCTGCTTGTGATAGTAAATTTAATAATGTCAGTGATTTGAAAGTTTCGAGTCCTAAACGTGAAGAAATGTGTGTTTTACCCCCTCCACCCTCTGCCTTTTTTTTCCCACCCACCCCCCACAACTACTGTCAGGAAGTTTTGTGGCAAATAAGCCAAAATGCATAGATTGGAGCCCATTGGTCTCTTATACCAGGTGAGTGCCAAACTCTACATACCCGGTGCAACCCTCCATCTCCCAGGTGGTCTGAATTTGCTTATAGCTGGGTCCTGTAAGCAGATTTAATATTTCATAAGCACTGCTCCATCTCATGCCTATATTATTGACACCACATGGAAGTCAGGAAATTGGTTCTTTCTGGGAACAGTTTGCAGAAATATGCAGCCTGTCAGCTCCTTTCTCATGGGGTGCATTAACAGAGGGGCTCGCAATTACAAGTAATGAACCTTCTCCAGATGTCTGCAGTGACTCAGCTCCAACTTTATCTTCAACGTACGAGATGGACTTGACAAGACGGATTATTTGTGGATATAATATAATAACTTTGCAAAACGTGGAATTCCCAATTATTGCAAGGCAGGCGAAGCATTTGGTAGGAGAAGGAACGCCAAGGTTTATCCACTGGATAAACAACAACAACCAAAAGGGAAATATGCCGTGCCATTTCCCCCTCTTGAAAGTACAAATGTTCCCATGCTGTTTTAATTCTTCCTCTTTACGATACCGTTTATGTTACACACATTAAAGTTAAGTCATGTCTTTAATAAGATGGAAACTGGAAGTGAGATTTTGAAGGAAAAGGAGCTCGGCGTCCTAAATTTACTCTGCGCTTGGAGAGCACAGAAAAACAACAGAATGGATGGGATATACCAAAGAAAGCAATTTTAATTGTCATCTTCCATGGAAAATTGAATCCAGTCATTCCCCACTGCTGTGAGTGCCAACGTACTGTGCTATATATGGCTGGGTGCTTATTTTAGCAACTCAGCTCTACAGAAAAAGTGTAACCAAAGCGAAATTTCTTGGGTAAAGTTCTAGCTGCAAATGATGCATAGGGTTTCTCGGGTTATAAATTTTAAACTGGGTATTTCAAGGCCTGCATCAAATAATTGGGACAAATCTGTTTTACTTCGGGTTTGATTAAGAGCGATAATTTCATGCTAATGCCCTCTGAAGGCATACTTGTCAGGCATGGATAAAGAGATGCTGAATTATCTTTCTTTTAAATCACAAGTCTCCTGGTACCCGCGTTGTAAGTCCAGGGTCTCCTTGGGGAAGTATTTGTATATCTTCTTGGGCTGAGCTGCAGGTTTGTTTGATGTGGATCTTCAAGATAAAATTACTGCACTCCAGATGTTACAGTTTAAATGTTTGTACATAGGGATTTCCTTGGTTGTTGAGGAGAGGAGACTCAAAACAGACTCGATCATTCATGCATCTATTTCCAGCACATGCTCCACTATGTTTGAGGAGGTGAATGTCAAGAGGAGCTTTTATAAACAGGCCTTTCTTTCTCAGAGCACAGTTTGTTTACCAGGTAATGTGTGGCGTTGGCTTCCTCAGTCCTAACAGCAAAATGTTGGTTTAAACTATCATGCCTCTCCCACCAGCTCCAAAAAACCTTCCTGCCTGGTTGGGATGAGGAAATAAAGGGGAAAATCCTGCTCCCTACCTGCTGCCTGCCAAGGGTGAAATGTTCTCTGCCTGCATTCCCTGCCAGCTGCCCATGGTGGCTTCTGTGGTGGCTTTTTCCAGGCGTGGGAAAGGCTGGTCTCCAGGGATGCTGGACCCTGCCTGGCCCTGTGTTGTGTTGATCTGAGAAACCCTGCTCCCATCCCTGCTGCAATCAAGCTCTTTGCTCCCTTTGGAGTCTCCTTGTACTCCCCCTGTGCCCTTCCACTCTACCAGCCCCATGCCATGTGCTTCTTGCCACCGGGGTGGTTTGTGGGCCCAAATGGGAATGAAGACAGCATTTGCTGGCTGCAGTGCTTCAGTCTTATAAAACAAAACACAACCAGGACATCAAATTTTAAAATGCCAAACACCATACTGTCATCCAGAAACGTCAGGAAAGACCGATGTGCTGCTAGGAGGAAAAGACCAACATTATGGGTTTCTCTACAAGAAGAGCTGCCTCAATACCATACCTGCAGGAGACAAGTGCTGTTGGCGCTTGTTGGGAAGCTAGGATTTATTTAGGAAGGAGCAGAGACCTTCCCCCCAAGGTTTTGTGCCACGGAGGAAGCAGCAGGGCTGCTTTGCTACCGTGACTCTTCATGGCTGTCCTCAGCAATTTGGGACAAAAACGTCTCTCAAGGCAGCAGCAATCATGTGTGGAGGCACAAAGGACTTCAAAGGGAACAAAAGCACAACAGCGTGGTTGATAATTACCAAAAGGAAAAGCCAGCTCTTTGTAAATAATAAGGAAAAAAAAAAAAGCCCACTGGAGGATGGGGTCTATCCCAAGGCCAGTTTCAGTGGCATTGGATTCAGTAGTGGGGGAGCAGAGCTTGGTCGCTGGATGTCTGTAGAAGTCAATGTAAGGGGTTGAGTTGCTAAGGCAGGGACCAAGGGAGCCTGGGGCAAGCTCCAAGAATAATGACTATTCTCACCTGGTCATTTGGGGTGGTCTTCACATCCCAAGTGATGGCTTTGTCAGTGTGGAGATGCAGAGAAGGGGTTTAATTCTTCACTTCCATCTATCTGCAAACCCTGCTTGGGATAATAATTCAGACATTTGGGGGAGAATAGATAACCCTATTAAACAGCAAAGAGACAGGAGAATGAGCAACAAGGTGATGGAAAGGAGACCTACCCTGAAGATGATCCAGAGCAAGGTGAGGAAGGGTCTGTAAAGACCCATTTGAGGGGGAAGCACAAAGCAGCTGTGCTTTTCCCCATCTTCCCAGGAAAGAGGGAAGGACTTTGGGCATGAGCACCACATGGAGCTGCAAAACATGTCCCGGGAGCAACATGCTCCCCTCTCCCTCCTTCTCCAAGCACGTAGCTTGAGCATCTCCGAGCCAGCACCGGTGGCCGCAGGAGAGGTAAGCCACGCGCGTGTGGCCATTTCCAGCCAGAGCATCTGGGGCTCAGGCTGCCTCTTTCCGGGCACCTCGACTCTCTCTGTCTATGGTGGTGGTCTCGGATGAGCCTGCAGCATCTGCCAGAGAGCAGGGCCCTCACTGCCGGCCCCAGGGTGCGAGCGGGCGGCCCCATCCTCGTCGGATGTTTCCCAAGCGGCTTGAGGCGTTTGTAGTGAGAAAGGAATGTTCTTCCTGTCCCGCCCCATCCCCTTTCAAAGCCCCGCGTTTCCCAGCCAGCCATATGACTCCCTTCCCGATATATTCTTCCCTTCAGCTGCATTTTACTTTTTTTAGGGTTTTCGCTAGCCCATGGTCATATAGGCAGCCTTTGTGCTGTGCTCAGGAGAAACATTTCCCCGCAAAACCCCAAGGTGGAGAGCTCACCTCCCTCCACCTTGCCCAGGTGAGGGCTTGACCTGCAAAGCCCACACGGGCACCTCTGTGGCGTTTTCGGACACAGCCCTCAGTCCATCCCTGCTCAGGCAGGTTCAGGTGGACATCTGGTCCATGGGCTTCCATACCACCATTTCGCACTGGAGTGGCAAAAAACCTGGTGGTTTGGTGGTCTTTGAAATGGTGCTACAAACTATATGCAGCAGTCTCCATCCTGAGGAGGAAGGAAAGTCAAGACTGTTAGGTTGTACTGCTACTGCTGCAAAAGTTTACACCTTCCTGACACACGTCACCCAGTCAGACGAGGGGACAGCATGGAGGGCAAGGAGACCAGCTGTGTGCTGGTGACTGTCCTCTGCAAGGTGGCCTCATGGGCATCATAACAACCATGCTCCAGATCTAGCAAGCCTGGAGGGCTGGGCTGGCCGTTGCTATGAGCTCCTGGAGTTTGGTCCAAGGTTTGTCGCAGTGCTGTGGATGTCAAGTTCTGTCTGGTCAGAACATGTATTGAAGGTCTGAGGAAGGTCTGAAGGTCTGAGGAAGGTCTGAAGGTCTGAGGAGAGTAATAAGCCAACAGGGAAGAACTAAGAAGCACAAGGAAGGCTGTAGCCCAGAGACATGAGCTTTCCAAAGCTGGCCAATGAAAGTTTACTGATGCTGCAGGATCTTAGACTTACCTGTGGATGGTAACGAGGTGCATTTTTGTTTGATTTGATTCTGCCTTTTGATTTCAATTTGTGATGATTTTTAAAGCAGAAAATATGCAAGAAACTGAGCTGCACTTTTGCTATTCCACACAGGCTTCCACCAAATGCTCTATACAACATCACCCTGCAGTTTCCAGTAATGCAGTTTTGAGAACGGAAATGTTGAGTCTGTGCAGGTGCCGACAAAACCAGTGGGAAAGACACAGTCTAGACTCCAAAAACTTGAAAGCTCTGTTTTATGGTCATTAGATGCATGAGGTTTGAACTCTTTCACCTTATAGAATCATAGAATGGAAGAGATCTTAAAGATCATTGAGTTCCAACCCCTTGCCATGGGCAGGGACACCTCCTACTAGACCAGGGAGGTGCTCGAATGTAACGGTGGTTCTGCAAAGAGCACAATCTTCTCTGAGAGACTCCCACAGGGTGAAATGTCCCCAGACTGCAGACAAGGGAAGGACTTGTACTTTTAAACAGGAGGGTAAGGAACAGACTCAGTCATCCTGGGTGCATGATCTCCTTGGCTGATATTTTAGCAGCTACTAAAAAATGACCATGTGGTTGCTGGACGCGTTTTTGTGAACAATCCTCTCAAATGATGCTCTTGAGGCAATTTTTGTGAGGTAAGAAGACCGAGTGAGCAAGCCACCTGGAGGATGAATTTTGAGAGTGAAGCCCTTGGGCACACACACAGAGAAGTGGTGCCTGCCAGCAAAAACCTTGGGGCTTTTTGGGTGGGAAGACATGTCTCAGGAACGCCTTGTTCCCACAACCTGAGCACTGCCCAACCTGATCAGACCCAGCACACACCAGAGCAAGACTAGTGAACACTTTGAAGAGAATGGACTTTGTAGCATTTTTGACACCTTCCACAGTACATACAGAGAAGTGCCCAGGTTATACAGCCCTCCTGTCTCCATCCATACTGACTGCTCCATACATGCCATGTCCTACCTTGGCCAAGAACAGCTGTTTGCAGCTTGTAGGTCCTCAAAGAGGAGAGTCCTTGACTCCATAGCTGGGTTTTCTCTACTGAGTGGGTTGGTGCATTGTTTGGTTCACTCCTAAGATGAAAACCTCAGCACTTCACTCCTCAGTTGAAAACCACATATGCAAAATGGGCAGCAAGGAGGCAAAACTGGGTTTGAGGTAAAATCATCCAGGGAATGATGAGGTGGGAAAATGGGAAAAATAGGGGAAAAATCAGCCTGGCAGTATGAACATAATTCTTAGGGCGAAGAACCAGCATGGGACAAATAGGTAAAATTTTGGGAGGGATAAAAGGAGGTGTGCCACTTCAAAGAGGGTACAAAAGTGGCCCATGGTTGTGTGGGCTCAGCACAGAGCCATGTGGGTCTCCCTTTAAGCCATGGGTAAGGGAGACCAACACGGTGCTGCAGCACAAAGGATGGTCCCAGGTGGCCCTGTGGCTCGTGTCGCTGTCCTTGGCCGGCCGGCGGTCCCCTTTGTTCCCCGGCGTGTGGCACTGGAGGAGCAGACCTCGGCACGGCCGCACAGCCGGAGCTGCAGGACTCCCACCGTCCCGTCCCGGAACACTTTGTCCTTGGATGCTGCTCGCGGTGCGGCTGCGAGGACAAAGACCTACGAGCCAACATAAATCATCGTTTGAAGTCTGCAATGACAACATGGAGAAACATTAATGGGATCGTTTAATAAAATCCACATTGTTTCCATCGGGAAGCTGTATAAACAGCACTATCAGGGGCTGCCTAAGCCAGCCCTTGAAGGCCATGAATGCGTGCTGCTCGGCTCATGCTCGTTGCGTGGGGAGGGGAGGCAGGGAGCTGGATCGAACCATTGATTAATCAAATGGTAGTTTGGCTCTGTGGTGGCTCACATGGGAGCTGGGATGCTGCACTAACATACCCTTCAGCATCGAGCTGGCCACCTCCTCCTCGAGCCCAGCTGTAGGTGAGGGATGCACAGAAGAATGCGTGACGCATCTTGCCTGTGTTGACCCTCTTCATCCAGCCAGCACCCATGCGGCTGGTCCTGGCTGAGAGATCCCCCTCACAGCTCTTTCTGGGGAAATCAGCTCAGCTAGTCACGGCCAGCTTCATCTCTTACTGTTGTTTGGGGATGATGACCCTCCTGTCCCAACATGCCAAGCTTGGAGGAAGGCTGGGTGTGGATATGTCCATGCGTTTTGGCCTCAAGCCAGCACCTAAATTCATTACAGCTTAATTAATCTGACCACAAGATATCTTAACAATCCAGGGGGATCAAGGAGTTCTCAAGGCCTACCCACGGCAGACATCGCCCAGGGCAACGGACTCACCTCTCTGCCAAAATTCCCTTCAGGACCGTTTTCTCAGTGAAAGATGCACCAGTTGGCACAAAGTCCTTGCTGGAGACTTTGCTGAGGCTGATGTGCCGACTGCTGCCGGCCCATAGAGGAGCACAGGCTGGAGGAGGCATGGTCTCTCTTGTCCATATTTCGTAGAGGGCAAAGCATTTTCCTTCATTAGCTCAGGGCACTTGAGGAGTGCTTTGATTTTTCTGGTATTTTTTTGGTGTTTTTAGGAACTGCAGATCTGAACTTGGTTGCTCTGAGCAAAACCTAAAGATGGTCAGAGCTGCCAATTCACACGATTTTATTGCAAGTTCTGTGGTATTTCTTAAGTCCCAGTTCCTGGATTCATCTGACTAAGTGAGATTTACAGTGTTTGTTCAAAACTTTTTCTCAAATAAGGTGTGAAACCTGAGATCATCTTCAAGACTCAGAAAATATAAAGAACAGAAAATGGTCTTTTAAAAAATATTGGTATTTGGGTGAGTGTCACAGTTTCAGGGAGCTGGACTTGATTTTAAATATGGTGGCCTCATCCTTTCAGCCCCTCTCCTACCTCTGAAGGTTTTAGTGGGCTTCATTCTCCAAAACCTCAACTGGCCTTTTGGAAAATCTAGCCTTTCTTCCTGTGAGTCCTCACATGAAACCTTGTGGCCATTGAGCTTTTCAGTGAGACCAAGAAGCTTGATTTATGTAGCTTTAACTGGTTCCTGCCTCTCATAAGTAGTTTATCGTACGTTGGTGACCACCATCCATGCTGAATTACGGATCTAGCACAGGTAGCTATACTGTGAAGTTTGGTGTAACCCACCAGTTCCAGCAGGGTCTCCTGGCTTTTGTTAGCATTTGGCTTTGGGCTCTGTGCTGGTGGAGTTTGAGATGAGATTTATGGCTTTGTTGGACTCAGTCATGGGTATGGACACCTCAGGGTGGATCCCTTCTCTGGTCTTCTGTACTTTCCTGGCCATCTCCAAGAAAATTGTTCTGCATTAAACTTTTTTTTTTTTTTCCCATTGGTTGCACTCTGGTGCAAAACACGCATCACAACATAACATACAATTGTGTTACTGAAAAAAGTAACCAAAAAAAACCAAATCAAGCCATTCACCAGCCCTCCTGTACTGCCTTAGCGGTGGTTTCCCATGTCCATCGTTAAGCCCAGACACTGTCCTGCAGGACTGGAAAATGCTCAGAGCAAGCTGAAGGCTTCTTCTGCCACTGCTACCCCTCCCCAGTGCACTGGGGCAGAATAAGATGATCTTTCTGAGAATTTACTGGGTAGTTTGTTAACTGTTTGGCAGCCTTCACCCACCCAAAACCAACACCATCACTTTAAAGAGCATAAAGCAAAACAGAAGAGAGAAAGAAATATTTTTGCTGAATCTAATTAGTTGAATCTAATCAAGGGCTACAAACATAAACATGCTTGAATTATAAATGCGTCATTATTTCTTGACTGTAGGGCAGAGTTAAAGAAAGAATATCCTGAATGAACACACCCTGGACTGGTTTGGATTTCGTTCCCGTTTCAATTTAATTCTGATTTTTCTGACCCTAGCTCCTGGGGTTTGGGATGAGTCCAACATCTCTGTAATGGTGTTACTCCACCTGCAGTCTCCACTTCAGCCTGCGTGTCTATTTGAGACTGCATGGTTTTTGAAATTGCAGCAATATCTGAAGACTTTCTCCAAGAACAGACCCCACTGGGCAAGAATGTGCACCAACACCTACCAACAAGGTGGCTTTAGCTCATGAGACACGTGGCTCCATTGGAGGGGGCAGCACCATGCATTGGCTGAGGTTCATCTGATGCCTTCAGATGCCTTCAGATACTTGCTTTGCTTCATTCTCCTGCTAATGTGGTGACTTGGATCCTACTGCACCTTGTATGTCCCCATCTGTCACCAAATCCCACTTTGTGACTGTGCTGTGGATCAAAGGAGTGGCAGAAGGGCCAGTAAAGCTGTAATGAAGGTCTTAGGATTGGTTTAGGTCTGTGTCTAGGCTTTAGGATTGAGGCAAATGCATACAGAGAATACACCAAGAGTGATCTATGAGTATGATTTCTGTATTTTTCATGATGGGACAGTCAATATTTGGATACAGTGTCCCAATGTGGCTGTGCAGTCTCTGTCCTTGGAAGTTTTTGAGTCTGACCAGATAAAACTCTGTGCAACGTGAGCTCAGAGGTCGGATTAAGGGGATCTCTTGACTTGATGCTCCTTCCAGCCTGAGTTACACTGTGATCCCAGAACACTTGTTTTTGTTGAATCATTTTCTAGACCATTTTCTAGACAGCTGATATACCCTGTCACACCTTCAGCGCAGTCCCTAGATGTGGTACCATCTGGCTGTGCATGAACATCATCTTGTCACTTGGTTCCAGCTCAGCCGTCTGCTGGGAACTTGCCCGGGCACCTGGATCTGGAGATGGGCACCTGGGCCTGGAGATGGGCACTAAGGCACCCACCCTCTGGTGGCCATCCTATTGCATCCTCTTTCTCTGTTCTTCTACCATTCACTGCTGCCTAAGGCAAGGACAGGCCTCAAGAAAGAACAAGGCAGAATCCAAGGAGTCCTCAATTCCAGGGCAGAAGGTGGCTCTTAACCTGTGTTGACGTGGTATGGAAAAAATTGGGCTGGATGAGCATAACGTTCAAAACCAAGTTAGTATAGTAGCTGTAGCATTTCTCTGGGACTGGGGTACAGCTGGACCAGGGAAGGAAACAAGCCCAACATCCATGTTCTTGGGACAAAACCTTTCCATGGTCTGAAGCAAAGTGAGGGTGTGGTGTGAATTCATGACAATATGTTTCAAGAGCTATAGGCTGCCTTCCTTTCCTCAGCAGAAACACAGCCCTGGGGCATTCAAACCTCAAGGGATATTGCTTCTACATCACTCAAATGGCCAAAACTCAGCATGAGCAGAAAAAAAAAAAAAAAAAAAGAGCTGTAAAGAAAAGCCAAATAACCTTCAATCAGAGAGGACCCTGCTGATAAGAGGAGACCCTGTCTGGGGCTCTGGGGTGTTTGGGGAGGGCATAGTGTATCGCAGGCTGAAGAGGAGTCAGCAGTGCTCTGCCTTTTGCAGAAGAAACATCAGGCTTGCAGCGCGAGGCGGAAGGCAGGCAAAGTTATCCATCTGCTCCACACAGCCCCAGGAAGACCTCGGCTGGATATTGGATCCAGCTTTTGGCACTGCACTTGAGAAAAGATGCGGACTCCTTGGAGAGGGTCCAGAGGGGAAGAACAAAGAGGAACGGAGCTCTAGAAAACATGACCTGCAAGAAGACACTGAGAAAATTGGGGTTGTTTAGTCTAGAGCGGAGAAAACCAAGGGAAAAACATTATAACAGCCTTCAAGTATTTTGAGTTTCCCCACTGGATAGGAGATAGGAAGCAGTCCTCCGTGTCTGCTGGGGCTAGGACATAAAGTGTCCTAGCAAAGGGCAAGGGTGACTGAGGTCAGACTTTAGGAAACATTTTCCAAGGGCGAGAACTGGGATTCCTTGTGTGGGAGGTGGTGGAAACTCCATCACCAGAGGCTTTCAAGAACAAGTTTTTTAGCTCAGTGTTGGGACAGACTAGGTGGATGAGAAGACCTGTATGAATCAGAAGACCTCTTGAGGTCTCTCCAGCCACTCCTGTCCCATGTGAATTCACAAGCTGAGCTTCTCTAGCTTTGTCCATGTGGACTTTTAAAAGTGCCAGGGGACCATCCTATCTGCTGTAAATCACATCCACTGATTCTTCCACTTCTCCTGTAAGTGCTACCCCAGCAGCTCTGAAGGAGGAGCAAGGACAGGTCTTCCCAAACCACCGTTCCTTGGGCCTCCTGTGCTCAACGTCTCCATGTAGGAATACCGAGGCCTGCAGAGAAGCTGGACGTTGCTGCTGTAGAGCTGGGTGTTGGAGGAAAACAGTCGTGTCAGGGGCGGGAGGTACCGTGGGTGGTTTCATTGTAGTTGTTTTTGTAATTTATGGCTGGTGAGCCTGGAGTCTGGGAGGAGTGTTCCTTTTTATGCTCTTTTGTATAAATCCAAATAAATAAATTCAGGGAGAATCTCTTAGGCAACTAGGGCCCGGCCAGCATATAGCTGTTAAGATTTATATCTGCCTCTCGAGCCGCGCCAGAAGACCAGAGAGGGAGCTGGCAGGGATCTCAAAGCACTTTGTAGAGCGTGTTGGAAAGTCTGGCGAGTTATATGGTGCTCCGGTGGGACCTGAGTTGTTGGGCAAAACCGATCCCAGTGGAGGGTGAAATATGGGACGTTCCAGCCCAAACTTTACCTTGAGCGAAAACTATGAGTATTTCTAGAAGGAGGGGACTTCCCATCTCCAGAAACCACCCTGCTTTGCTCAGCCCTGAGAATGTCACCCGTAGGTGGGGATGGGGGGCCATCAACTCCGTCTCTTCCCCTCGGGTATGTGGGAAGGGGAGTCAGAGATCTCTACATCCCCACCATGGTTTTAGCAGACGGAGGAGGACACCAAGGGAGCGGCGCGTTGGCTTGTTAGCAGGACAGTCAGAAGGCCAGCTTCTTTCGGAAGGGAACAGGGTGACGCCAGTAAAATGTCACCGCCCGGTTGAAGCAGCGACGGAATAATGGATAGGGGTGAGCCCCGAGGAAATTTTGGATCCTGAATGCTCTCAGACGCCGCGCTCAGTAATTTTATGACACGGATTTTTCAGGGGAGTTTCTCCCGGAAACATTTGTTTTATAAATGGCTCGTTTTCTAATTACATTCTGCAGGGCTGAGCAGTAACAAGAAAAAGGAAGGGGAAAAAAAAAAAGAAAAGAAAAAAAAAGAAAAAAATAAAAAGAGAAGAAAAAAACGAAAAGAAAAAAAATAAAAAGAAAAGGGAGGGCCAGAGGACTTGCCAAAGCTGACTTGACGCACTCTTTCTTCATCCACCAAAGCCAAGCGATAGCCCTTGTGGGAGATCTCCCACATGGGGAGCCCTGCACCTGTGGGACCAGGAGTGGTGGGGTGGCTGAGATGACTTTAACATGGAGTATCCAGGGTAGGGGGTCCTCTGCTGTGGGCGGTGGTGGCCGTTCCCCACAGGCTTCCCACCGAGCCCTGTTCCCCTCCCACGCAAGCCATCTCTGTGGTCTCGCTTGCTCTTGATTGAAGAGGGCCCTTGCAAATGAGTCCCATCGTGGGGCGGCGAAGGAAGAGTTAACCACTTCCTTCCAAAAAATTAAAGTACAAAAAAAAAAGCCCACCGTTTCCTGATGTGGGGCAAGATGAGCCGAGCAGCGGGGGCTGGCGGGGTGACCCTGGCCCGTCCCCTTCAAAGAGGGGCAGGGAGAGGTTAGAGCGTTGCTGGCTGGAGCCAAGGGGGCTCCAACCCTCCAACTTTTGGCATGTGCCCTTATTTACAGGCGTGTTTTGGCTCGACGCCTGGGAGGCCAGGCGTCCCGCGAAGCCGGGCAAGAGCAAACTTTAAAGCATCGCCCATAGCAGGGGAAAGAGGGGAGTTAAAGGATGCGGGCCCCGTCTTCCCGCTGGAAGGGAATCTGGTGGCCACATGTATCTCCCTCCTCCGACTTGATGATGATGATGAAAGATGTCATGCTAGGAAACTCTGGAGATCAGAGACACGCGGACCACATACCGGCATTTCAACACGAGAACACAGCTTCCAGCGTCTGCCGAACCTCGGAATTTGCACCTTGTAACACTAGAAATGGACATCTGTAGACGAAGGCAAAAAAAAAAACCAAACCCTTGTGTACACAGGGATTTTATGAAGCGAGGGAGGAGGTGGTGGTGGTGGTTTTGGGGTGGGGGGGGACGGATGGGATGGGACACAACTCTTTCATCCCTCCAACGCTGGGAGGGCAGCCCCTCTGCCCACTCTTCCCTCTGGATGTGAGATGCGGGTGTTCGCGGCGGTGGCGTGTGCGTGCCTACGTGCATGGGTGCACACGTATGTTCTTCTGGGATTGGAAATCTTTTCCAGGCTCAACAACAAAGGGTGGCGCATGGCAGCTATTGTCCCCGCTCAGCCAGGGTGAAGTCGGGGGAGGTCACAGATGTCCTGACCATATTTAGCTCTCAAAACAGGATTAATTTAGTTTAGCTTGCCTTTTTTTTTTTTTTTTTTTCCTTTTTGTTTTCTGCTTTTATTTTCTCTCTAAGGAAGAAATTGCTAGCTGGCTGGAAGAAATGCAAGTCACAAGTTTCAGAACCAGTCAAGTTGTTACTCATCCCAGAGAAAGTCTCAGAAAAAGGTTATTTTTCAGGGGAAGGGCAAGATCCTGGTTCTGTCTGCAGCCAGGCTCTTAGAAGTCCAGCTCGTTGGCCACCTTTGAAAATCAGGGAACTTTTTCATACAAATTTGGGGCTGGACCTTTTCTGAGCTAGCATGGTTATCTTCTCCTGACCCTCTCCTCTGAGGGGAAACCATACTTGGGGGGGATACAGCCTTCCCCTGAGGAATTCTTTCTACCAGCTGTTTGCGAGCCTGTACCCTTAATGAAAATAAGAGGGAGAAAAAAAGAGCCCCAACCCAGTGACCCTCCTTCTCCTTGCCAGATGAGCTGTTCCTCAAAAACACCTGTCTGGTAAATTAGAGTGGGAATTGTAAACGCCAAGCACAGCATATTTTCCTTCGCCACTAATATATTGAAGTTGCATATGGTGCCCTAGGGGAAAGGAGATTGTTTCAAGTCAGATTTTCAAATCGTGAGCGAATCCTAGGGAGAGAGATTCGCTGATTTACAGTGGACCTTGAGAACATACCACCCCTCCGTGCCTCCGGTAAGGAAAACCCAGAGCAGGAGCCGGGGGTATTTACCAGGACCAGGACCACCTTTCTGGCCAGGTGGATGGCAGAAGAGGATGGTATTATCCACGTGGAGGCTGTAAGCAGAACACGGCTGATTTCCAATCAAAACACAGGCGTGAATTTTAACCATTATAAATTAAAAAACTGGAGAGGTCCCCTCCGCATTCAGGTGTTCGGGTAAAGGCTGGGGAAATGCTTTAGCCACAGGCTAATTACCAGCCAAAGGAAAGAGAAGTGAGTACAAAGGAAAGAGAAGTAGCAGAGCAAAACCGAGGGGTGCACAGGATGGTTTTTATGGCCCCTCTTCTATGTCCCCATAAGTGATGATTCTGATTAACTCCGTCACCCCAGAGATGGGAATTTCCACGAGCGAACCCTGAGCGCTCAAAAGCAAAGGGAACGAGGTTTTCAGATCATTTCTGAATAGATGTTAATGCAAATACAAAGCATTTAGGTAAGTGTTTTGTCGTTTGGTCCCTTCATGGCTGGAATAAGTGATTGTTGCAGATTTATGCGCTACGTGTTGTTTTTCTTGGCAGTTTGTGGAGTGCCGTGGTCTCCAAAGGCTTGCAATTTTAAGGATACTTTCTGATATTTAAAGAGAGCATTTTGGCCAAAGTCCACCAACTGCCTATAGTCACAGATACTAAAACTTCTTTCCAGTGACTGCCACTAATCACGCAACACTTTTGTGCTTAACATCTTGCCCTGGAGTTGACCCAGGGACTAACGGATCCCCATTCCTGCCGGCTGAGGTTATGGCTTCCCCCCAAAAAAATGGTGTGTGGAGAAGTCCTGTGAGGCTAGAGCAGCCTGGAAAGCTGCTGCCTCTAACAGGTACCCCTGGATGCATGGGTTCAGTAAAAACAAAATAAAATAAATTAAAAAAAAAGATACGAAGGGATCAGTGGAAAAAGAAAAAAATTAAATATATATATATGTTGGCTTTTCCCTGCACAGTGCAAATGTTGACAGAAAACAGAGGCATCAAACAAGCTTGTGAAGAGGTGATGATGAGAAAATTAGGGGGTTTTATGAGTGTGGGACATAAGTGGGGTTCAGCTAGGAGTAGGAAGGAATAAATAGAAGGCTGCGTGGAAATAATAATAGCAACAAAGGTAGAGAGGAATTGTGGGAAGGACAGGTGTTTTTCATTGTTACTGCCAAAAATGGTCCAAGAGATTTTTTTTTTTTTAATATTAATTTATTAACAAAAGGACCAACACTTCGTCTGTTGAGTTCAGACATTTATATGGCAGTTGAAGCCACCAAAGAGAAGGAGAAAACGTGGGTGCTGGTCCCACCTGTGCCCTGCCCTGGGAAAGCGGGGCCGCCTCACGCTGCTTCATCTGCTCATTACCAATCCTGCTAATTTTATTTCCTATTATTTATGTTTTTTCATGAGCGGCCATTAAATGTTCATTTGTTAAAGGCTTAACACATTCCATTACACCACAAAATTTATATTTGTAACAAAACGATGTCTCAGAGTGATTCAGAATTAAATTAATGTGACACGGACTATTTATCAATATGGCAGCTTGGCTGCTCAGGAACAGGGGATGATTTAGTGGCGTGTATGTGTGCAAACCTATGTGCTCTGCCCTGGTATTTCTCTCCTAGTGCAGAGGAACTGATAAAATAATCCTCCAAAGTACCTCAACATATGGTTTAGATCATCAAAGAGAAAAATACTTGTAAAAGCACAAAGAAGGAAACCAATAAACATGTACATCTTACCCGTTAACTCCCTCTGTAGGAAATGTAAACCATGAAGGATGGTGGGTTTCGAGTCAAATTCTGTCATTTGTTGTATTTTTTTAATTACAGTAACATGCTGGCTTAAATTACAGCGTGTCCATTCAAACAATGGCAGTGCAGGAAGGAGGCAGAAGCTGGTGTGGATCAATCAGGGATACGCTGATTTACGCCAGCGAAAGTCTTAGCCCATTTCAGTTGGTGCCCCTCTGAACCTGTGCAGGTTTGTCACTATTCCAGGCTTCGATGGGTTATTTTTACAAAACGAAGAAATTTATGATGTTGTGCTAAGTATTGTGTCCTTTACTTTTTTTCCTTTTCTTTTTTTTTTTTAATAAGCACAACTTCCTTGTATGTAAGATTTAGTGTTTTTTTTTAAAGAGGAGCAAAGCTAAATTCAGCATGTGTTTTGGCAGATTCACATCAACACTTATCACAAATTTTATCCATTTCATATTTTTTTTAAGGAAGTCTCCATTGCAAACCTTTGTATATTTGGAATTTGCTCTACCACGTACCAGAATTTGTGCAGTGATACCTATGTACTCAGACCAAGTATATTGAGATTATTTTTAAAAAATACATAATGCTTTTGCTACTTGGTATTTAGACAGCAACCTATTTTCAAGCATGCAATTAAGTAAAAATAAAACTCTCATTTCCCTGCAGATACCATCATTAAAACAAAGAAGTCAGCGTCTGAAGTGATACACACCCAGACATCCGAGGCACTACTATCAGAGCACCTGTATTACTAATTTCCTGAGTTTTCCAAAATAAATTGGATGATTGTTGAGGACTTACTGCATTTAAAGTGTCAGGAAATGTTCACATTAGCAGATGAGTTCAGGAAAGCATGAATCTTTCCTTCGGCTGAGTTCTCTTTATTTTCCCATATCTGGAAATTAATTTCACTTTTTGAATTTCCAAATGTATTGGAAGATCTGTCCTGACATTGTGGTTCAGATACTTTCAAGATCAACTCTTTTGAAAGGGTATCTAGCATTCTTCACGGGTAAATCAGTCATTTCCCAACAAATTTATCAGGATTCTTTTATATTTTGTTGTGTCAAACTTTGTGGTTATAGCAGTGCAGGAGTTATTTATTGCTTCCTTGAACATCCTCCATTTCCTAAAAGACATTCTCTGTCACCTGCAGTAACTTCAGGGAAATTTATGAAGCGCATCAATAGCTCCATTTGTGATGATGTCACTCTCTTTAAAGGGAATGACTCCTCCACTTATTGTCGATATTTCAAATTGAAAGTAACAAACTTAACCTTAAGTGTACTTGCATTTCTTTCTTATCGATCGCATAGATAAGCTCTATTATTTTGTTATCCCACAGCCTCCATCTTCTGAAATAATGAAATTGCCTCTTCTCCAGGTCAGTTTTCATAGAAACACAGAATCATTGAATGGTTTGGGTTGGAAGGGACCTTAAGGATCATCCAGTTCCAACCCCCTGCCCTGGGCAGGGACACCTCCCACCAGACCAGGTTGCTCCAAGCCCCCTCCAACCTGGCCTTGAACTCCTCCAGGGATGGAGCAGCCACAGCTTTTCTGGGCAACCTGGGCTCTCACCACCCTCACAGTCAACAATTTCTTCCTGAGATCTCATCTAAACCTCCCCTCTTTCAGTTCAAAACCGTTACTCCTTGTCCCATCACTATTTTGCACAGCTCACCTTGAGCTTGGCCAAGAAACATTTTCTGCGTACCCCTCTGTGGCAGCCCAGAGCCCAGCATGGATCCAGGACATGAGCCCAGTCCTCACAGGAACCCCTTAACACCCCTCTTGTCAGCTCATTTTGCGACTGGTTTCATTGCATCCAGTAGATAAACACTCTATTTTCACACCATCCTCATCTTTGGTCTTTCACGGGAAATCTGCTGGTCTCCGAAGGAGACAAGGAATTCTCAGGCAATAAAGGAAAATATAAGTGAAAAAGACTTTTATCAGGAATTTACAGATTTGCCATCAAATCTACTGAAAAACACACAGCTGTCCTAGGGCAGCTTTTATTTACCCAGAATAACATTTACCAAAAGTCTTCAAACTGAGGCATATAGAAGCACAGTTTCTGCGTTTACTGATTTCACACCAAAATGAGGAAAATACATTAGCAGCTGGAAATCCTCCTGACCCGGGAGTTTCACCTACAATTAGAGAAAACCGACAACTGTGTTAACCATCTGCTATTTCTTTTTTGAAGACGATCAAACACTGGAGAAAAATGCTCCTTTGTAAAGTGTTGTCGGGGGAACAAGTGCATGACGTGGGTCCGTATTTATCCAGGAAAGCAAATAAACCATTTGCCTCGCAAAGGGAATTAAATGGAAACTCCCGAGGACACAGATCATGTGTGAAGTCAGCCACAGGACCTGCTTCGGGATATTCGTGGCCTCAGGGTGTTTCTCCTGTGTTTTTCTTCACCACACACCTGATGTGATTAACGTGCTTCCAAGGCTCTGCAGTTGCTTGCTCTCCAGCCAGGCCACCACGTCAACATGTGCACCTTGAAGTCTTTAAGTCCTCAGTCCCTTTTTGTGTTTTTACTTCTGCTTCGTGCAATAATCTTGAAGAAGACAACTTCTTCGTGTAGCCTGTCTTTCTGAACCAAACTCATTCTCTTCGGCGCTGTTTGGTGATGGCCAACACTCAACATACACAGTTGAAGACCACAGTGCTGTAAGAAAACTGATGAACATGGAAGAAAAAGGGTAATATTGTACCCAAGCACCACATTTTTCATAAATTCTTGCATTTTCTATTTGTTCAATTGAAGATATTTATTCATTCTTTGGGGGCTGGCTCTCCTTTCCCATGCCCAGTGCTTTGCCCTGTGCTCTCAACTGCCTTCACCTGCCTGATGTTCCAGACAACCCCGCTCTAAATGACCCATTTTCAGTCTGTGGTGGAAGAAGCCCATGTGGTAGTGCCTGAGGTCATTCTAGCTCATTCTTTCCATGAGGTGAAGGTTTTGGGCTGGCCTTCCTATTGTTTCAGCTCCTTTCTCCTTCCAAGGATGGAGGATGGTTACTCTGCCCTTAGCTTTGGAAAGGGGCTGATTTCCTGCAAATATGAACTTTCATCAAGGAGGTCTTGCCATGCAGGCTGGTGATTTGCAGCTACACTGTAGGTAGCAAGGGTGAAGGATCATCTCTCCAGCCTTCTGAAAATACTTGGTCAGTGTGTATCTGTCTGTCTACCAGCTGGTCAAATTCTGGCTGTCTTCATGGGGATCTCCTCAAAGAAGGAGCCTACAGCCCAAGCATGTCCCACCTTGGCTGTATGGGCAAACACGGGGAGCAGTTGGGATGCAGGGGGGTGTTGGACTGGGGGATGCCGCAGGCATGTGGCCAAGGGGCATCCCATGGCACCCCATCTGCGTCCACACCACGTGGAGGTGAGTCTGGGTGTGTGTCTGGCCAAGCCAGAGGAGTGCAGATGAAACCTCTTTCCAATACATAATAAAAGGAGAGTGAAGCCAGCTGGAATATCCTGTACATTAAGTGTGATGACTAACTATAGCAGATGTTGGTGCATTTGTTAAAGTTTCCACCAGAGAAGGAGGGACTGGAATATGAGCATTTGAAAAGCAAAGGTAGCCCATGAGTTAGGGAGGAGAAACGGGAGATGAAAGGGAATGGAGCTGTGGGGAGGGAAGGCGACTGCTGGGTTGGCGAGAAGGACGATGGGGGGAATTTGTGGTCTGGGATAAGGAGCCAGGGAAAATTCGCAAGGCCTGGGCAGGGGGTGTGCATAGGGCTCCTTCATCAGTAGGGAAGGGCTGTAGAGCCTTCTTTAGAAAAAGGCTAAATGGCTCCATTCCCAAGGGTGAAAGAGATGGAAAATCACACACATGGCTTTGGGCAGACACGAAAACCAGCGCTGAGAGCCATGTGGGCATCTCCCACCCTGAGCCACCACCAGAGGAAACTCTGAGATCCCTTATCATAGCTCGACCCCAGCTGTGCACTAGAAACCAAGAACCTCTCTGTCAAGCCATGTCTTTTGCCTGCTGTGGAAATATTAGGTCTTCCTCCACAGGCGTGTTCATCTTGGTGTGGTTACACTCATACTTTGGGGTATGAGCCCCAAAGTCACAACATCTTATATACAGAAGAAAGGATAAATACATTTAATTAATGTTATCAATAAGTAAACATTGATGTATTTTCTTGTCAGTGTTTTCTGAGGGGTGTCTATACAATAAGCTGAGCCAATTTCTAAACAACATGATAGGAGCATTCCTGACTGATCTCTCTTTCTAACAAAAAAGAAAGTAAGTGGATTGTAGAGTTGCTCAAAAAAAGTAAAAGGTATTTTTAAAAAGTGGTTAGACAACTCTTTTTACAATAGAGTTACACTACACTGTTTTATCTGTTTCACTTTTTCCCCAACACTGTCAAAATATGTTGGAATATTTTGTTTACAGAAAAAAAATATAGAAAAAATAGCTTCATGTGAAAAAAATTAGCCATAGAAAGAAAAAATCACAATTTTATGGTGAGGCTAGCAAACTCTTTATTTCTTTAAATTCTGTAAATAACTTGGTGTGTTTTAAAAAATTAAAACTAAGAGCATACCCAGAGTTTTACATTCTCTTTCACTAGTCAAATATTTTGCAAGCATAGGTCTGTTGGCCAATACTTCAGCAAAATTCAAAGAGGGATCTTATCCACTGAAAAAGGTTAATGCAAATGGAGTAGAAAACACCCAAAATATTTTATTAATATGGCCGCACACCTATTGTAATTGATTTTTCTCCCCTTAATGGTAAAATAATCATAACATGATGTATCAGCTGATATATGAAGCAAATTCCCTCAATTTTTAGTAATTGCCTGCTGTGGGTCTGAGTAACAGTTTCTCAGATTTATTCAGCCAAGTGTTCCTCTCCACACAGGGCAACACAAATCTAAGTTTAAATTCCTCGTACACAAAATTATAAATGGTAATGACCAGAGAATACATGTAACTGATCTAAGTGTTCCTGAAAAAAAAAAGGCTTCTAGTTATTCCACACAAAATAGTAATTTGTCTGTGTTACTTGACACTGCTGGTACTTATATATGAGTAGTTTCAACAATACCAAACCCCTAAAAGTCCCAATTTAATTCTTTTTTTCCCCAGAAATTAGATGATTCCAGCAGTCTAAGTTAGTGGGTTAGTTTTTTTTCACTGTCACTATTATCAAATTTAAAAGGCAAAGCTTTTGATGATGAGCTCTGGTTGAGACAAGTTCTTCTTTTAGCCCAGTTGGCTACTCTAATAAAATATTTTTCACTTTGGATATAATGCAACATTGCCTTAGCCTTTCCTTGGCAAATGAGATGAACATCGGGGGGGAAGGCACCAAGATTCAGCTTGGAAAAATGGAAGTTCTGGAAGAAAGATTAAAATAAATGAAATATCACTGGCTTGGCTAGCAGCAACTGGGGGAGAATGAAACAAATATTGGAATGACATAAATCCTGAGGAATTACAGCGTTATAAGGAAGGGTTGAAAGTGAAGAAGGTAACATTTTGGCTGACTAGCCACAAAAGTTTCCTGGTGCAGATATCCATTAGCGAAGTGGTCTTATGAGGAAATGGTGAAGGATATATAACATATGACATTTATAACTAGACTAAACAAAAACCACACAGTCCTTCCTTCACAGACAAGTGCCCCCCAAAAATCCACTCCTACATCCCTTGCGATCCCATGCACTGTGTGAGCAGCCACGTCCCGCAGGAGGCACAACCCACTGGAGCAGTGACTTCTTTTTCTTGAACCACAGCCCAGTCAAACCAGTGCTTTGAATGATGGTGAACTCTGACCGGAATGGCTTGAGCTAGAGCTTCAGTCACAACCAGTCCTGAAACAGAATATCCCTTGGCTCAACTCCCTGGTATAGGCCAGGCTTTGGCAAGAAGTAAAAACCCACAGATAACGGGTGATTCCATCTTCCTTGGCACTTCCGCGCCAAAGGTCTTTGATGATGTGTGGGGATGACCTTGGGTTTGGACCATGATGGAAACCCTGAAAGTCTTGGGATCTGCTAATCGGTTGGCCTTTCACAACAGAAAACCTGAGTTCCAGCCTGTCTTTACACCTCTGTATTTAACCGCCTCCTTACTCTCCCTAAGATTTAGGTTCTGCTTGGTTTAGGGTCTCATTAGACCCCACCACTACCAGACTTGAGCATGTTCACCAGTACCACATCTCCCATGGGACCTTCCTTTCCTTATTTCCTAGTTGGGTGAATAGGTGTCTTTGCTCTGGGAGAGGGAAGATGGGACATTTTCCCTGCAGCAGGAGGTTAGAAATGTCCTTAATTCAGACACATCCTTAGTTTTACTGCTGTTCAAGGCCTGGAGAAGGATTTATGCAAGGTGACCAAGAGAACTGTGATGTCCTCCTCATTGAACGCTGTAGTGTAATGATGGTGTTTGTGGTGTAATGATGAGGAGATCACCTAGAAGAGGTTTCTGCTAAGACAAGCCCAACTCTCAGTCCTACACCCCTGGGTGCTGGTGCTCTTCCTCCACAAGCCTGCTCCCTGTTAAAGATACTGCAACAGCTTTTATTATACCTCAAGGACTGATGTTTCTTTTTGCCCAGAATTTGGAAGTAACTCTTCATTTTATCCTGCTTCTTGCAGGTATTTTGACATCAGAAACCAGTGGCTATGCTTTCTGAGGAGGATCAGGATCTCTGGAGCTATTTTCTCTGCAGGTTTTCTGGCTTGTATTAAGAGAATGTGGCAAAATACCGAAGGGAAACACACTTGGTGGGGCCATTTGAGGAGAAGGCTCATGTGAGGCTGTGTCTGAACGCCGGGAGACTTTCATCTTCCCATTCGTTGTGCAAGGTGAATGACCAAGGCTGAAACAATGGGAAGTAGAGTCATGCAAAGCACTTCATTAGTCAACTGCAGGTTCGTTTCCTTCCTGCTTTGTCAATGTTTTCCATGACAGATAGAGAACCTATGTCACTCCGAGAACCCAAACAGATAAGCACACATCTCTCCACTAACCCAGTGGTACAGCAAGCTGGCCACCACGGATTGTTTTTGTTCAGGGCTGAAGTGAGATTTCAGCTTCCAAAATCATCTTTGGACACGAAGCGGAGGAGAAATGAGCTCTCTGTGACACTGCCAGTTCAGTGTGGAGCAAGAAGGGCCTCACATATCCACCACACATGTCTCCTGAAAGCGAGGAGAGACAACGAGGCCCATCTGTCTATTGTCTTGCAGTTGCTTAGGATTTTTTTTCCAGCCAGAAAAGGACTGCATTTAGTATGGTAACTCCTCTGTATCCCAAGGGGCAGCAGCGGGAGAAATGTTCTCATTCCTTGAATACTATTGTACTGAGGTTCCCTCTGTAGCATGTATTCATAAGCTGGTGGGACATCTCTCCACGATGCTGGCAATTACACCACATTCAAGAATGGATGGGAAAAGATCTGTGCTACTCATTTCCACAGGAGTACTGTTAAATACAGTTCCTGACCACTTGGACTGTTTCTCTGTATTCTGACCATTCTACCCGTCTCTGCTTCCACCCTCTATAGGCCTCCTTTTTGGTCCTGAGTTTGTTCAGCAGTTCCTTATTCATCCACACAGGCCTGCTGGCTATTTTGCCCACCTTCTTCTTTTTTGGAGTGCACCTCTCCTGAGCTTGGAGGAGGTGATCCTAGAAAACCAACCAGTCCTCTTGGGCCCCTCTCCCCTCCAGTTCTTTTCCCCATGCTATCCTCCCATCTCTTTAAGCTGATGGGGACAGATAAGTGGTGTTATTTGATTAAATCCAGTTTCCATGCTCAGGAAAGTTCCACATGAACAGAACACAAATCCAGTAAGTATTCGTGTAGAGAAAAGGTGTTTATATTAAGGTAGGAGATGTCTCAAGTGAAATGCCAGTGGAAGTTCTCCTGCTCTCCCAAGCCAGAACTGGTGAGTTTGTCTTGCCTCTTGTTCCTACTCCAAAATGTCCTTTGGGATCTCTTGCCACCACTTTAGCAGTGGTCAGCAGTACTGAGACCGGTAGTACAAAAGGTCCAGCCCCCCCCAGCTGGGATACTAGCCACCTCCCAAAAAAGCAAGTCTACTGGAGACCCTGGGTGTGGTCACCAGGTCCCAGTCCTTCCAGGATGGAAAGTACAAGGAAGAAAACCATATTCCCCTGTGGGCGCTGTCTAAGAGAGTTGTAACGTGGGGCAATGGTGCTCTCATAAACATGAAAAACACCTCATCCTAAAATTTATGGCTTTCTGACAGTTTGAGTTGACTTTTCTGAGCCAAGTGGCCACCAGCCTAAAGGTAAATATAGGGATAAGAGTTAATGCCTGTCCCAGACAGAAGGCTCTGCTGTCAGGGTTGCCAGGCGATTTGTTTAATGGGTAACCATTTTGTTTCTTAAAGATTTCCTTCAACGTGACAAAGATTTGCAAAGAACTAATGCCAGCGTTTGTCATAGATGAGTTAAAGCAAATTGTTATCATCTCTGTTACCACTGTTGTTAGTGTTGGTATCATGGCATGATCCCAAAAGGCTCATCTGGGGAGTCTAGGGTGGAATGCATCATGGAATCAAAGAAACACAGAATCATAGAATGGTTAGAGTTGGAAGGATCCTTAAAGATCCATGAGTTCCAACACTCCTGACATGGGCAGGGACACCTCCCACCAGAGTTGCTCAAAACCCCATCCAGCCTGGCCTTGATAATCCTACCAACCAAATCCTCCAAAAAAAACCCTTCTTAACATCAAGTCTTTTATCCATATCTACAAATTGGTCCTACTGACTGATGCCACTATTGCCCTCCGCTGCAGGGAGAGGCAGCATCCTGCATGGTGGCATTGGCCAGGGTGCAGAAGGACAAGGCATTCAGCTATTAGCACTATTAGAGTGACAAGCCCTTCCCTGGTTTCATTAAGCATCCAAATTGCTGACATTCCTGTAAAATGTTAAGTGAGGACCTTTTCAAGAGCGGCAGCTGGGATTAATGAGTTAATACGATTTGGTCCTCAGCTGTCACTTTCCCAAAAGGAGGTGGCTGGGCATGGGGGAAAAACCCCAGGGACGTTTTGATGGCAAACACCTGGGTCTATCTGGTCCTCACCCAGTTTGGTGAAAAACGCAAGAATTAGAAACAGGTGGGGGAGGCAATTCTCAGGTGGACTCCTGCAGTTACAATTAAAAAGTAGAGTCAAATAATAATAATAATAATCAAAAAGCGGCTTGGACCCCTGTGTTATGCTGGGGGGGGCCCTGGGGCATGGTGACACCACACAGGTGGTACGCAGGTACACAGGTGAGAGCCCCTGATGATTTTCATCACATTTTCAACAGCTGGAACATTTGCTTTGGGGGTTTTGCCTTTTTCTTTTTTTTTTCTTTTTTTTTCTCCCCTGGCTTGACAATAAGAGCAAAAGCATTCTTTTCCTTTTTTCTCCTAAGACTAAAAGCATTCTTTCTCTCCCTGCTTACTTCTCCTCGTGGGAACAGAACCAGCAAGGGGTAGAGAGGCAGAGGGGAGCTGATCCCAGGGGACTTTCAGGGATGCAAAAGGTTTCAGGGAAACTCAGGTGGTGGTGGCAGAGAAGTCTTAGAGGTGGCTCTGAGGAGCTGTAGCATGGACAGAAAAGCAGGAAAAATGACCGAATCCCTTCTTTATGTTATTTTCCAATGGGAAATACAGAAGAATCACGCCAATATCTCCAAAACCTCATCTGACTCCTGTGTCAACCGAGAGATGGGGTAAGGGTGAGGGTCTTTGGGGGCTTTTTTCCCACCATCTTCTGGATTGGGACCTGGAAGGGTAGAGCTTAACAGGAGAGTTTTAAAAGGCTCTAAACCCCAGGATTTATGCTGCAATAGCAATAAAACCCACTGGGGTATACGTTATAGAGGCAGCTAATACACACCTCGGGTGGCGAGATGCATTAAGGGCATTGCTGCGTGGATTAATGTCCCCATAAAACACGTCCCGTTGTGCGACATTGTTGTGAGGAGAATGAAGCAATAACTCTGAGACGCCGGGCGAGTGCCCGTGCCTGCAGATGGATCCCCAGCCTCGGGGGCTGGAGGCTTTGAGGGCTAATAGAAAACATTTGCTACGAAGCTGCCCCTCTCCCCTCATCCAAACGGCACTACTCGGGGGGCCCTTCCCCGCTGGCTCCCCCCTCCTTCCATGCCTACCACGCCACCGGCATCGCCGGCCCCCATGCGTGGGCCAGCTCGAGGTAGTCCCTTGGCAACAGGGTCTGGTTCTGGGCAAGCCCAGGCGATGGCAAACAACAGGTTTGGCAGGGCCGAGGGTGGCAATAAAAGAGCCTGACTCAGCCAGGGCTGCTGAGCGGAGGCCACAGAGAGCCTTGAAAACTGGAAAGTATTATATCATTTATTAATAGGCATTTCTGTTACACACTCCCCACCAGAGTGTGCGTGTCCCCGATGACAGAAGTGCTTACTAGTGCTAATGAGGCAGAACGGAGAGGAAAAAATGGCCCTGTGGGTCGGGGACTGGCCGGGGAGCTGGGAGATGTGAGCTCAGCTCCTGGCTCTGCTGCCGACCTTCAGCCGGCTGCGGAGCCTCGGCCGGTGCCTGGCGTCCCTCCCTGCCAGATGGGGTGCATGGGGATGCTCTGCCTTTACCTGCAGGTTTGGGCAGGTGAAGACTCCATAATTACTGGGGATTTGCCCACAAGCTGTCTTTTCTTCCCCCCTCGCTTCTTCTGCAAACACTTCTGGGACCAACGTCCTCTCCCTCTCCCGCCTCGTCCTTTGCAACGTCCCAGAAAGGGTTTCTCTTTAAAGGTGGAAATGAAAACACCAAGATGCAAAGGGGAGATACATCAATGGGGGTCGCAACAACGTCCCTTGGCCACCCAGGGCTAAAGACACCCTCTCAGTGCTCCCAACGAACACATTTCAATGGGAACCTGGGAACCTTTGCCTTCTGGGTATGGTCTGATAGATGAGACACCAAAATATCCCCTAGAAATCTCCATTACAGGCCTGGGATGTGTCTGAAACACCCCAAGCAGCACCAACTCACCCACCCGCAGAGCCAGGAGGGAATAATTGTTTTTCGGATGCTTACAGGGGTTTTGTGGGTGCTATTTTACAGCCTAATCCCAAGGCAACTCTAGACTCAACATAGAGCCCCTCTGTTGACTTGGGTGGCCATTAGGAGGCTCCAGTAGCATGGAGATGCACGCCGCCTCGGAGAGGGATGCTCCAGGGAACCTGCTTCCATCCGTTCCAGGGCCTCAACTGCTCTTTCCTCTCTGTCCCTCTCCACTGAAGCTTTCCAGAGATGGGTGCCAAGTGTTTGGGGTTGGAACAGAGGACCTGGTGCAAGGTGGTACTTTCCAAGGACAAAATTCACATGCAGTGCCCTTGGGAAAGGTTGCAAGTGATGTTTAGCTGGTGAAGGCTCCTGAAGGACCACAACACAGCTGCGTTGTGTTGACCCACCTTGGTCTGAGCACCAGAACCACACGACAAGAGGCGAGGGCTTGTGTTATAGCCACAGGAGACATCCAGAAGACAGACTGGGACACCAGCAGGCATGAAACTCCTGTACTACATGCTGGGAAGGGCAAATAAGGAGCAGGCTGCAGTGACTTTCTACACCTTTCATTTTCTCCCCTTCCTCAGAGGGGCAATATCTGCTCAGCACATCTTTTGCTCAGCTGAAGCAGAGCAAAAATAAACTGGATAGCTGAAACAGGAGAAGAGAGCACAGCTACAGCACAGCTTTGTGTAAAACCTCATTCCTTACTGGTAGTAAATAAAAATAGTTGTGTTTTTTTTTTTTTCCCAGTGACTCACAGCACAGACATTGCATGGAAAGGGCACTAGAATCAACAGCCAGGGGAAAAAAAAATACAGAAATGGAAAAATGATCATCGCAGTGCATTTTTCCCATTCCCCTTTCATCTCTTACACCTGTGTTTGACTTCAGCCAACCTTACATAAATCTTTAAACATCTGTCTCAGTCACTTATGAAATAAGCTGAGATGGCCTCAGCCAGGCTAACAGTTCATTCTGCTGGATGTCTCTATGTTTAAACCCAAACAGGTCTGTGGAGTTTGCCAAGCCAGGCGGGCAGCGGGTTTCCCATCAAACCCTGCTCATTCAAAATGTTAAAAACCTGTTTGTGCCAGAACCTCTTCTGCAGGCGTCACCTTATGAAAGACCCTATTTATAGCTGTGAACTTAAGGCAGAGGCAACGAAAGTTTGCTTAAGTGTAGTGGCTGACTCCTGTAAAGTCACGCTCTGCAGCAGACCGATTTGCAGTCTGAATGTACCTGGCAGGGGATGAGGGTCATGGGGTGGGAAAACAAGAGTTTGGGATAGTCTTGGAAAGATGCAATCCTGCCACAGGGGCAGAGCGTTAGTGTCGATGGTCACATCCTCTGAATGGCAGAGAGTGGGATGGATGCGGTCCTCACCTATGGGTTCTGCTGTTGCTCTTCCCCCTCTGCATTTTATTGGTGGTTATTTCAGGTCATTATATCTGAAATCAGGTCATTATATCTTTGCAGCCACCAGCTGCAAAAAATATTCCCTCCCATTCCATCTTCCCTGCACTCCACTGAGTGAGTCTGCACTGGGGAAGAAAAGAAGTGACTGGGTGGTTTGGGTTTTGTGTCTTGTCTGTTCTTTTGGGTTTCTTGAATTAAGTAAACTTCTCCTCTGGCATGGAGCTAGTTCTGCAACTGGTCTGGCCCTGGCCAGCTACGTGGCACGGTCTGAGCATGTTACAATCTATAGTGGGGCTAATTTTATATCAAAATACATAGAAACATATAATGCTTTGGGTTGGAAGGACCTTAAAGATCGTCCAGTTCCAACCCCCCTGCTGTGGGTAGGGACCCTTCCCACCAGACCAGGTTGCTCAAAGCCCCCTCCAGCCTGGCCTTGAACCCCTCCAGGGATGGGGCAGCCACAGCTTCTCTGGGCAACCTGGGCTTTCACCATTCTCATCATAAAGAATTTCTTCCTTGTATCTCATCTCAATCACCCTTCTTTCAGTTTAAAACCATTACTTCTTGTCCTATGGCTCCCCTCCCTGATCAAGTGTCCCTCCCCATCTCTCTTATAGGTTCCTTTTAGGTGCTGAAAGGCTGCTATAAAGTCTCCCCAGAGCATTCTCTTCTCCAGGATGAACAACCCCAACTTTCTCTGCTGCTCTTCACAGGATTTGTACTTTGAAATCTGATGCTGAGTAAGGTAAGTCCTTCGCTCGTGGGTGCTGGAGTCAGTGGGACCACAAGCAGGGGTCACAGTGGGACACAGGTGGTCTACATACATCCTGCAGAAGGAGAGAGGCACCTGGACACACCACCTACTTTGGGACCTCAGTGAGTGCCAGCTTGCCTCCTCGAAGTGCCTTTGTGTTGTATGGCCTGCCTTTAGCTCTGGTCCTGCTGCTTTGCACAAGCACAGGCCCCCACAAAGCTTAGAACTCCTTTCAGCTCAACAAAGAGAACGAAGGCGAGCGGCTGCCAAGCTGAGGTCTCTGGCTCTTGATTTACTGGCGAGCTTGTAAGAAAAGGTAAGATTTTTCTTTGCGGGGTGAAATATATTTTTCCCTTGACACAAGTCAGAAATAGCAAAAGGGATTTGTTTAAACACATCTGATAAAAGTCTTCGTTGGGTTGTGATCAAGGCAGGTCAACTTCTGCACTGGGTTTATCTCGGCTCATGAATTCAGCCTGTCTGCTTGCCTATGAATTGGTTTCTCCTTCTGCAAAAGTGCCTGCTATTCACCAATACTTTTTTGGATGTTTGTTGAGTGGGTTTTGTTGGCCTCTTTGCTTTATTATTAATGCTTAATTATGCTTTATTACTGTATTAACGGCAGCGATTCCTCAAAACCTAAGGATTTGAATAGAAGATTGGAGCTCATAGGGGAAAGAAAGGGAAATGTAGCAAATATTACTTTGGGCACTTACAGTTAACACACTGAACTACAGATTTTCAAACTGACACCACTATCAAAAGCAATGACAGTAGCACAAGGTCAGATTTGTAATGAATTCTTTTATTCTTGAAATAGCTGGGACAGGATGGAAACCTGCAGTGACACCAAGTGCAAAGTTTTACGCTGCATTGAACAGGTCAGTTTAACGTGTCTGTGCTGGTTTGGTGCCTGATAAAAAATTCAAACTTCTAGCCAACATATAATGGGCAAAACCCCTGGTGTAGAATCACTTTCACTGTCAAAACATCCCATTCCCATGAGGTGACATGGTGGGGAAGGCAGCTGCCCCCTCTATGCCACCTTCTGCTGGGGTGCAGAGGAGGAGTAAAGTATTTTGGGACAGCCACGTAAGCTTTGCAGGGGACGTAGCCATTAGGAACAGGAAGGCAGACCTGTTTGTCTCCATGGATGGGACTTAGAGCAACCTGGTCTGGTGGGAGGTATCCAAGGGGTTGGAACTAGATGATCTTTAAGGTCCCTTCCAACCCAAACCATTTTATGATTCTATGTGGTCAGCTGGGCCCCAGACAAGACAGCCCTCTGGAAAAACTCCATGAATGAACATCCTATACCTTGGTTTCAAAATGCACTTCTCTTCTAAGCCCATCTGTATCTCAAAGTGATTTTTCAGTTTAATTCTGTGGCATTGCTGCTGATGCTAAGGGTGCTGCCAAAAGTCTGGATAGAGTGCTGCAGTGCAGACAGACCATTTCTGTATTCCAACACAATTTCCATTTGTCCTGATGCTCTCCTGATTGAATTACTTTGTGGTTTCAGTCCTGCAGCTCCTGAAGGTGCAGCCTGCGTTGCAGCATCTCCGGGCACGAGTCCTCACAGTGTTCTACAGAGACCAAAACCATTCATGTCCCCATGCCTTCAGCTTCCTGCCTGTTTGCTGTCCTCATTTGCAGCAGAGAGAACTATCGAGAAACTGCAGGAGTGAAGTGGGAAAGGGTAGTGTTAAGTCTAAAGACAGGTGGAAGGGATAATGATGCTGGTCTTAAATTCTGTTTATGCCCCCAAATCCATGTGCACAGAAGTTCTTGGTATGTGGTTGCTTCTGAAGCACTTTGGTGGATGAAGATCATAGAATGGTTTGGGTTGGAAGGAACCTAAAGGCCACCTAGTCCAACCCCTCTGCCACAAACAGGGACATCTTCAACTAGACCAGGTTGCTAACAGACCCATCCAACCTGGCTTTGAGTGTTTCCAGGGATGGGACACCTCCAATCTCTCTGGGCATCCTGGGTCAGTGTCTCACTACCTCAGCATAAAAAATTTCTTCCTTGTATCTAGTCTAATTCTTCCCTCTTTTAGTTTAAAGCTGTTACCCCTTGTAATATCCCAACAGCCCCTATTAAAAAATCAGTCCCCATCTTTTCTGGATGGAACCCCCCTTGAGGGGCTCTAAGGTCTCCCCAGAGCCTTGTCTTCTCCAGGCTGAACAAACCAAACTCTCCCAGCCTGTCCTCACAGCAGATGGGCTCCAGCCCTCAGATCATCTTGAGGTCCTCTGGACCCACTCCAACAGGTCCCTGTCATTCTTACACTGAGTGCCCCAGAGCTGGGTACAGTTCTCCAGGTGAGAAGGAGCTCTGAAGGTATTCAGGGCTGCCTGCAGCTGAGAGGTGGTTGAAGGGGCACTTCCCAGGCCAAAGCTGGTTGCTTTACTAAGCTGTGCTGATGCAGGATCTGAGATGGGACACCCTGCTCAGCGTCCCCAGTTTGATCTGGATCTTGCTGAAGTTGGTGGGTGAATGATCTCCCTTAGACATCAGCCAAGTACCAGGTTGCCTTCACTGAGTCCTGCTGCTCTCCTGTCCTTGGCATTCTGCTTTTTTCAGAGCATCTCCCGAGGGAGGACCAGCAGAGACTCTCCCTAAGTGGGTTCAGCTGGCAACTCAACGTGCTCTACTCACTGTGGCCTCTCCCCATAGGAAAAGTTTTCCCTGCCTTGTGAGGGTACCTGTTTAGGTGCAAACAGTTAATAACCAAGCAGCAGTAGCTTACATCCAGGGACCCTGGGGTTTGTAGCATGAAGAGCACTTCATTCCCCTCACGCTGATCTTTTCCATCTGCTCTTTACTGCCTGCAAGGTATTCCCATGTGAAAAGTAGCTCAAAGCCTGCCGTTTTCAAGCCTCGTCCAAAAATTATGTCAAGCATGAACATTTTATCATTAAGGGCACTAATACTTTGTACATACACAGAATTTGTCTTCTGATTATCCCCAGCTTGTATTACAATGCATTTTGTAGGCACTTAGCCCAACATTTTACCTTTAGTCAGATATATGACCTGCTGTTTTGGGGAGATTGGAGGCTGGTCCAGAGCCTATTAGATCAAGGGAAGCCTTTATGCTGGTTTAGCAGAATTTGGACCGGTCCCTAAAGGCATCACAGATGATCTGAATTATCAGAAGTGATCCTAGGCAGTTGCAAGTAGGTAGAGATCAGTTTGCAACTGCCAAGGTATCTGCAGAAGTTGGCACAGATTGTTACAAATCATCTGAGGAGAATTAGCTCAACTTAATCAAATCACAAGGCAGTTGGAAATTCAATCTAGACTAGACGGAATAGCTTTATGGACTAGATGGAAAGCTAAATATACTAGAACAAAAACAGTCAGGCAAACAAACAAAAAAAAAAAAAGAAAAAAAAAGAGAAAGAAAAAAGAAAGAAGCTCCATCAGCTGAAAAAAAGCAGCTAAACAAATTCTGACCAGAAACTAGGTGTGCATCTTTTCCATTTGTCTAGAATGAAAGATTTGAAGCTATGTGGAGTCTTTAAATGAAACTGGATGTTTTTCCAAAGGAGATATCCTACAGCTCCATTCTGACCTTACTGGCTTTACAACCCCTGCTTAGTAAAATCTTCTTTAGTTGATGATAGTCACTCCTCTTTAGCCTAAAATGATGAACTTTCAGAAGTCTGAAGAGAGGGAGTCCAATTTTTAGAAAAAGGTAGAGCTTCTATTGCTAACAGAGTTAATTTTGCCTGGTGGTGACCAAGTGCATGCAGAGGACTCTAAATGTACCTTGACATGGCCTGTGAGTTGAGCCAGTTACTTTGTCAGATGAACGCATTGATGGGTCTCACTCCAGCTACAGCTCATAACAGCCCTCATCCAATTAATATCTCTATTAGAAATTTAATCCAGCTACAGAGCAGGTGATGGGCTAGATGACTTCATCATATCCAAATCATCCTACTTCAGTATAATTTTCTTTTCATCCGAAGAACTGGAATTACTCCCATGTCTTTCAATACACAAGTCAATACATATCCTGCCTGCTCCAAAGCTGCTCTTTGTGTCACCAGACAGCTGGAGAAGGGTGACTTGCCATATGTTCCTCCTGCCTTTTCTGTATGGAATCTTGAAACCCAAGAAACATTACAACGAGGTCATCTCTACCCTGAAGCAATATTTTAATGGTATCAGATTTTAATTCCTTCATCTTCCCACCTTCCTCAACCCTGAAAAGCCAGACCCAAATTTCCTGTTGTAATTTGTGGCCCATTGATTTATACTGCCCGACCACATCTCTGCTATACCAGTTAAAACAACTCACCTCGTGCCAAGTTAAATACTACAGCTTCCCCATGTTTGGTGGTAAACTCCTGCAATTAGCACAGAGGCATGTGGCATTTGACTGCTGGTGGACACTTTGCTCCTTGTCCCACTCTGGTGAAGCCCTGCATCAACTTGGAGAGGTGCCTCTCGCTTATTATTCTTTATTGTTCTGGCCACTGGAAATTCAATACTTTCCCACAAATCCTTCTCATCTACATCCTCCCAAACCTTAGAGCCACCTACAGTGTTTGTGGTCTGAAATCAATACTCAGAAGTTTTTTCCAGGCAACCAGTGATTTCTTCTCTTCACTTCAGTTGCATTCCCTCAAAATGGAGGCTGAGATGACCAAGGCAGAGCTAATGACAGGGAGCTGGAGTGTAAGAGCAATCTTCTGGAAGTGACCAAAACCTCAATAGGCCTGAGGAAGAGTATGAAATGTATATGACATCCCCTATGAACCTACTCAGCTCCCAAATATTTGCAGATCAGGGACTTTCTGAGCCAGACATGACTGTTGTTGTTTCTCTTGGTGGATTTCTGCTCCCTGGATGTGTCCACGTGATCTCCCAATGCCCCCTCTGCAATCCGACCTCCAGTCTTGAAACCTACATTTGAGTCCTGCACTCCATGTTGGTGCTGGTGAAAGGCGAAAAAGGCTTTTTACTATTGCATGTTCATTTACAAATTGGCCAAAATTCATGCCCTCTCCATCAATCCTCCTTTCTGCAACAAATTCCTAAGTGCCTAATAAAGTTAAATCACATCCATTCTTCACCACCAGGCACCCACATGAGTTGGCACCCCCCTCGTCCCCCCGCCTTTCAGAGGAAGCTGCCATAAATGGATTTCCTTCCTTCTCCCCTCTCTTCCCCCCTCCATCACTTGCAATAACAAGCCCCACAGCCATCGCCACATATCCCCTTGCCTCTGTGGGCAGCAAATATGAGCCCCCCCCACCTCTTTTTACACCAGGGCCAAGGCACTTCTCTCTCCCCTTGCCTTTTGACCATCTGTCTGCGTCCAGCAGCAGAAGTGCCACGCACTCACTCGCTCTCCCACCAACTCAACCTAAGCCCCTGCCATCTGGAGATGATCTGTTTGTCTATTTAGACTCCAAGCTCTCCAGGGCAGGAACTGTCTCTAATTGCGTGTTTGTACCGTACCTACAGCTGTGTTGGACTGAATACACCCACTGTCATCTTCTCTTGGAAACTAAGTTCCTCCTGGGAGTGTCCAGCACTGAAAAGTAAGACCACTTGCAAATCCAAGTTGCTGGAGGCACATGCCAGAGCTCCTTGGTTGCACTTATATTAGACCACAGAAAATTCTTCCACTGACTGCAGTAATCATCCAGCCTAATTTTTACTGCCAAGCTGACAAGAGGGACTTAAAAGCAGTGAAACCATTGCCCAGTGTGGTGGAGCTCACATCTGGCTGAGGCTCTAAATGTGCCCAAATAATACTTTATCCCACTGGGGAAATGCCCGAGGACCCCAAATTTACCAGTGCCTGGTTCGGTGACCTCCAGCCGATGCCACCAGGGAGCCAGGTGGAGAGGTCAGGAGTCTCCAGGCCAGATTTTGCAGGCTGGATTTTGTCCTCAGTCCAGCACAGCAGCTGGACTCCTGAGCATACACCTATTGCTCACAGCCAGCATATAACCTGCCACCATCAGGGTGATGAAGACTTTCGGTGCTTTTGTTCAGAAAAAAAAGGTGCAAAAATTAATTACTTTCCCCCTCTGCTATTTAACAGCATTAATTAAAAAAACCCTGAAATTATATTATGGTCTCTTCTCTGAGCCATAGTCTTTTCATACCGTCCCTTCTCTATAACACATTTTTCAAGCTTTATATTCTCAGTGGCTCAGGGCAGGTGGTAGAAAACGGAGATGTTATCACAAAAGTGATTTAGAAAAAAAAGAAAAGAAAAAGGCTTATTAAAATTTCTGGTCTAATCCAAGAGACAGCATGAATGTATTACCACAGAAAGCCTCCTACAGATGGTTAAAAGTATTCTGATTCAACAATACAATAAAATAAAAAAGCGCATCTATATATTTTCCCATTTGGTCAACTCCGGAACACCATTTCTGCTTGTTTTGGCTGATTTTTATTCCTGCCTTTGAGTGTAAAGGAACGGTAAGGAAGTTTATGAATGAGGTCCCGCTCGCATTCCAGACTCAGCTATGAACGCGGGCTGTTTTCTGCCGAGATCCTGGGATGAGGTCATTTCAAAACCACCTAGTTTGCCCAGTGTGCTAACTCAAAAAAGATTGAAACAGACAGATTTGCAGTTACTACAATGCAAACACACATACAGTAGTTTTCCCGCGTGCCAGCGCCCGCCAACCTTCAACATAGAAGACTTGTAGAAAGAGAGAGGAAAAAAAAAAAAACCCAACAGAAAAAAAAAAACCCAAACCTTTTTCTACTACAAAAGGCTGTTTATAAAATCGGTTTGATCAGCTCAGGAATGAGCTGAGAGAATGTTTATCTGCTCAAACACAGAAGATCATACAACTATCTTAAAATACCGAGCTAAGATAACCACTCAGCTGAAAAAAAAAAAAAGAAAAAAAGAAAAAGGTTAGAACAACAGGAAATGGCTCATTTACTACCAGTTGCTCAGGTATTTTAAAGAGCTTCCAGAACATTTGCTTTTGTGTATCTATCTAGGAGAAAAAAAAAAAAGTCGCTGATGGTGGGGGGAAAGCCTGATGGGTAACATTAAAGTGACTTTCCTCGCTGAAAGAGTAAAGGCAGAAGAACGGTTTTGTGACAAGAGGATATAAAATACCCTGCAATTCATCAGCGAGGAGAATCAAACTCCGCCGGAGCGATCGGCATTCCTGGGGATTATGAAAAGGATTACGGTGAGTTGTTAGCAGGGTGAGGGAGCCACTGAAAGATGGGCTTTCCTACTGCCTTGAAATAAATGGGACAATTAAGGCTTTGGGAAAGTTAATGAGGTTTTTTTTCTTTTCCTTGAACTTTCAGAGCAGCTGGCCAGCCTGTGTGTAGGAAAAGCCATTTATTTGAGGAGGAAAGAAAAATAAGTAGTGAAAATAAAAATGTTTGCATACCCTAAAAATATACTTCAGGCCTTGTGAGGGGGAAATCAATTATCCACGAGGCCATCCTGCTGTCGGATAGAAAAATCTAAGGCATTTTCTAGCTGGGGCTGCCCTCCGCTCCGCGGCGGTTTGCTGATCTCTCTGTCAGTCGGGTCTCATCACAGCGGCACTCGGTGCCTCCGAGTCTTTCATGTGTTTAATCTCACAACCCACCTGTGAGAGGAGGAATTACAGTGAGGGAACTGAGGAAAAGGGCCAGACTTTTAAAGGGATTTAGCTGCCCAATTACCTGGCTCAGGGTTAGACTGGAAATCCCCAGGAGAGAAGGGTGTTGCACCTGGGTCTGCCAAGCCTTGAGACACAGGTCTCAGGAGCAATGCCCTCTTGGACCTCGGACAAGGAAGAGCTGAACGTACCCTTGAAGGGCCATTGTGTCTCCTTTGGTTGTCATTAAGAAATAGTTTGAGCCTGAGGGAAAAAAAGAAAATTAATTATCATAATTTGAATTCAAAGCACGACGATCAGTTCTTTCTCCTGAGGCTGAGCAGGGTCTCAAAGCATTCGTGCTTGTTTTTATTCCCAGGGAAACGATTTACAAATAACCTCCAAGTGCCATGAAGGAGTATTGCTCCTTTCTGAGACACCATTTTGCTGTCACTCTGTGCATCAACACCACTCACTCCTCACCCACCCCAGACCTCTGGAGCATGTTCTAAACGGGGGAGAATCTGGCCAAGAGGGTCAGCACAGAAGATGTGCAGGAAAGAAACAGCCTATTTTCTTTCTAATTAAGAGCATCAAGATATTTTCCCCAGGTGAGCCTTCCTCTCTTATTCCTCCTTGCTTTTCCTCACGCCTCTCTTCCACTGGGCACTCAGCTCAGGCTTGGCAGGTCATGATTCATCCCAGCAAGGAGATGGCACCCTGGACAACTTATTGAGTTTGGGTACAGCTTCCCCCATGTCCCTTGAAGGTGTAGCTTAGGCTGGGCTGTAACCCTGATGTTAGAGGCTATGAATACAAAAAGGGATGTCACAGCACCCCAGCTCCGTTGTCCCACACACCATGTGCTGCAGGAATGGGTCAGGGACATAGAATCCACATGGAATGGTTTGGGTTGAAAGGAACCTTAAAGACCATCCAATTCCACCCCCTGCCCTGGGCAGGGACACCTCCCACCAGGTTGCTCAAAGCCCCATCCAAACTGGTCTTTAACCCCTCCAGGGATGGGGCAGCCACAGTTTCTCTGGGCAACCTGGGCCAGGGTCTCACCACGCTCAATGTCAAGAATCTCTTTCTAATATCTAATCTATATCTCCCCTCTTTCAGTTTGAAACTGTTACCCGCTTCTCCTATGGCTCCTCTCCCCGATCCAGCATCCCTCCCCAATCCAGCAGATTGTCATCTGACAAATGACAGAGAGCTATAGGCGTTACACATGTACCTGCTCAGGTGTAAAGACATAAGCTTCTTTTCAATTGTTATAAACCATAGTTTGTTCATCACAGAGTTTCTCCATATTTTTTTCTCTCTCGTGGCTTGGCCCAGGAAACACATTTAATTCTGAAGGGATTTCAAGACAAAATCACAAATTTCTCTAGATCCTACTTTATAAGGCAGTTTTCCCTGTGAAGGGCTGCCATGGGTGTTGCATTTTGATTTTTTGCCATGGCTTTGCTATCAGCTTCCGGTAAACCATAACCCCCCCACCCTCCCCAGTTCCCTCAATCTGCAAAACTGTATGACAAAGTGCAATCAATGTCTTATAAATCCACCCTGGTATCGAGGCAGTTCCCTTCCCACGCACTGTTTCTTATTAAATAGATATCTATCGGCCGGTCACACATGCTGTGCTACATAGCTAAGGTATCCAGGCAACTTATTCAAAACTTGCTGAAGTCGATGGAAAGAGCCTGCAATATACCACTGGCTTTAAAATTATAGAATCATAGAATTGTCTAGGTTGGAGGGGACCTTAAAGATCATCTAGTCCAACCATCAACCTAATCCTGACAATAATTTCTAAACCATATTCCTAAGGACTATATCAACCCGTTTTTGAACACCTCCAGGGATGGGGCCTCAACCACTTCCCTGGGCAACCCATCCCAATGCCCAATAACTCTCTCCATGAAGAAATGTTTCCTAATATCCAATCTAAACCTCCCCTGGTGCAACTTGAGGCCCTTGCCTCTTGTCCTGTCTCCTGTGACTTGGGAGCTCTTCGCTAGGAACCAGCAGGCTTCTCCTGGTATGTCAACTCCTTGCACGTGGGTGGAGCAGGGACCAAAGGGGAAAAGCACTGAGAAAGGATAGGACAAGGGATAATGGTTTTAAAGTAAAAGAGGGAAGATTTAGACTAGATACGAGGAAGAAATGTTGGGTGGTGAGACACTGTCCCAGCTTTCCCAGAGAGGTGAGAGATGCCCCATCCCTGAAGGTGTTCAAGGCCAGGTTGGCCAGGGCTCTGAGTAACCTGATGTAGTTGAAGATTCCCCTGCTCATGGCAGTTGGGTTGCACTAGGTGGCCTTTAGGTCCTTTCCGATCCAAACCATTCTGTGATTCTACGAATCTAAAGCTAGAATGAGACAATGCAACTGAGTCCACGTGGTTGCTGTTGCTGGTTGGATGTGTCCCACTTTGTCCCATGGTGAGCTGAGCGGATCAGCAGGGCGGTGGGGCGCCCTGACGCGCGCAGCATCCATCGGCTCCCCGAGACAGGCTGCGCGGAGAGGTGGAGTTCTAGACAATCGGCACCCGCCTGCCAGCTGAAGTACAAAGCCTAATTGAAGAAAGCTGTTCTTTCATCCCCACAAAGTATAAACAGCCAGTGTTATGGTGACAAACTTTCCAGCAGCTTCGTAGCTGCTAACTCCAAGCGCTCGCATACATCGATGCTGAGAGCAGAAAAAAAAAAAAGAAGGCAACGGCCTTATTTTGCAAAACTTCTCCGGCTGATTCCAGAATGGCTTTGGAGCTCACACCCAAAAATCTACACATCTGCGATGGTCCTGAATCATGTACCAGATAATTCTTGTTTGGGTCCCAACTGTGGAAAAATCACTCTTAATTTCAAGAGTTTATGTAAGGTCTTTATTTCCCTCCCTTGTTAGATAAGGTTGGCTTTGGTTTTTTTCGAAACTTCTGCTGCTTTCTCCTCTTTACTGATGGCTCTGTGGACACTGGCTGTGCCTTGGCCAAAGCAATTCTGTATCTCAGACTCTTTGACAGGAGGAACTTTTCCAACCACCCCCCCAAGCTCTCGCAAGGGGATGAGGGTACCATTTGCCCATTAAGTGGGCCTGATCTGGCGAGGGTCTGCTTTGATGTTGGGATGCAGGAACCACATCGAAGGGCTTGGCGGGACGCATGATGGTGATCTAAGGCTCTATTTTTGGTTTTTGGTGAGTGCTGGGCGGAGTGGCAGAAGGTTAGCCTTTTCCCATCACCTTCCTGCCAGAGATACGCACGGCCCCGACACAGTACGCTGTTGGCTACTCATCACAAGGCCCCCTGTCAAAACCAGGATGGCTGATGAGCTACGAACAAGCTCACAGTTAGATAATAGATGAAAGAGCCTCAAGATAAATTAGGTGCCTCCAGAAAACCTGGCCAAATGTGTTTAAAACAGGAGATCCAACACCATTAATTCTCATCAAGCAGCCTTAAAAAAAGGCATCCCGGCACTTGACTTATGCTTAGAAAACGTTATCTTTCCTTTTAACAGGGGTTTTATAGTGTATTCTGAGAAGATGACAAACAATAGGGTTATTTTGAAGTCATGCCAAATGCTACATTCGCTGGAGGAGGAGAACAATGTTACCTCCTATCTGTCAACTGACCCTGCAGCCATTAAGCCATTTCACCAACAAACAATATTAATAAAAAAAAGGGAAAGTCCTGTTCTTAACTTCCTTACAACCAGAGTTTGGGAAATGTCTTTGAATGAGATTTTTGTCCCTTCGGGAGAGATCACTTTGTCAAAAGGGAAACTTTGTGCAAGAAAGCATTTGTTTCATTGCTTCTCAGGTAAGAATCTAAATCAAAAAGAAGCATTTCAAATAATTCCTGTGGTTCATGCTGCAAAGGTGAAGGCTTCCCTTTGTTTTGCCTCCCAGCAATTTTCAAACTATCCCATATAAAATTCAAATGAAATGGGTTGACCGCTGAGTTCAGAGGATGGGGAGTTGTGGGAGTTTAAAGAAAGCTTCTGGAGCGGGGACCATATTTTTTTGCTTCGTGCCTGTTCACAGCCTCTGATGCGCTGCTGTAAGACAAATAACATTCACAGCAAATAATAATAACAAATGCATAATGTCTTTTCACCAGTGGGAATCTTTCCCAAATTGTCCCCAGCCACAAACAGAGACAAAGATTTAAGGAGGACAGATGGGAACAGCTATTTGATCTGAATGACTTTGTCAGCAAAGTGAGAACCTGCTCACAAAGCATCCAGCCAGAAGTACCAGTCGGCGTGTTGTCACTAAAGATGCCATATCGTCCTATTCAAAAAATATCAACAAATTCATCTAAACAATTTCATGGAGAAAATTTCTTGAGTCTCTCATAGTTGGAATAAGCTTGTTCCCACTTTGATGCCTTGCCTCTGCACGTTTTGGGGCTTCGTGCACCAAAATGGCAAATAATATGGTCTTCAAATCAAAGGAACTGTTTAGAATTATAGTTTGGAAGGGACCTTAAAGATTTGTTTCGAATCATTAGTTTGTGTTGGAAGGGACCTTAAAGATCATTGAGTTCTGCCCTGGGCAGGGACACCTCCCACCAAACCAGGTTGCTCCAAGCCCCCTCCAACCTGGCCTTGAACCCCTCCAGGGATGGGGCAGCCACAGCTTCTCTGGGCAACCTGGGGGCCAGGCTCTCACCACCCTCACAGTCAAGAATGTCTTGCAGAGGTGAAGCTGGAGGCCTCTGCACCAGTGGGTTTAGGAGCCAATAGTAGCCCCCACTTATAAAAGCAGACGGAATTGCACTTTCAATGCAAATATGAGTAATAACGATGATGCTATTTTCAGCTTTACTGGCACATATCACCCCGGGTGCTCAGGTTGCAAATTCAAACACATGGCAAACGTGGGTCAGAACCACCTTCTTCTGGCCTCCATCCGCCCAGCTGCCTCTGCTCCACGCCGAGCCCTGTTAAATTCCCCTCAGCTCCGGGCAGGTGCCGGGCTCCACGGGAAGAGCTCGGTGCAGACACGGGGGCCTCGGACACCCGATATGCTGGGGGCAAAAGCTGCTTTCATCTGCTGCCTGTTTGGGCATGTTTAGAGCTTGCGGCCGCCACACACACCAAAAAAATAAAAAAATAAAAAAAAAAAATTCCACCATAAGAAAATAATTGGATGTTAATTCCCCCCAGCTTTCCCTTAATTAAGCACAATTTGAGAAAATAACGCAGCGACACGGGAGAACAGGCACCTTTTAAAGGTGTGCTTTGCTCGGGTATTGGCGGTGTTTGCTTTGCTAAGGAAAGGCTCTGACTGTGGCAGGGAGGTCTCCTCCGGTGGGCTGTATATCTGTGGAACACCCAAAGGGTGGCCCTGAAAATGGAGAGGCGGTGGGAGAAGGTGGCAGCACCCCCGGGGGCACCCCACATCCCCCAGTCCCTTGGCTACTCAGAAACCCGAGCGAGAGGCATCGTAGAACTCTGGACCCCCAGGGAGATGCTCGCTGGGGGTCTGTCCTTACCCCCCGGGGTCCTGTTTGAGGTGAAGCCAGGCAACCCCCCACCCCTTGGCACCCAGTGCCTCCTCTGCCTCGGGTGCCCGGCTGGGAGAAGCCCCGCTGACGGCGGCTCCTGTGCTGGGCTGAGAGGGGATTACTTAATTAAGGATCCAGGTGAAAGCCTATCTATCCAGAGCGAACGTGCCCCGGTTCCTAGGCGTGTACACATGTGGTATCGTTTTTCCATTATTTGGAACATACAGAACTAAATTAATAACAGTTCCTACAAGGCCCTGGGGCTCTCCGTGGAAGAATTTTGATCTCCTTAGGAAAGGCTCACCATTTCTCATAGGAGAGATGCACTTGACTCCTGACCTCTTTTCAAAGGCACCTGTGCGAGCTTTTAAAATCCACTACCACCAATTATCCACTTTCAACCTGAAGTGTTTAAACCTCGGACCACATTAACTGAGCTTAGCACATAGCCATGTCATTGCAGACTTCCTGATGTGAGGAGATGCCTTGACACGGCTGAAAGAGAGTTTAGGGATGAGGCATGAGATTATCAGCTTCTCCTCCTGACAGCTTCAAACAAAGGAGCCTTTTAGCCACCTGGTTTGTGTCTCCCACACCTGCATTAAGATTGGGAGACAAACCTTTGTACTGCTGCCTTGATCCTATTATTTGCCTGTACCTGTCCACAGTCACCCTGCATCACTTAATAGCCTTCAGAGAGACCAAAGGGAAAGAAGATGCACATCTACTATTTCTCTTTCAGGTTTAATTCCTTTTCTTTTCTTTTTTTTTTTTTTTTTTTTTTCTCTCTCCAAGGCTGCAAGACTTTTAGGACGCCGCGGCATTTATTTAAACTCTAAAGAGATTTATTTGGCACGGGGGATGGAGGAGGGGAGGCGGTGAGAAGGCTGAAGATGTGGATGAGGGATGAAAAGGGAAGGGGAGGCCATTTCAAGGGTTTCTGGCAGATTTGTAGAGAGCAAAGCCCAGTGCCCACTCCCACCACTGGTCAGGTGTTTGGCTGTGGGTCTCCTCCACTCCCTGCTTAGGTCTGACCCTGAGAACGTGTCCATCTCCTGATCCCTGTGAAGAGCCACCAGCAGCTCTCCCCACCGCTGCCTCCGAGTCCAGGCAGTTGGGGGATGCCCACATTCCAGGGGCTCGACCTGCACCCCAGGCACCTGCTCCCCTTCTCAGCCCTTGTGTTCCTCTCCAAGAAACGGCCCTGCTCTCTGATACCCATGGGCTCGAACACCCCCCGAAATCAGCTCCAAGGCCAGATTTACCCCTGGATGCAGAGTTTGGGCTGTACCCCCCTTCCATTTCCCTCTGCCTGTCGGTGAAATTAGCTTTGTCTTCTTTGTCCCAGAGCTGAAGGAATGTCTGGCTTTTAAATTCAATTCATATTCTCTTTCCCGTGCTCTCAGAATTAGCCGGAAAAGGACAGAACATTATTAACCTTGTGGATCAGACCCGAGCTGACAAGGTGTCTATGCAAGGGGAGGTTTCAGCCACAGCCTCTGTATATACATTGCTGCATTTCAGCCTCCGCCAGCATCTTGACTCATCAGTGTAACTGAGTAAGGTAGAAATACTAGAGTTGTGTTCATATTCCAGGCCTGGTTTAAATCACTAGCATTGCAGAAAGCTCTGGTTAGGTCCAAACGAAAAAAAAAAAATTAAAAAAAAAAAAAAGGAGGGAAGAAAAGAGTTTTCTGGTTCTAGTTTTTCATATTTTCTTTTTCCCTCTGAAAAGTGAAACCCTCCAGCTGCCCAGCATTGCACAACGGCCCAAATGTGGAGAGTTCCAGCCCTAATCCCAACCCGCTCCGCACGCCAGCCCCAGCAACGCTCGGCAACCTGCCCCACTGGCACCACGATCCTCCAAGCCCAGCCCTTCACAAAGGGTCAACTGCTCTTGGGGTCAGTGGCAAGTGGCTTGTCCCCATCACCGGACCATGTATTTGGCCTCTGAAAGTTCTCCATCAGCTGCAAGCAGCAGCAAACACAAGAGGAGGACAAAGAATGGGGTCAACCCCCGTGGCCACTCTAAGATTTGTGCTGTCACAGGAAGCAAAGTGGGTGTAAATCTCCACATTTCAGTCATATGTTGTACATGCTTTCCATTATGGTTAAAGAAGTGCTGCCAGGGACCCACCAATGTGCCAGGTGTGATGAAACCAAGCCCTGAGTGCCTTCCCTGGTTCCCAGATGATGGATCACAGAATCATAGCATGAATAGAGTTGGAAGGGACCTTAAGTATCATCTAGTTCCAACCTCCCTGCCCTGGGCAGGGACAC
>BJBW01003089.1:67137-128962 GCA_004320125.1 Scolopax mira
AACCCCTCCAGGGATGGGGCAGCCACAGCTTCTTTGGGTGTGATAACCCCTTTGTTCTCCTGCTGAAAGGACACTGCCATGGGTGCTCTCCTCACCTTGCAGGATGCCTTCAATCATGGCTGCAGGTGCATGGCTGCAGCCATGGAGAGCCACTGAGATCCACTGAGATGGTTTAATTGTTGTTATTAGTACTATTAATATTATTGTTGTTGCCAAAGCAGCAGCAAAGCCTAAGATCTTCACCGTCAACACTGCCTACATTCAATGCCATAGGGCAAAACTTCACCAGGGCTCTGGGTCTCTCCAGAGATCATGCATTATGTCCACTGCCAGGTGATGAGCTTGATGACCCAGCCAAGAATGATCAGCCGCCCTGATAAGGGGCCTGATCCTCAGCAAATTGTGCTGTACCAAATGCCATCCTCTATTGAAGTGCAGAGGCTCGACCAAAAGTTAACAGCACCAGAGGGAAAGGATGGGCTGTGGTTAGAGATATGTGCTGAGCCTTCCAAGAGGGATGGATCTAGTTCTTCTTTTTGGCTTAGCTTTCCTATGATCATGACGTCAAATGAATCACTTCATCTTCTGCCACCCCAGTGCCCCATCTGTTAAAGCATATTTATAGTATTTTTCTCTTTTCTTTCGTCCTTTGTCTTTTTTGTTCCGAGTATGAAGTTCTCAGAGCTGGGTTGTCTCTTCCTACACAAGGACCATCAGAAGAGGGCTCTGACCTGAGTTCCTGCTACTGGAATACAAATATTATCTAGATGGTAATGCAGTTCCTACCATGTTTATGACACTGGTTGAGAAATAGCAGTGGCTATCCATGGAAAAATCTTGATTTGAATGAAAATGTTAAATGTTTGTTTGGAAAAGGAGAACTCTTAGCACGGTTTCCATTTTTTTCCCCAGAAGGAAGTTTACAAAACCCAGAAAATCTTGTGAAATCAAAAAGCATTCAACAATCAGCGCTACAAAATAAAACAAAAGACAATATCGTCTGTCCCACGGGCGGATTTCCTTCCTCCCCGCAATTCACTGGGAACCCTTTTCTGTCGCCCAGCCTTGGTCAGGGCTCTCATTCCAGAGGAATCGCTTCTGCGCTCGTGTTGTCTAAGTGAAAATCTGTTTCCAATAGGCGGCGAAAGGTCTGCTCATCGTACTCCTGTTTCACAAAAAGCACTCCCAGCTCCTCGCGGCGGCGGCACACTGGCAGCGTCTCACAGGGCGTTTCGCCATTCGTCCAACCATCTGCAGAGCTCTGCCTGGTCTGGGAGGCTTGGAGTTGGCCCAAGAAACCCTCCTGTTCCTCAACGGGATGGTCTGCCCCTTTCAGCCCAGCCGGCCATGGCTCTACCCTCAGCTTCACCTCTCCTGCTGCTGCTGCAGGGAGCTGTCGGGGATGGAGATGGAGAAACCAAGTTGCTTCCACCTTGCCTTGCCTCTCCATGGAGTTTCCCACCAGCAGCTCCTCAGGAAAGGCTAAAACTGCCCATGTACATTTTTTTCTTCCTGCATGTTTTAAAATGAAATTCAGAAGAAAAGTTGCAGCGTGCATATAAATAACTTGGTACCTGTAGGTGGTAAAATAGTTTAGGGAAAATCAGCAGATCTGTCTTAAATTTAGCTACAGGACAGGATTCTGCTTCTCTCCAAGCAGAGGAGGTGATTTTGTGCGGAAAATGACGTGTCTGTAGGTTTTTACCCATCACAGACAAGGGACAAGGTCTTACCTGCAAACCATGTTGCCCTCAAGTGAAGGAGCACACCAACGACTTGTGCTGGAGATGCTGTCCTGCTGTCACCAGGAGGTAGCCCTTGAGGAGTGAGGGAAGAGATCCAGAGCACTCTCTCCTCCCGCTTCCTGCCCCATTGCCCCCAGGATGTGCTGCCCACACCACCACCTTGTCCTCACCATACTTCCAGGAGGTCTGTCCATCAGGCAAGGCCCTGTTTACAAGTATTCAGAAGCTTGTTTATCACCCAGAGTTGTAAAGTTTCTCAAGTGGAACTGAAAGCTGGGAAAGAAGCATCTATTTGTTCCATCTCTCCATCCTCAGGAAGCCAGAGCATCACCAGAGGAGGTCAGGGCGGATTCCCAGAAATGTGACCCATCCTCTCAGCAATGCAAGTATAATTCAGAGCGTGCCGTGGGCTCGCCGGCACCTCTGGAGTTTGCTGTCATGACTTCACGAAGAGCTGCACTCCCCCAGGAAGAGCAATCCAAAGAGGAGGAGCACGGTGGTGCCTCCGCTGCCCTCAGACAGCGGGGGCTCGTGATTGTGTAATGTTTACATGACCACAGAGCTCACCATGGCTACATAGACCTCGGGAACAACAGCTCCAGCCCATGAGCTCCAAGGAGAGCAGAGCTCTTCCCCTTGAGCCAGAGGAGCTTGCACTTGCCTGGGCAAGTAGCTGAGTGCTGCCTGTGTCCCAGGAAGAGCCAGCAAAGCCCTGCAATCCTTCTGTTGGTGGTCTCCATCTCAGAGCCTTCCAGAAAGGTTGTTTGTGCAACTGGGATTTCTGCAATGCCCTTGTCCTTCCTGCAGTGCATAACAGATGCCTCACTCACGCCTCAGATGTGTCTTGGGAAGGTGCTGGGGTGTACATGTTCACCAAGCTGTTTGCTTCACAGCATGGCCAACAGTGAACACAGGAGGAGGGATGGCACCTGCTCATCTGCCCACCAGCAAAAGGCAGGTGCAAAAGGTGGAAATGTTCTGCAGAGTGTTGCAAAGATGCAGTGAAATCACACAGTGTGAGGGTGGGCTCCATTTAAGGGACCACCATATGGGGTTTTTGCTCAGCTCCAGAGTCCACCTTATCTTGGCACAGTCATGTCCCTCCTCCATATTGCAGCAGAGCACAGATCCATTAAAGGACTTCCCTCACCTACTTATTGAGCTCTCTCCCCATCCTCTGAGTTCAACTCTGCAGTCAGCCTTGTCCGGTTTCTCTCACCAAGGTAACACAGCCACGATCTAGGAATGCTCCAGGATGCATCCTACCATCCTGCCTACATGTCCACGGAGGACAATCTTTGAGACAGGTCCGGTGGACTCCCAGCTGAGGATTTGAATGGAAAATAAGATAAATACAGGCTTTACAAAGGTTGAGCAGGTTCTGAAGCATTTGTGGTGCAGAGACTGCAGGAAGCCTGGAGAGGCTTGGTCCCTTGCAGGGTGGAGATATAAACAGCAACTTCTTAGGCCTGTTCTTGAATTTTTCATGCATTTCTTGATCACATCCCCATTGTCTGCCACCATATTCCCAATATAGCAATGCATTATTCCCATTGGAAAAATGACAATAATGGAAACATCAGCCCCTGAGATGGTCCCTGGGGAGCCTTATGGGGACAAGTCATACACACTGCCATTCAGAAGCCCTTTTTTCTAATTCCCCTAAACTCAAAACTCCACGGAACACTCCTCTGTGTCATGGGACCTCTTTTTTATCATGTTAATGGAGGATTTTTCTTCTGAAGGCTTTTTGGCCTTTTCAGACTCTCCCAGTTTCACAGACCTGAAAGTAACAGTGGTCTTCCTGATGGACCCCACTGCAAGCACCCTTGACAACCTTCCCCTTCACTCCCAGGGTGGCTCTTTCCCTGCCTCCTCACAGATGATTCTTTAGCAGCTGGCATTCATCTGCTTCCATCACATGGCAAATCTTCTCGGGATCCTTCTAGAAGAGGTGGAGTACACTAGTGAGGATGGTTTTTGCAAAACTCTGACAGACCTGGAGGGCTCTTCTAATCTTAGTGAGCTGCAAGCCACCATTTAACTCCAGTGCATGACCCAGCCCAGTCCCGTGGTGGTGATGGATATATGTGGCCATTTTCCTTCTTCCAGGTAAACCCATGGCATGGTTTGGAGAGAAAAGAAGCAGTGAAAAGGATTTGGAGGTGTTTCCAGTGACTGAAGACCTCTCAGGTGACACCTTTCTTAGGGTAAGGGCCAGGAGTAGAGTTCCAGAAAAATAAAGGCTTGTCTATGTGCCATAAGGCTGGTGATCATTCTTTACAGCACTTTCTGTGACAGGGTTGAGAAGCTTCCTAGCCGAGACAGCTTAAATCAGTGCCTCCAGTGAAATAGGTTGTTCCAAGAAGAGGACTTCTTGGGATCACTCAGTTCAAAGGCTATGTTTTTATGCACACTGCATTGATAAAGACCCACACTCCAGGAGTTACAATCATGGACATCCCTGAGTAGCAGTACATGATGGCCCTTCATGTTAGACTCTTTGCCTGGCATTTAGGGCAGGGAAACAAAGAGAAAAAACACACAAGAAAAAAAAAAGCCACAAGGACCATGTACCACCCATGTGGAGAACTCCAGATGTTCCCATCACCATCCCAGCAGCCACCAGTCTATTAGACGCTCATTAGCAAGTGCAGACAGTGGCAGCAGAGAAATTGGGGGTGTACAGTCTGAAAAACTGCCCCTCTTTTCCCCCCTCAGCCCCTTCTTTGAAGATCCCTCAGCCTCCTGCTGACGCATCTTGTGAAGATGCCTCTAGTGAGAAGTTCCTCAGCACCACCCGGTCCATCAAGGGTATAGCTTCTGAGGATGGATGGTATCCAAATGTTTGGCAGAAATTCCAACTTTCCTTACTTTTAGGCGTATCTGTGGCTTTTTGATACTGTAAACAACTGACATAGGCATGGAAGAATAGTGTATCTGAAACAGTTTATACAAAAGGATTCCATCTGTCAGTCTGTTTACAGTTCACATGTGAAAAGGCAAAAATCTTTAAAAGGAAAACCCCAGGGGGAAAAACATTTATATATATATATGTGTGTGTGTGTATATATACCCCATACATATATATAGGATATGCAAAAGTAATTGTTGAAGTGGAACAGTATCAGGGTAGACTTTTTTTTCTCTTGAATAACAGTCCTTTTTTTTCCCTGGTGTAAATTAAATTTTCCTGGTTTGCTTTCTAACTTATTCAAAGCAGCACAAAGAAAGCAGACTGGAAATAACAGGGTGGTTTGGGTTGTTGTGGTTTCTCCCCCCCCTTCTTTTTTTTCTTTTTTTTTTTTTTTTTCAAAACACTTTCCAGTTTTAAAGTTGTCCTAAAGCTTCTTGAAACTGTGCATTAGATCATGGTATGGCAGTGAAGAAGAAATACTGCTATTACACCGTTGAGAGTAACCTTGAAACCCAGCTGCTGTCTTATCTAGAAGGGGATTTTAGAAATTGCTGTGGGAGCTTTAACTTCTGCTTGGACAGCCACCAAGGAAAGCCAGCAATGATCCAGGTTTCATGTCTTTTCCCGGGGGAAGTAAAAATCCTGTATAATTATCCACCTCACTCCTAAACACCAAAGGGCAGAACCCTGGAGACAGGCACGGTAAAGACCTGATTTTGTAATGTTTGTGCTGAGCTGAAACAAACCCAGATAATATACAAGCTCATACATAGGTGTCACATAGGTTGGAGGCACAAGCAGCCAGGGATGTTTTTAGCCCTGCTGTTCTTCACTCTGGACCTATTCCTGTGGGTGCAAACTACATAGATGAGCATTAAAACTCTTCGGTGGTTAGCAAGGACAAGGTATTTGGCCTCAGCTGAGAGGATCCTTGTATTGCTAGTGGTGGACACATGTTGAGGACCAGGGTTCATCCTGGGGATGATGGTTCAGACATGATTCAGAGGCCACATGTGGGTTTTTCACCTCTGGAGCGTGAGTTTTCACACAGACATGAGTGATGGTCCCCCTGATCGCACAATCAGTGGGACCCCAAGCAAGCTGGGGAGGCTATGGGAAGAAGGTGTTCTTCTCACATAGGCACCTCTAAGGGCAGACAGGATCAGCCCCACTCCACAAGCATTGTGTTTACCCAGGGATTGTCAAGTGTCTCATCTCAGGCTCCCTTTACCTTCCCAGCCCTGCTGGTTTGGCTGCTGCTGAAGGCACCAAGGAAACTCAGACTCAGGCACATCTCAGGTCCTAGGCTAATGGCCAGGGATGCCTTGTGCTGTTTGTTTTTAGGAGCCCCAGGATGAAGCGAGATGGCTAACAACACAAATATTTACATGTGGCAACCTTTTGTTTTAATTGCATGGGCTGAAATCAAGGTTTTCTCTTGCCCCCACAGCAACAGGAGGAAGTGGGGGGTGTTTCTATGGGCATACCAGAGCCCAGCCAGCCTTGGGAGGTGAAGGAACATTACCCACCAACTTGACCGAACATGTGCTCCTCATATTCCTCCACCATGAAACATGCTCTCTTTTTTCTGTTGTGTCTTGGCAGAGTTATGAGCCTGCAATCCTGGTACGATAACACCCCACTTCTGCAAAACTCTATGGAGCCAGATTCGTCCCAATGTCTCACATGGAGCAGCAACAAGTGTGAAGCAGTAACTCATTTCTGCCCACTTTTCTGTAGACATTCTGAGCTCTCAGAGACCCTGTTTCTGCCCCATATTTTACGCAGTACATAGCAGAGGGCAGTCCCAAAGAGCAGGAGAAATAATAAATACATTGAGGTTTTCTAATGGAAGGCTGTCACCTGCACGATGCAGCAAGAGGGGACAGTTTGTTCGGGGCTGGTGTTAGCTGCAATTATTTTCTTGAGAGATTTGCCCAAACTTTAAACTCTGAGCAGAAAAAGGTCACCTTTTTGGAAAGTCATGTTTTCCAAATCAATTCCTATCTCCTTACCCAAAGCTGTGTGTGACCAAAACTGTTCAGTTGCTGAGAGACCATGAAAAACTGAAGATGCTGATTGTTTAACACCAAAAAAAAAAAGCCAGAAACAAATATTTTTAGAAAAAATGTTGATAATAGTCACAACCCCATTGTTTGCCAGCCTGTGCCCTATTTCACATCCTATTAAGAGCTATGTTGAAATGTTATTTCATATATATATATACATATATATGTATACACACACACACACACAGAGGCACATATATATATCAACCAGGGATATTTCTTAAAGGAAAAAGGCACATCTCAGAAATACTGATACTATGTGTTTTTGGGAGATGCAAGGTAGGGAATTTAAATTCATAGAATCATAGAATGGTTCGAGCTGGAAGGGACCTTAAAGATCATCCAGATCCAACCACGCTGCCCTGGGCAGGGACATCTCCCACCAGACCAGGTTGCTCAAAGGCCCATCCAACTTGGCCTTGAACACCTCCAGCTTCTCTGGGCAACCTGGGCTATTCATTACAATTCTTAAACTGATGTTTCCTGGAGAAGTGAGAAGGTGGATTTCACCAGAGATACCCTTCCTGGTATCCTTCCTTTTTCCTGCTAGAACAAGTTCAGCTTAAATTGGGGTAAGGAGAAACCTGTGGGTGGATATACCTGTGCTGACGGATGTGGACCTCAAATAGCCTCTTTGCTGAGCTGTCACTGTGCTGCCATCCCCAAGGAACCCTCCTTGCCCATACCGCTACCATGTCTGGATATTTTCTGGGTCAAATGGGTGCCTTTGTGCACCCAAAAAACGGATCTTTTGTTCATCAGTATACAGGATGTTCCCAAGCCCACCTGGATTCAGTTGAGACCAGATGGAAGTGACTCTTGCAGCTCATTAGAGAGTAGCAGTTTCATTTGTTGTTTTTTTTTTTTTTCGTTTATTTAGCACATGAAGGTTGAGTTCCCTTTTGCCATGCAACCTCTGTTTGAGGGTGTCTTCTGTGCAACTGTCTCTATTTTTTCAGGATGTGTCTGGGAACTATGATTGATGGGTCATTTATTTTTGCTTTTGTATTTCTGCTACCTTTTAAGTACCCTACATTTTGGCTATGTTGTTTTTCTTGCTTTGCTTGGGCAGACAGGAGAAGGAGCCCATGGAGCTTGAGGCAATGCAAGAGGTGACGAGGGACAAGGTCATTCGTCTTTCTACTAGCTTCTTCTGACACCAAAGCAAATCATCATAAAGCTCTTCTCAGCCAGGAAATCTGGAAAAAGCTTCTGAAGTTGGTATAATGACTATTTTTTTTTTAACACCAGTGTGCTTCCCTTGTTTCACTCAGACTGTGGTTGGTTTTCTTGGCTATTGACTTCAGCTTGGTTTGATCTTCATATCTCCACCAACCTGTATGCCAGGCCAAATGTCAGATCCTGTACAAGTGGAGATGGGAACACACAGCCCTAAATGCATCATTGCCTACTTAGCTAACATTGGACTTCAAAGGTGGGACACTACATGAGAATAAAAACCTCCCCTTGGCTTGTCCTCATCAGGAATGATGTGTGTGGCCTCACATGAAGGGATGCTGCATTGAAAGTGGGTGCTTGGAAATTAGCACATTCAATCTTTGTGCAGCCCATCTCTCTAGCAGAGCTTTCCCCAACAACAGGAGCTCCAGTTTTTCAAGGACTTCATATATTTTGGGCAAAAAGATCCAAGGAAGTGGTAGTTGGGTTGCCTCAATTGGTATTGCGGGTCAAGAGAGAGAGGTGATCCATCAATGTGCATATCTGGGTGTGGATATTCAGACAGATGTTGAAGTCAGCCTGTGAAGATTTTGGGTTATTTGTGACTGCTGTCTAGGACTAATGGAGAGCTTTTATTTGTCATGGAGCAAAACCAATGGCTAGAGATGGCTGTTTGCTAGCCAGACCTCCCAGATTTCACAGTGAAATGGGGGATAAAATGCTCATAGCAAAAAAGGCACAGAACCCCTCATCTTGGTCACTCTGGAATGTCACAGTGCTGGTGACTATCTATCAGATAAAGCTATGGAGCAGGCAGGCAAAGAAGATATTGGGAGGTTGTTTCTTTTCCTTGTGAGTTAGAAACATTTTATGGCATGGTGCGGTCTTGATCAAAGGTGGATAAAAATGGGACATAAAAGTCAGCAGTGTGTGATCCTTTTCAACACTGTTGACACCTCAGTCGGTGGGCAATTCCTGTCTGAAATGGTCATCTGTGCTGCGCTGGTTAGGAAAGAACAAATGAATATGACCAGCCTGACTGCCCTGGCTGGTTCATCCCCCACCTTTCCTCCACTGAAGGCACAAGGCACCTGGCCAGTAGACTTGATCCCAGTTGCCCTCACAGTTTAGCAGCAGTGACACCATTTCTGATTTCCATTCCAAGTCCCCCATTCCACTCTTGGTTGCAAGACAGGTGAAGGTCCATGAGCCTCGCAACCTCAGCTGAGGCCAACCATTGGGCTGTCCTCAAGCAGAGGACACTGAGGTGGTCATAGAATCATAGAATTCTCTGGGTTGGAAGGGAACTTTAAGATCATCTAGTCCAATCATCAATCTAACTCTGATAAAAGACATCACTAAACCATGTCACTAAGCACTATGTCAACCCTTTTAAATACCTCCAGGGATGGTGCCTCAACCACTGCCCTGCGCAGCCCATTCCAAGGCTTAATAACCCTTTCTGTGTAAAAATTTTTCCTAATATCCATCCTAAACCTCCCCTGGTGCAATTTGAGGCCATTTCCTCTTGTCCTATCACCTGTTCCTTGGGAGAAGAGACTGATCCCCACCTCTATACAACCTCTTTTAAGGGAGCTGTGGAGAGCGAGAAGGTCTCCCCTCAGCCTCCTTTCCTCCAGGCTGAACACCCCCAGCTCCCCCACCAGCTCCGTTGCCCTTCTCTGGACCCACTCCAGCACCTCAATGACTTTTATTGGATCGTGGAAGGATGGAGAGCATGGAGGGCAGAGACAAGGGGGAGCGCTGAGGACATGCGGCATGAGAGCAGGAGCTTGGAGCCTTCAAATTTCCCTGCCTCCTCGGTGTCCCCTCCCTCCTTCTCCTCCTCCTCTTCCTCCTCCTCGTTGGGAAGCAGCTCTGCCCTCCTGGCCGGGGAGGGCCGGAGGCACGCACGCCTTAGCCATCTCCACAAACACAGCCGGCCGGGTGCATTACATCAGCCCTGGGTGGGGTGGCCCAGCCGAAACGGCCTCCAGACAGCCCGGGAGGTGAAGGGCTCCGCCGCCGCGCTCTGCTCGGGGCTCTGCATCCAGAGATCGCACGCAGGCAGCCCCCATGATGAAATCCCCCCCTGCCCGCCCTCCCTCTCTCCCTCCTCTTTCCATCTTGTCTTTTAACCTCTTGTTTCTAAAATAAGCCCAAGCCCACGGCGGCTGCGAAAGCCATTTGCTGTCAGCGTTGGCCCCTGCACAGACGGCCTGGGCACTGCAGGCGCTTGTTTTGCATTTTAAGCCTAAACATTTCCCTCCTCCTTTCACTCCCCGCCCCCCCTCCGCTTTTGCAGCTCAGCTCTTCGTTTTTAATAGTCCCTGTCATGATGGAAAGTGCCAGACTCCAGCTGTTCTTCCCAAACCTCTGGGAGAGGCCTGGTTACATCTAGTTCTCATAAATCTTGAATCCAGTTCTAGCAAGTCTTTAAGCCTGACCACTGCGCTGCCTGGGCAGTCCGTGATTGAAAACAGGAGCGGAGGAAGAGGAGAGGAAAGGAAAGGAGGGGGGGGGGGAAGAGAAAAGACTCCTCGTGCTTGTTGGCTGTTTCGGGAGCAGCCTCCAAGAGGCACATCCCATAAAGTCACACCGGGATGAGAGTCAGGGTGTTCTCTACGGTCCTCACCTTGCCTTCTGAACAGCTCGGGGCATTGGAGAGAAGGTCGGTGGAGGGAGATTTCTTGGAAAAACAAAAAGAGGATTCACCTGCCTTGCATAAGAAAGGGCTGGGAAAACATTCTGGTGTCAGGAACTTTGAGGACCTGCATAACCGAGGTACAGAGATCCCAGATCCCTCAAGGATCTTCAACTGTGAGAAACTCCGAGTCTAAGTTCTGAACATCTGATTTATGTCTGTTGTGGATTTGCCTTCAAGGCTGCAAAAGAGAAAAAGAAAAGGAAGGAAACGTAAAAATGCACACTGCTTTAGGAAATGAATACACCTTAGTGAAAGTACATGTCTGTGCCAGTGCTTGGTCAGGAAAGAGACTGTTTAGCCACCGGAGCACGTTAGCATCTCTGAGCTGTGTTATACCTTGAGGGACAGCCCCAAGATGTGCAGTGCCGGGCTGGCTCCAGCCCAGCGATGGACCCAGGACTGGTGGGGGACCTGCCACACTCAACACTTCAAAGCCCATGGTGTTGTACAAGGTTGTACACAGCCACTAGCTAATCCTGGGGTCAGACTTTCATGGACTTGAGTAGACTAGGGGTTCAATGGTGGAAGAAAATGAAACATATTTCCACGCAGAGAAGAAACCCGTGCCCTGGCCCAGAAATCACAGCTGGCTTGGTTGAGAAGTCCCTAGGTGTATGTTGGGGAGGATTGATGCCTGAGCCAGGCAGATGCTTGAATTCACATGGAAAATGATGGATGGAGCCCTTCCATGGACAATGACTTTCAGCTATGGGTGCTAACCTCTGGCCTTTTCAACAGTAGCACCAGGGCCACCTTGAGTGCCAAAGACTTTCTGTCTTCTGTCTTCAAAAGTTTGGTCCTGCTATCACTGGACAAATTCACACAAGAGACTGGGAAGCCCCTCTCTTTCTTCCTGGAAAGATAGAACGCTAGAATGACTTTCTTGGGGTGCCAATGGCAAAAGGCTCCTCTTTAGTTTGAAAGAGAAGCTTGTTAAATTTGGGGGTGGGATTGTGTTTTACAATCACTATGCAGTGCTCTGGGAAGCTGTTCCCAGACCTCTGCACTCTTTGTTATAGATGTGTCAAGAGGCAAGAGATGATAAGGAGGTTGCTGTGTGTCCCGCCATCCCCATGAACTTAGAAGAGAAAACAGGAGCCCTACCATTCTTAATTGGGAATAAGACAGAAAATAGCAAATGACTGCTCCAGCAGATATAATGTCCAGGGCAGCACTACACTTGCTTTCATACAGTGGGAAAGATTAAAACCTTGGCCAAATTCATCAACATCATTCAAGCACACTTCTGTTGTTTGTGTCCATGTGGGAGGAACCAATACAGAGAGAACCACAAGAAAAAAAGGTATAATTAAGTTGAATACCATCCTCCCCTCACCCCCCGACCTTCGCTTAGTTACTAGACAGAAATCCCTTCCAGCAAATAACACTGAGATTAGCCAGTAGCATTGAAACAGGCACGTGTTTGGAGCATGGAAACCTATAACTCGGGGGAAATGTGGAAGTCAAGGGCCATGTGATGGATGGGCGGGCTATGGCTTTTTAAGTATATGCATTTCAAGGGAGCATAAACGTTTGTTTCTCCAAGTGCAGCTTAACCTCATCTGACTCTAGGGGCGTCTTTTCATTGACTTCAGTGACTATTGGATGGGGCCTATCAGAAGCACAAGTTTCCATGGGTAAGCCATGCACTTAAGCAGCTACATATTTAAATACTTAGATGAGCCTCCTTCCTGGATTTCCCGACATCTGTGCTTCCTCTCCTTGGAAGCCATCCCCCTCTTGGATCTGGACTCTCAGAGTGTGCGGAAACGAACGGGAGCAGCTAAGGACAAAATTTCTGCTGTAAAGCAGTGCTCGGAGCGTGTCGCAGGCGGCGGGTGCTCTGCAAGAGCCACGACCAGTCGTAGCCACATTATCACTCTTGCTGCATTAACTGGGGCATCCTCCCCAGAGCATGGTGAAACCGGCAGGAGGGATGGTGGAAGCCCTCATTATGAGACACAATGCTCCTCTTCTCTTCTTCCTTTTGTCCATAGCCTGTCCCAGGACCATCTTACCCCCAGACCCCTTGTGGGACAAGGGGGCGGCCAGAGCCATGCCAATGCAGGCTGAGCAGCAAGGACAGTTTTGCTGCGTGTCTCATTTATACCACAGACACATTTCCAGTGCTGTTATAAAGCTTATCTCCTCCTGTTATTTCCCAATATCAAATCGCAGTAAGAAAACAGATTTCCCTTTGCTTAACACAGGTAGTATTACGCTAGGGAGTGTTAATGGCTTAAGCAAAGATTTTTCCACCTACAGGCGAGTGACTGATAGTTTATCCATCTGCTGCATAAAAACCAATGCTTAAATCCCAGTTTTAACGGGTCATATCACCTGTGGTTTCAAAATAACTACGAATTCTCCCCCCGAAGTAAGACGCAGAATAATCAAAATTAGCACTTGGAAGGGAAACGGATTTTCTTCAGTTCAACAAACAACCGGGAGCCCATCACTTTTTCAAGTTAAATTGTCTTGAGTGATTTTGTCATAGGTCAGGAGGAGGTCAGACAAGTTAGGCTCGGTCTTTTTCCTGCGTTGTCGTCTCTCAGCAGGAGGAGGAAGTGTACCTCAGCAGGTGTCATAAACACCAATTTCCCAAAATTTTGTAATCATTTAGATCTAATTACAAGACACACATGGTTTTTGACTTCCACCAGGAAGACTTTGGGGATTGTCCACTGCTAAACCAAATAAAAAGGGGATTGCATAGATTTTGCTGTATTGGATGGCTTTGCAGTTTTAATCCAGAAAATTCAGTTTAATTCCAGAAATTTATTTTAACAGGCTGTGTTATCAACTCCACTGCATCATCACAGAGACAGGGAGGGGACTGTTTTGTGCACTTTGCTTCAGTGTGTCCATCAGGAAAAGAGGCAGAGTGGCCGCTTGTGTTTCTGCTTCCATCTCTGCCTCCTAGCATAGAAATTCCTTTACTCAGTAGCAATTTGACCCAAAGCAAAAAGGCTGAGAGAAACCCCAGAGATGCCAACTTTGTATTCTTAGTTCATTTTAAGAAGGTAAAGCTTGTCGTGAAATAAAGAAAACTGTTTGCTCTGGAGGTCACCAAAAGTGACATGAGTGATGGTGGCATTTTTAGCAGCAGGTATCTCATAGGATACCTCATGACCTTGCCTGAGCTGTTTATGGTTTTCAGGGGTGACTAAGATTAGGTCACTTACTTAAAAGTCCCATTTTAGGCATTGACTGGCAGTGCTTGTCTCTCTCTTCACTCCAGCCTCCCTCCAGAGATGCAGCACCATGCTGGTGGCATCTCTCCCTCTAAAGCCACATTTGTCCTGGTGGACCTCCATGGTGCCCCTCTGTCCTTCAGGATAAAGGGACACTTGACTGCCTGCAGCCCTCTGGTGGGTGCTGGTATCTAGGGCTTTTCTCCCTAGTAAATAGCAATTTGCCTTAATGGAGAGGCACAGGACAGGGACACCCGAGGTGAGGCTATGATTTACTTCACCTCTGACTGGACCTTCAGAGGGAGCTACACCACCGCAGAGAAGAAACACTGCTAATATGGATGCTACAGTTATCCTTATCTCAGCTTTCTGTCCTTGCTGGTCATTAAATTATCCCGCAGCCCTTTACAGACAGTGCTGCTATATACACAGCTCTATTAATAAACCTTCTGCAGCAGTAAATCCCCATGCCTGACTGCAGACTGTCAGTACCTCCTCTGATTTATTCTCCATTTACCCGCCATTTGCTTCATGGATAAAATGAAGCGGCCGCTAGTTTTACTCCCTTCCTGACCCCTCAGCGATAGCGGTGACAGCCTCCAAGAGAAGGTGCTGAGGCCTCCCATGGTTTGCGGTTATGACTGTTTGCCAAAAAAAAAACCCAACAAAAAACCAACCCCAAAAAAACCCAAACCAGAAATCCTCAAATGGAGATGCCCAAATGCAGGATACCCAGAAAAAGGCATAATGAGGGAGACAGGGCCATCAGCTGCTGTTGGTGGGGTAATGAAGGGTCTAGCAGGGTCCCATGAAAATGTCCATCTTCCCTCACAGAGAAAGGGGCCACAGCTCTTTGCCTCATTCCATGCAGTGGCCATCAGCCTCACAGCCATGGAAGCCACGGGTCTGACAGGTCTTTGGCTCACAGACCCACTCTGGAAGCAGTTGTCCTGCTCAGTGACACTCCTGCTGTGGAAAGTGCTGGAGGAGCAGGTACGGCTGGAGGCAGTGAGGTGGGTGAGGACCCACAGCTAATGGATTAACCCTACAAGCCAGGGACCAGGACCAAAATGTCAAGGTCAAGTGGGCTCATTTGTCCTACTGAAGTCCCAAGACTCCCAAGGGCTCTGCAGCACATGCTGGAGGAGGAGCTGCTGATTATGAAAACCTGGAGTCAGCATCGCTTTCCCCACTGGTATCTATGAGCCCACATGGCTGCCTAGAATGGTGGAAGCATCTTATTCCTGCTCCTCTTTAAAGGCTGCAGCTCACACATCAACTCTGTCATAAACATGGCCAGCACCGCCATGAATGTGGGCAACACTGCTGCAAACATGACCACTGCTGCCATGAACATGGTCAACAGTGCCACAGGCATGGCCTGCCATCAGCAGACAGATGCCAAGACAACTGTTGGCCCCAGACATCCACAGCTGGCCCTCAAGGGCAATGCTGGAAGATGGCAGATGAGCTCATCGAGGGACTGTGCAAAGCTAAAGAGAATTTACAGAGAGAGGGTCCTGGCCAGGAGGTGACTCTAGCCCAAAGCACCAGTCACGAGTCACAGGGTACCAAGTGTCAGAAGGGGGACTGGACAAGCAGAAGGCTGCTGACATCTGCTTTGGGGTCCTCGCCGTACTAAGGCAGAATGGCCCCACTTTCTTCAGCTCACAGCTGACTTGTTCTGTGGTGGGGGAAAGTTTAATAGCCTGTCTTGGCCCAGACAAGACTTAAATTCTTTTTCTGGACTCCAGAGGGATTGTGGTTGGCCTGTATCAGCCCCAAACACACTTTGATTCATTTTATTTCCTGGACTCCTGAGGGATCCTTTTTTGGCCTGTTTTGGCCCCAAGCCCTCTTTGATTCACTTATTTCCTAGACTCCCAAGGGAGTGTGGTTGGCCTGTTTTGGCCCTGTCTTGCTGTCACTTTTCTGTGCTGGTATGTAATGCATCTGCACGCTTTAGATTTCTTCACTGCTTGTGCTTTTGCTGTAGGCCGAGCCTTGGATGTATTTTGCAATATTTCAGGAAAGATAAATACGCTTGGCCTGCCTTCCCTCATTCACCTTGCTAAGATCTTTCTGCTGCCTTTCACTCCCTTGTCTGCACGCATTACTGCATGACAAGAAGCAGTATGGCCAGCCCTTTGCTGGAGAGGGGAAGTTCACTGTGGGGTTTGCAGTGGGGAGCACCCCAAGAGAGGAAGGGAAGGTCCTAAAGAGGGGGAAAATAGGGAAGAGCTACCACCCACGTGGCTCCCATAAAAGGTGATTTCATGCTCTGAGCTTGTGGACCTGCTGCTGAGCCTGCTCTCTGACCGCAAGAGCAGGGTACTGAGGCTGTGAGGAGATGGCCCTGGTCATGGCAGTCCTGGTGGCACAGCTGCCTGATGCACTGGGAAAGCCCCAGGGCAGGTGTAGGACTGGTTCTGCCATCATCTCATGGGTGACCTGGTACTGGGCAACCATCCTTCCCAATCTGTGGGCCGGGGAGCTGCCACAGACGGTGGCCCCTTCTCAGCAGACATAGGGTGAGAGCATAAAGCATTGCCCATCACTCCTGCTCTGGCACTACTGGTGTTCCTGCCCAGTTATACCTTATATGAATGCCCAAGAACAAGTCCCTGCCTGGTCTCCACAATGGTGGAGAAGCAGCCCTTTGTCTTCACGAAATTACAATGTACTGGGCAGGGAGGTGATATGCAGATGGCCTCCACTCCATGGAGAAGCTGTGCAAAGATAAACTCCTCAATGCTGTCTTAAAAGAAAAGGGGTTTGTTGAATGGTGTCATCTACCTCTACCGCAGCAAGCTCAATGGTGACTTCCCAGTCCCAAACCAGCCTGTCACTGGAAACAGGGGCAGAACAAGCTGAAGAGGTGATGGCTATTGCTGTCCTCCTACCCTTCCTACCTCTTCTTGGGCACCTCTTGGTTGGTATTTGCTGGCACTGTGCCTCAGCTTGTACCAGTTTCCCCTGTCCTTGCAGAGTGTTCAGCCAGCACACAGGGCTGCTGTCACTGGGATAAAAACCAGCTGGGGGTCTGGTTTCCCTGTTAGAAGTCCAGCTCTCCCTCGGAGATGGTGTCCAGTGCTGACATCTATAATTCTACAATAACACTTTGCTCTTTGCTCCTGAAATTTCAAAGGGATGTGTCAGAACATAGAGAGGCTTGTCCCCCATTAAAATCCCGAAGGGCAAAGCTGCCTGGGGCAGGGTCCCGGTCCAGAGCCATGTCCTCTGGAATGCACATAAGAATAAAGTCTCATTTTTAGTAGTGAGAATATTGTACCAGAGCTGCAGTGACAGACCTATTTTATTCTTTTTATAATTTACAAATATCACTACAGTGCAAACCCATTACGTATCCCAACAGGACTGCACTGCTTTCTGTATAGACTATCTGGAGATAAATGTTTCAGCCCGGAATTTATTGTTTACAGAGCTTTCTCATTTGCTGCACAACTCCTTTTTATCAGGATCTAATTTCAGAGCCTAAGCAAGAAAGAAATTCAATAAATTCAAGAGCCTGTTAATAGTGCAAGGAGAAGGCAGCTCTTCATTGAGTGAGCAAGTTTCATTGTCCAATTGTCCCAGGAAATTTAAAGCAGAATGTGTTTTTGACAGCTTCGTTAATGTGACTTTTTTTTTTCCCTTGCCAGAAATTCAAGCATAATTGAGACATAGTGTTGAACTTCAAATGTTTCCCTGAGACTTGAATAGAGAACTTGATGAAGCATGTAATATGGCATAACCTCCCAATTATTCACACGTTTAGATAACTATAATCACACAACCCCTATCACAGCAAGAAAGTTATTCTAGGCAGATATTGGCAGGGGCTAATGGACAGCATATTTCAAGGGCAAGGAGGGTTTGGAAGGAAACATTAATCAGAATTTGGTAGCAAAGTCATCAATCATAGCTTAAAAAAGCTGTCACTCACTGCTGAGGTCCCAGGACCTCTATCAACTTAGAGTTCAACCCAACAATCTCCAAGAGCAGAATGTATCAAAGAAAAAATGCATTGCTTTACTGTGACTGTCCCCAGGATGCCCAGCCTTTCGCAGCGTTGCTTCTCCACCAGGAGAGTTCACCACCAGAATTTGTAGTAATTGGGGCATGATTTTTCAGTCAAATAGCATCACTTTTTATTATTACTATTGGGTGCTTTCTTGCTCTGGGCTTGAGAAATGCAACTGCGTTCTGCTCTTGGAAATTATTCAAGCCTGTAGTTTTTCTAGCTGCTTGCTGTGGCCCCCATGGCAAATTTTGACAAGTAAAGAGAGAAGAAGCATATAACAGGAGGACAGCAAACAGACGAGACAACGTGATTATTCCCATTTATTGGGCACTCATAAGACCTCAGCCAGGATGCTGTGTCTAGCTTTGGGTCCCCAGTACGAGTGAAATGCTGATAAACTGGGCTGAGTTTAGCAGATGGCCACCATGATGGGTGGGAGCATGTCCTGTAGGGAAATGCAGAAGGATCAGGTCTTGTTCAGCCTGGGAAAAGAAAGTTTATATGGGGACTTAATGCCAGCCAGGGATTTGGAGAGCGAAACCCTGGAAGTTTTCGAGATGTGACTGTAAAAGCCCTGAGCAAACTGATCTGACTTCAGTGATGACCCTTTTTAAGCTTCAGATCCACCAAGTCCCTCCCAGCCTGAACTGTTCTGCAATTCCGTGGCTGAAGGAAAAATATAAAAAATGTTGCTGTAAAGAGGAAGGAAATGTTCTGTTCTCCATGCTTGCAGGGGATGGGATATGGGGCAAATGTTCAAATGGCAGCAAGGAAGACTGAAGTTTGGGATCGGGACAGGCAATGCCCTTGTCCAAGACCTGTCTGTGAGGTTGCACCACGTCCCATGTTCTTGGGCACCAGAGCACCTGAAAGTGCTGTTGCTGTTGTCCAGGTAATTTCTCAGTTTCTTCAGACAAGTGTCTCATCCTAGCTTAAAGCCAGTCACCATGAGTCCTGACATTGCTCCTGGACAAGGGCAGTTCTCCTCAGAGAAGATGTTTGTGTTTCATCTTTAGGCACAAACAATTTGTGCAGGGTCCACCTGCCTGGGCTCTCTAATCATCTGCTCTCCTGCTTTTAGATCCTGCCCCGTTTTACTCCCTATTTTGTCGCATGTGCCAAGTTTTGTACCCATCACCCTCTCAGTTGCTAGAAGGTCCCTGTGTCAAGGCTCGTCCCCTGTGGCACAGCTGCAAAGCGGTGCTGGAGCAGGGCTTTCCTTTCATCCTCCAGAGCTGGCTTGAATCAGCAGCACTTCTCTGCACAAAAGGGCAGGAGGTGAGAGGTCTCTGAGCGCCTGAGGAGCAAGAGACTCTCTGCAAATGAGTTCCCGAAGACTCAAACTTTCTGTGCCCTCCTTGAATCGTCCTGTGTTGGCTAAGACACCATTTTTTTTGACAGCGCTGCAGCACATGGAAACCTTGATCCACCCAACATATTATGCTGAAAAATTTCATGCTTTGGGCGCATAAAGTTTTCCACATAAACAGGTGGGAGTCTGGCATGGCCGACATGATTTGAGGCCAGTGCGTGGTATTTTTTAACACTGCGTGGAAAACTTTGGGTGCTGGCTGTCTTCTGAGGGGTCAAGTGAGTCATTATTTTCATTGGCTTTCCTCTGGCCAGGGTGTCCCTAAGAGGTTTGTACCTCCTGAGCCACCTACCTCCCCCTCGTTCCTGTGGCAGAGCTGCAAGCTGCCAAAAATCCCTCCTGATACCACTGTGCTAAGGGACATTTCCTGGTGGGGGAGTCACACCACCATTGCCAGTCTCCTCCATATGCACTTGCAGGAGCAGAAAATTTGCCATCATGGTTGGTTTGCTCAGTCATCAAATTGCCAAGGTGTGGTGTCACCTATTTCTTAGAAACTAGAGACCTCGGTGATGCCCAAGTCACTCTAAAAGAGAAACCCATGAGCGTGGTGGGTCTGTATCTGCCCTGGCTGAATGACAGGTGGTTTTGTAAGAGGGTGACATTGGTTTTGATACATGGTGGGAAGCAAAGAACCCATGGGATTTAGTCATATACTGCCACATCCATGGGTTTTGTATGTCCCACTAAGAGAAAACAAAAGGAAAATCTCCTGAGAAGAAACTTAACATGTGCCATTTGCTTTCAAGAGGGACTGGTCACTTCAGGGCTTTCTCCAGTTACCACCTTCATTTCTTTGTATCTCTTAGCCTGCAGCGATGGGAAAGTTTCCTGAGTAGTTCTGGAGACAGGGAGCCTGCAGCTGATGACATTGGCATGAGGAGGAATATATTTCAGCTGAGGTTTTGGGTTGAGATGGAAAGTTCCCCTTGCATCAACTGGTTGCGTTTGGCTGGAGACCAAATGAGCTCCTTTGCAAAGAGAGAGAGGGGGCTGTGACAGCTTGGCCGTGCTCACCGTTTGAAAAGTCCGCTTTGATATGGGAACTTGCACACCTCTTTCCTCACTGTGAGGTGGAAGAGCGTAAAGACCACACTGCTGGGGCTACAGGGGCACTTGTAATTGGGCTACCCCAGTTCCTACAAATTCCTGCAAATCTTTCCCAACACAAGCGTAATCTTTTTGTTCGTTGTGGGCAACAAGAGCCTTGAAACCCAGGGAACAACCACAAGCTGAGCAAAGTCACCAGTGCAGACATCCTACCATGACTCGTAATTAAAAGCCAGGTCTTTGAGTCAGAGAAGTCCCCAGGCCCCCCCATCCCCCTCCCCAAGCTGCAATACTGTCTGAGCTTTGGGTCCAGGAAAGATGGGGGCACTGGGAGATGCTCCAGAGAGGAGCAACAAGGCTATGGGACACATCACCCACAAAGGGAAGTGAGTGAGTCCAGGTGCTTAAATCTCTCATTGGGGCTGCAGTGAGTGGTTCAAACATGGTCCAAAGCCTCCTGTGTGCTGGGGTTGGACGGGTCCTGGCAGGATGCCGGGTGGACAGGGAACTGCCCTGGTGGCACAGAACCAATAGGCACTCAGCATGCCCAAAGAGGAACGCCATGGAAGCTTCCCAGCTTGGAGCTTGCCAGCTTGTGTGGCCAATAGCATCCAAGGGAGGGACCTGAGCATGATCCCATTTGGTCTCCTTGAACTTCCCCAGGCCAAAGGGCCAGATACCGCCGACAGCCAGGGCAAATGAGGACAGCTTTTACCATGAGCCAAAGCTCCTCCTCACACCTTCTTGAGTGGAAATGAGAGGTTTTGACTGCTCTCCCACCACACCCACAAGGGGAAGGGAGGGGACAGGGTGGGGAATCGTTATTTTAGTCATTAGCTGATGGGGAATTTACCAAGGAAGCTCAAAATCCCACGGCTTTCTCCTTGCAGAAGTAGTCAGTGTGAGGAAAATGGCACGTACTCCAGGACTATGACGGAGAGGAGAAAATCCTCTGCTTTGGTGATTCTGCCAAGATGAGTTCCCATGCCCCGTACACAGTGCAACCGGCCTGTCCAGACTGCGTTCTCACTTCATGACACCTCCAATCTCCATGGACTTCTTGGGGGCTTTTTTCAACACCTACAGTTTGCAAGAAATGAGCCTCTTACTACAGTGGATGGACCAAAACCAGCCTCCAAACCTGGGCAGGAGGCTGCACCACAAGCTCAAGCAGTGCAGAAGGAGACCTCTTGCAAAGACGTTTTGGGCATGACCCCCTCCATGACCACAAAGAAAACCTCTTGCCTAACATCTACACTTGGAAACCAGATTCTCAAGTACATTTTCTTAGAACTTACTTTGGGCCAAAACAGTCTTCCACCTCAAGCTTTCTTATTTCGTGCTTCACAGGTGGTGGCTCTGGAAAGCTGTTTTGCTCATCTGGCAGCAGACTGAGAATATGTCCCATCCAACCCGCAGCACGAGCCACCAATGCTCACCGCTCCTTATGTTTGTTGATATATCCCGGAGGAGTCACGTGAACGGTTCCCGCACTGTTATTGTTCCAGGGCTCATGATGGAGTATAACATTACATGAAACCCGGACTGTTTGTTTAAACAGAGAGGGTCCCACCAGGGTCACAACCTGACGTCTCGTTTCCCACCCGCTTGACGGTGCTGTGGGGAGACCAGAGGCTTGTGTTTGGGATGCTTTCATATCCAACACAGTAGGCAGAGAAGGAAAGCTGATTTGGAGGAATCTTATTTTAAAAGAACAAAGTCAAACCATGCTTCTTGCACCAGGGCTGTCCCGGGAAAATGACTCCTGATAGGATGATTTGCAGATCAAGGCATTTAGGAGAAAGTGAATGTGAAAAGCTTTTAAACTCTTTCAAAAACTGTCATTAAAAAAAAACCTTACCAGCTTTCTAGCCAGCGCAGAGTGTTCTGACATCTTGGAGGTCACATATACAAGCTGATTTACCCCAAAAGGAGGATCTGCTCCATCTCCTGGCCTCAGGATTAAATGATGGCATCCTATTTCCAAAGCAGCCTCAGAGGTGGCTTCCAGCCACGCAAGATACAAAAAAGGGCACCGGGCATCTTGCATGGCAAGCTGTAACCCCAAAGCAGAGCATTTGTCCTTGGAAGCAGACTGGGGAGATACACCAGCGTGGAGAGAGATATTCCAGCTCTTCCGTGCTGACCCTACCACCGCCTCCAACCCCATACCTGTGCCCTGCCACAGTCCATCCACATGGAAGACCTCCCAAGAGACACCACAGTGAGGACACAGGGTGTCCAAAGAAGGAAGCACTGATCAGCAGGTGGCCAAGGGTCTGACCTTAAGAGCTCACTCCCATTTAGGTCTCTGCCCTGGATGTGCTGGGTGACCTTGGGCACGACTCCTCAACCCTGTCCCTGCCCTCGGCCCTTGGATGTTTTTGGAACAGCCTTTCTCTCCCCGGGTGTTTGTACAGTGACTTGCATAACTGGAGGATGATTTTAGCTCGGGGCTTTCGGTCCCATGATAAAGCCAGTAGGAACTGAACGCAGCGAGTGATGTGACAGAAACCAAACAGGAGAGTAAAAAAAACCCAGGGAGATGCCTGTTTGAGGGGAGGAAGGAAAAGCCTACTGATTTTCTTCTCATAAAGAACTTCATCCTGGACGTGCTCTACAGCAGAGGAAAGGCAGGGAACGGTGGTGACCTGTTAGCAGAGGCTGAGTTACAGGCTCAAGTGAGGAGGGGAGAAGGTGCTGCTTTGTGTGTGTCTGCCTTTAACGAGCAAATAAGGCAAAGATTTCTTTAAAGATACTAAGCCCGAGTCCGCCACAGCTGGGAAGCACACATGAGCAATAGCTTTCACATGCTAACAAATAAAAGATCTTTGCAAAACAGATGCTGAGGTTTGTGGGGCTGGCACGGGCTCGCTGCTGGCAGGGAGTTAACTCACAGAAAACTGAAAGGTTCAGAGATGGAAGAGTATCTAGAGACCGTTTGTTCATAAACACAGCTGAGGGCCAGCAACCTGCTTTCTCCCCTGCCCGGGCTGCGCTGCCGGAGTCATTCCTTGCAGGGTTTCTGCAAGAGAGAAGGCAGATATGCAGTTCTTCTGCAGCCCACGCTCTAGAGAAATAATTAAACAGTTTTCCTTAACCTCTTGAACTTTTCATTTATTATTGCCATCCATTATGTCTACCTTCTCAAATAGCAGGATCCTGAAAGCCAGCTCCAGAGGTCAAGGGTTTATTGTTTAATGGAGATAGAACATTCTGTAAATTGCACAAAGTCACAATGTTTAGAAGAGAAGCTTCTGGTGTACTGAATCTTTTCAATTTAACAAACAGTGAGCTTTGACATATGTTCTTCCTCCATAGCAGGAAATTTGGGATAAGTGCAGTACTGGCATGGACATGTTACCAAATCCTTCCTGTAAACCAAATGACATCTGCATTCAAATAAAAACATTCCTTGCACCAAATACCAGGAAATACTAAAAGTATCACTATTCTTCTAAGGTCATGCTAAAATGAAGTTTTTGGCTTTTAGAACACAAAGTAAGTCTGTACAGGGCCAAGACGTTTTGTTCAACACACATTTGCTGTTACAAATCCCAAGAGACGTCCTTCTGGGTCAAATATGTGCATGTGTCTGTAGAATTTTGCAAGCATTTAATCTTCTTCATATGAAAAAAGAATGAATATTTTAGGAGCGTGGTCTTACATTAACAAATATTGCCGTTGCCTTTGTTTTTACTAGTGCTCTGCGTTTCAAAGGCAGAAAAAGGATTTGCTTAAAACAAAGCAAACATCCTCAAAACGCACCATGCCAAAATAATCAAGGGAATAAATACCTGGGATTTACAAAATATGAATATTCTTCAGTAAATAAACCGAAGCGAGAGCCGGCAGGGAGAGAACGCTGCTGTAGTGATGGGGAGGGAGTGCCGAGTGTAAACACTTCCATCGCATAGATGGCAAATCAAGAACATTTAAAGAAAATAAACGTATGCAGAGCAGATTCTTCCTTCTCATGTTACTTTCGGGGGATTTTACTGCTGATAGTTAACGCCACATAAAACCTTTCGAATATTATGCCAGCGGATGAAAAACTACAATGGCAGAAACAGCTTCCCATGGATAATTAGCATAAATATCTGCTTAAAGCTGAGTAATTTGTTCACTGTACAGGATGTACTTCAGCAGTTTTATGACATAAAAAACACAGGGAATGTTTTGAATGACTTTGACTTACATTTGAAACAGGGCAGGCAGATAGCAGGCACTTTTCAGCGGCTGCCCCACAAAAAAAAGTCTGCTGTGAGTGAACGAGGGGCCGTTCCCACTGAGCTCAGGGCCAGACATCCCTGGGAGGCTTCACAGACACATCCCTGCAGCTTCCCACTCGATGGAACATTTTCATTTACTGGGAGAACTGGAGGATCCAGGCACTCAAAATAGAACAGAAAGAAGAGAACAAGGGGAAAAAGTGAAAACGGAGGGGGGAAAAAATAAATAAATAAAAAATTTAAAATCACTGTTTTCCAATGTCCTTTGAAAAAAACGCACAGCTTCCAAAATGCTGACCTTTTCCAAAAGGTCGTTGGAAAAAAGGTCATTTCTTTCAACAGACACTGTGTTTGACAAGTGTGGCTTGAGGAAGTGTCCAGGAGGGTGGCACTGGTTCGGGGACAGATCCAGCAGAGCTCCCACGTGTATGATGCCACTCCCACCCCCAGCACCCAAGAAGACTTTCTTTAGGCTTCCTTGGTGCATCCTTCTCCTCCAGGGCAGAAGCCAGGGTTTGTATGAGCTGTGTTTCCAGAACCATAGCATCTCCAACATCCCCCCACTCCTGCTAAGACAAAGGGGGTTGGAAGGAGAAAAAGGACCAAATGGGAACAACCTGAAGGGGAGGTGGTGGATAATTCTGTAAACCTAATGTCATCCAAGCCCTGGAAAAGAGCCTGAAAAGGACCTGATGAAAGTGTGGGTGGAAGACAATCAAGCTTTGCAGCTCACAGGAGAATTGTACAGCTGAAAACACACAGATATTCAGGTTTTAATGTAGACCCCAACCCACTGAGAGGGTTGCTCGTTACAGTCAGATATTCCCCACCTGGCCTTGAACTTGCCTGTGGTGCTCTCAGGTTCATCCATACCACCTGTGAGTGCCCCAGGCAGGGCACAAGCAATTCAACAGCATCTAAAAAGAGCTGAGGCAATCATAAATGCATATACTTTGGTCTTCTACGGCACACGTTGAGCTGCATTGACCCCAAATGCTGCTGAATTCATCAGGAGCTTTATATCCTCTTGATACCTGTGCACATCTGGGCTGTAATCCCTGTGGTCTCCATCCCAGACTCTACAAGACCTGAGGGGGATGAACTGCACACACAAATAGAAAAAAAAGATCACTTCTGTTTTCTCAAGGTTATATTTTTCTTCTATCTTTAATTAATTTTTTTTTTTTTTACATTTTGGTTGCAATCCAAGCAGTGGGAAGGGAAACTAGAAAGAGCCTCTGTTACCTACTAGAAATGCTTGATGTCAGCGGTGTGACTGCTCCACTCCAATGTGTGACTCTTTTGAAGACAATTGATAAGGACACAGGTGGGCACGTTTGGGATGTGATCAAAATACAGCCAGACTCAACCCCCAGAGAGGTAGCTGAGGTCAGCAGAAGCTGCTCACCTGGTTGCAAGTCCCCTTGGTGGCCCAGTCTACCCAGAGACCTCAAGGATTCCAACACCTTGCTGGTGTTGTTCCATTTGTTGTCCCAACAAAAGTCGCCCACTGGCTTGGATGCAACAAAACAGGCTTCTGCTGGCCTGGGCTGGCCTCACACATCTTCCCACGTGCTTCAGCCTTGGTAGAGCAGCTCGACCAGCAGCAACTTGCAGGGAAACCCCCTGTTTGGGTTGCAATCTTGAGGTACCGCTGAAGGCAATCATATCCCTGCTGACTTAAACCCCAGCACTGGGCTGCAGCTTTCCTTCCAAGTGAGAGCTTGGAGCTGCTATTCAGACCTTATATTTAGAAAAATGTGGGAAAAGAGCTAGATCCATTTCAGGGTTTGTATTTTTGTTGGCAGGATATCTGGTATCATTACGGAGAGTAAACCGAGGGTTTTTCTTTTTTCTTTTTTTTTTTTTTTTCCCCAAAGTATGCATTTTCTTGCCAGAAATGTATAGAAGAAGTGGGATCTGATGGGGGGAATTTGTGGGTGAGAAGCCTGAGGGAGCAGCAAAATGATTTCATCGTCACATCCTTCATGTGCACAGATGTGTGGGTCCCAGGGCTGGGAGGACTCCAGAGTTCTTCTCCATCCATCCTCCTGCCCCTTGGCAGAATCAGGTCAACCCGGTGCTGGAGACCTCCTCAGATATTCCCATCTTGATGTTGTTATCATCCCTGTTAGAGAGATCCTTGAATTTGCTACATGATACGTCCGGGTTTGCTTTTCCTGACAATAATGGATGTAGGGGACAGATTATTCCCACCCTTTGCCATGATGTAGAACCCTGGGCAGCTAAATAGCATGACTGAGAGATCCTGAAGGATCTGCAGACCAAGCCGGGTTTGCCCGGCTACTTTGAACGCCAGCACATGATGGTATAGCGTGACTCATTTTGAGGCTAGCTTTTGCAGAAATCTGGTATTTAATACATTTGCAGCAGACAAGGGGATGTCACCCAACAGCACATTTAAGGACAAAACACTGGCGAGCGATTTGACATACGTACTCTGGCAAAAGTAGTTATGTGTCACTATTTAAAAGCCTGCAAGACGTCTGCTCTGCCAGAAGTCATGGCAAAGCTTTTGCAAGTTGGGTCAGCAGACGGCAGGGATGGAAAAACACAATGATCATGAGAAAACGACACCCACCCTTTTCCACTCCTTAAGAATTAGCAAAATCACCACCCAAATACTGGGCCATGGGCTTAAAAAGCAGACAGGGAACCTTTGGGAAAACACAGCTGGCCTCCGGCAACAGGGACTTGTCATGTGCTGCCCACTAAACTGTCAAGTTAAGGACTTGTCCTGCTATCGCTCAGTCCTCAGAAGGTCAACGACTGGATTTGCTTATCGCCCAGAGGCACTTTACTCTGGTTAATTGGCACCCCTGGTGACAGGGCGGATTGATGGTCCCCCATCAGAGTCTTTCACAGCCAGCCCAGGAAGGACACAAAGCTTGCACTCACCCTTCTCTGCCCATCTTTTTCAGTGTTCTCCATGGAACTAGGGAAGAACTCACTCAGGGGGAACGTATGGGTGTAATATCACTAATGTCAGGGTAGACAGAGGTGAGAGGAAGGTAGGAGAGAAGCCTCAGACTTGTCTGTTCATGTATCTGTCCCTGGAGGATGCCGTGCTGCCTGGAGATGGGACATGTTGCCTTGTCCTGGCCCTGTGATGCTTTAACAAGCGACAGGCAATGCCAGGATGGTATTTATTCTCTTTAGACAGTGCTTTCCTCATTTCAAGGCATCTCAAGTGCCTCCATGTATCACAGATGGGTAAAGGAGGCTTGATCAGCCTCTAAGGTGATTGGGACAATGGCTCCAGGCCTGATGCCTTTCTCATGCAACATGGAGAGATGCTAGGACCAGAAGAATACACCAGAGCGACATCTCTAAGCCCAAATTCCCACTTGCACCTCTTTGTCATGCTGAAGGTCAGGCTACTCTGGACACTTTGCTTCTCCAGAGAAAGCCTCTTTCCATTGGTGATCACTGAAAAGGACCAGATGTTACCTTTTAGCTCCCTATTGGCTCTAATCTCCTTTCTTCTTTGATCCCAACCCCACTTAAAATAAACCCCATATTTAGCTCATCTTGGGTGGTCCTCAGGGAAGGCTCAGCTATTTCTAACCTCTTTTTGCTTTCTCAAGGCTCATGCCCAATGGCATATTCCTGCCTCCTTGCATGGTTGGAGGACAGCAAGCCATGACCTTTCCCAGGGCTGGGAGCAGGTTTCTGCGGTGGCGATTTGGTAAGAGCCCTGCTCTACTATGACTCCATCAAGTCCATCAAGGTAGGCAATTCAAACAACCTAAAATGTTCTTCTCTGCCCTCAAAGCGACCAACTCCTCATTTCTGCCTGAAGATCTCCTTTGTTTTTACAAACATGTTCACTTTGGCATTCTCAAAACCAGTTGTTTGCTGTTTTCACCCACTTGCCAAGAGCCCCCCAGACCTGGAGGAACCCCATGGAGAAGCCCCTCGTGCTTTCACCTCCTGTGTGTTCATCCTTGCTTGCACAGCCACTGCTTCCTGCATGAACCCTGATGGCCCAAGTTTGCAGCACATACATGGTGTTAGTGACCGCAATACATCTGCATCATCAAAATGCTGCAAAGCCAAAGACAAAGCAAACAGAAATGTTCAGGACATAGCAGAGTTCACATTGGAATTCAGAGCCATACTCTTCAGATCTCTGGCCCTTTGTTCAGATGCCCTTTGGAGACCTCCCGCAAATACCTCACTCGGACCTCCAGATGCTAGAAATTGATATTTTTTCTTTTTAATTCTGTGCCACAAATCCCTAATTTTGGAATGTGCACATTTCCTGTGCGGTCTCTGGCTCCTGGAGACTACAAATACATGTGAATTGCAACAGACGTTGATAACAAAAGTTTGAGAGTAGACCAACAGCTTTTCAAAGCCTTCTCTAGATAATTTATCCTAGACTGGCGAGTAGCCACAAACTCAATGGTGGGGAAGGAAGCTGCTTTTGATTTAGCTGATGTTTAGGTGTGAATGAGAAGGAGAGATATGTGATTAATCATAGGAAGCAGGGAGATGGTATTATTTTGATTCATACTTGACACGTTTTCTAGGAATGCTGAACTCGAGTAGAAATGCATGGCGGACCCAGCTGTTCAAACAGCATGATTAATTAAACTGATTCCATGTGAAAAACAACACTGACTCTCACTCTCAAATTGCAAATCATTTTCAATATATTGGGGAAGGGCCAGCCGCCTTTTATTAATTGCTCTGGAGGTGATGAATCAGGGTTGTCTACAGAGACCCACACAAGCGCGCATTCCTGAGAACATACGTGATGATGGACTAGTCTCACAGCTGCTCGCACCGGCGAGGGCTGCTTTCCCGGAGATGCTGCCATTTGCACACAAGGCGGGGGTGAAACCCTTGCTCTGATGAGGGTTTTCATCCCAAACCTCACGCCCGGGCTCTTGCAAAATCGCGACGTGCGCGGACGGAGCCGGCGCTTCTGTTGTGACCAGGGCTGATAATAAAACCTCCTCCCCCCAGCCCCGCGTACGTATGCAGCTCCTTCACCTGCCAAACCACGGCTCTCTCAAAATATCAGTCAACTGAGAGCGGTCCTTGCAGCGTATGATTTGCCCCAGACCACACAGGAAGCCTGTGGACAAGCTGGAAATTGAGCCCAAGGCTCCTGGGTCCAGGAGGGGGTCTTGGCCATGGGCTTGGGGGCCATCCTGGGACCCTTCCCCACGCAGTGCTGGGCCAACCCGGGCAGGGGGACGTGGGTTTGACAAAAAAAGCACCTTTCTTACACCTATTTAATCCCATGCTGGTGGTGGGATGCCCTTGCAGCAGGTGCTCAGTGGGACTCGGGCACCCCCAGGCGAGTTTGCCGGGGATGCAGCCCCATGAAAAGGTCCGTCAAAATCCTGCCCTGCAGTGGAGGCTTTTGATTTATATTTTCCCCGCCAGATTGTCTGTTTTCCTCATGCTGCTGACAAGGAGAAGGATATTTGATACGTGGTGAGGGGGCAGATGTTTGAGCACCGTGGAGCAACCCTTGCAGGAGGCAAGGCTGCTTCTCAGGTGTAAACCGTCTGATGGTCATAAAATGTCTTACCAGGGGAGGTGGTGGGAGGGAAAGAAAGAGATTAATCTGCCCGGTGCTCACAGATGTGGAAAAATACCCTTGAAACAGCTCAACTGGATGTTTTTCACCACAGCTGCCAACGGAGGGAGAGTGACAGCCCAGCAGCAAGTGCGCAGACACCTTTTGCCTCAACCAGATCCCATGGGGCGCCTCGCAATACCAGGCAGTGACCCCGTGCTAACCAGTTTCAAATGTAACATTTGAAATACCTTGCACATATATATCTGAGCCAAGATTTCCACCCTGAGCCTGGTGGGGAGGCTCTGAAGGCTTTATTGCAAGCACCTGTCTGGTCTTCAGAAGCGTTGCTCTCCTGCTGGGGTCGACAAGAGGAATTAGAGAGGCTGGTGGTTGCCACTCTTCCTGCAAAACTGTGATCATGATCCCAAAATTTGCTACCCAGGGAGCCTCTGCTCTGACCCCTCGTGTTTGATCCCGGCGGGAGAAGTCATGTGCATTGAGATGTGTCCCAGGCACCTCACATTGGTGGAGCCCACGTGGCTCCAACCAGCCTTCCTCAGCAGCACGGCAGAAGGCTGATTTTGGGAAAATATTGCTTTGTCCAGCTTCTTCAGCCCTTTCAGCCCGCCATTTCTCCAAAACACTGCTGAGTGATAGCTTAAAAATGTTTGCCCTCTTTCCCCTCTCTCTGAAAGGAATGAGAGTCTCTACAGACCCATTTATATTGCTGCCTCAACCAAAGTTAATCGGAATATCCCCCTTCTTCTCCACAGGGGCCACATTTCTCCCTTGGGAGACCTGTAGGGGCATTTAATAATTTCACAGACATCTCAGCAATTCCCCCTCATCAACCTGAGCTTCTTAGAAATGGGGAACGCGATCTCCCCTCTGCCTCCGGGTGATGTGACGCCCTTGCCTTCATGCTCGTGCTGCTCCAAACAACACATTTTCTGAGCACACTGTGTTTGTCTGAAAATACACCAGGAGGGCTGCCCAATTTGGAAATGACTTGAATTACAAAAAAAGCACAGCTGTCTTTAACAGCTCTCGAAGCTCATGCAACCAGTCTGCAATTTATTGACTAGGATTAGATGCTTATTGTCTATGACACTTTAAATACCATTACATTGAAGTTTATACAAGAAAGTCCAAGTTTTCAAACTGGAATCTTAGCAATAACAGCTGGAGCATTTGTTTATGTGATAGACAGAAAAGAATGACTTCTGTAATCTGTGTATTTGGCTTCAGGATTTTCTACGACATGGGGAGATAGAAACCTACCCCATCACTAATTGAGGATTGTTAGACAGAGCCGAACACCACCGGCTAATTTGTCCCTGATGTTAAATCTGCTGCCAAAGCTGGGGTTGAGTCCTTCCCTCGTCCCCTCACACCTGACGGAGAAGCACTTGAAACCCTCTAGCCCACCTCTGACAGTCAGGGCTAAGTCTCCCGTCTCTCTCTCCCCCAGGCTGCTCACATTCCGCATTTTGTTTCTAGCATGAAAGACTTTGTTTTAAATCATAATAGTAACCAGGCTGTAATCACATTATAGCACACATGGAGAACTCGCAAAAAGTCATGTGCTTTGGATTTGACATTCTGATTTATGGTTGTGCGCTCCAGTTACACAGCTGCAATCTCATTTTCGACAAAGATGTTTTCTATTTTTCTATTACTTTGCTTCACCCTGTCTTTATGTCGAAGAAAATGAAAGCCACCAGGTGAAGCCAGCACAAGAGGACAAATGTTTGCATGTTCTGGATCAAAATCATGATCAAATATTTTATGCTCTACTTTCATAAACAGCCTGCTACAGGCACATGTGGAGGGGGTGTAGATTTTTCATTTTGAGCCATTTGAAGTTCAAAAAAAAAAAAAAAGAAAAAAAAAGAATTCCAGACTTTTATTTATTCAGAAACTAGATCAGCCTATGAAATTCACATCCCAGCCACTTGATCATGGTGACTTCACCGAAGAGGGAAGAGGCTCTCAGAATTACTCCTTAGACATTTGAACAGGCTTTTCTGCTCATGGGGACCCATCGCTGCCCGCTCCCTGGAGCAAACTTTGCTCCTGAGCAAAGCCCAGTGGAGGTGGCGAAGTCTCTCTCTGCTCATTTAAGAGCAGATTGCAGTCATTAGCCCTTCCCTCTGTCAGTAACCCGCTCCGTTTTGCATTCCTACCAAGAGTAGCAGCATTCCAGCTTAATTAAAAAAGTGAGCACTTTTGCAGTAAATTGCATTAAAGTTGGAAAGGGGCCAGAACTTATGTTTTACATGAACCTCTCTTGTCTTTAGTGGAGTAAAGAAAAGAAAATGTCATCAACATTCTTTTCACAATTTAAACGCTGATGATCTATCTTTAGGGCTGGTGTTGGCTGAGCATTACATGGAGCACGAAACCACTGCTGTGTCCCTTACCGGGGGTAAATTACGCGTTACAGACTCATAAACCTTAGAGTGTGCCGTAAAATTTTACTAAGACGATCATTTTCAGTATGGGTTTGGAAGGGCCTAGATGGAAAACGTATTGCTAGTGGTTCTAGAGTATGTGTTAAGGAGCTGAAAGCTCACATGAATGGAACCCCTGCAAGTCAGACCCTGACCACAAGTCCTCTCTGCAGCAAGGCTTTGACTGTAGACTCTTTGGGGCAAGTAGCCCCTTTGTCTGCGCAATCATAGACTCATTGAATCACTTCAGTTGGAGAAGACCCTTGGAATCATCGAGTCCAACCATCTACCCTACTCTACAAAGTTCTCCCCTACACCACATTCCCCAACACCACATCTAAACGACTCTTAAACACGTCCAGGGATGGTGACTCAACCACTTCCCTGGGCAGCCTATTCTAATGCCTGACCGCTCTTTCTGTGAAAAATTCTTTCCTAATGTTCAATCTAAACCTACCCTGTTGGAGCTTGAGGCCATTCCCTCTTGCTCTGTCACTAATTCCCTGCGAGAAGAGACCAGCACCAACCTCTCTACAGTGTCCTTTCAAGTAGTTGTAGAGAATGATGAGGTCTCCCCTCAGTGTCTTCTTCCTCAAACTAAACAGTCCCAGCTCCTTTAACCACTCTTCACACAATTTGTTCTCCAGACTCTTCACCAGCTTCGTTGCCTCCTCTGTAAATCCTCCTGTGTAAATTCTGTGGGCTCCAAATGAGGGAAGTCTCCATCTTCAAGACAGTGCTACTCCAAATTAACTACCAAACATAAAGGTAGAGCAGGGATTCAGTAAAGTTAAGCCCTGAAACAAGGTGTCAGAGCATTTAAAATGCTCCATGGACACTGCTGGGCACCGCTGCAGCAATGGGCACATCTCTCTGTGTCATGAAGGAAATCTCCAGAATTGCAGTGTGCCTCAAGGGGACCAGAAGAAAAAAATTCACATTTCTTTCCTAGACCAGAGGTTCCCCACTTGCAGGGACTCAATTTTACCACAGCCCTAGAGGTGTGACTTCTACAGGGACATGTAGGGAGCTGGGAGGAGACACTTCCCTGAGACACAGTCTAAAAGGGTCTTCTGTGACAAATTCTGCTGCTCACAGGTTACCTCCATCAGCAGAAGATCAGCAGTAACTTGTATCTGAGGCAAATGAGGGTGTTTAGCCTCTACTGAGTAGTGAGAAAATGACTACATCAAAAATCTTGCATTTTTCAGTTGAAAACTGCAGAGTTGAAGCCTCCCCCCTGCTCCACAGAACCTTGATGAAACAGTCCAAAATTTGAGAAAGTGAGTTATTTGTTCTTGACTATTGGCTAAGTCCCAATAGTCTGGCTACGGTAACAACACCACCACTGCTGGCCCATAGACCCCCAGATGGACCGAGTAAGACTGAGCAGAATGACTCAGGCAGAAAAGCCATACCATTTATTTCTCCTGAGCTCACCCTCCATTTCTATCCCTAGCAGAGACACTCAAAATATTTTTGACCAAGAAGTTTTCCACTGGAAAATGCTGTTCTTTCCGAAATCAAGCAGGAACTTGTTCAAATGTCAATGACAGATTTTGGTCAGGGAAAAGTCAAAACATTGCATTTTGATAGCTTAGTTTCAATTTGTGACATTTTGACTTTTATATCACAACACAATCCTGTTCTATTAGAGTAGATTATGTAGTTCTACATAATCAGTTATACTTAAAAGTTGATATAATGTAAAAGTCAAAACAAATTACCTCCTGCCACAGAGTTTAACAAAATATCCCAGTACACTCTCTTTCAGTATTTTTATCCTGGAGGCAATAGTGACTTTTAGCTTTTAATTCTAAGTGGGAATGATTTCTCGCTTTACAAAACATTGGAAACCCTGGCAGAATAGAAATCCCTGCTTCCGGCCAGTGTTGAATATCTGCCTGGTGCTTGATATTTCAGGATGATCTTTAAAAACTCGTGAAAGTAATTAAGGAGTATCACCATAGACACCTGCCTGTTTCCCTGGAGATATTTGGTCAATCTAAGATATTGTTCTCTTCTAATTTCGTTTCCAATGGCATAAGTGACTTCACCTGACCAGTTAATCCCAGTATTTTATTTATATTGAATGGGAAAAGGAAGATTGTATTTCACATGTGCTTTGCATGATCAAATGTAAGCATATACTTTAGCTTGAGGAGGATGTCACCTGGACATCATCCTAATGGCCTATATCCCATATCGATTGGACCACTGTTGCCCTTAGAGGGATGTAAAGTGCGTAGCTAAGATGTAGACCTAGATGCACCATCAGATGAAGATTCCCCCTGGGGCTTTCAATCAACACATCTTATTTTCTCTCTGTGATATACCTGCTTAGTATATCCCCTGCCTTTGGGAAATCTCTCAGCATCATTGGAATGGGCTGCCCAGGGAAGTGGTTGAAGCACCATCCCTGGAGGCGTTCAAAAGATGGATAGACATGGTCCTCAGGAATACGGTTTAGTATTTTTTATTTCCTATTTCTTATTTATTTCTTATTTATTATTTTGTCAGAGTTAGGTTGATAGTTGGACTAGATGATCTCTAAGGTCCCTTCCAACCTAGACGATTCTATGATTCTTTGTGCTCCTTGGAACTAGTGTAATTTGGAGTCTCTCAGAGTAACAGTCAGACAGTCACAGATTAACTGGAAAGGAAAATTGGGAAGCAATTTCAAAACAATTCCTCCTCCATGTTTTTTATCCTTTGTGATAAACCTCTCTCTTGAGAAATTCCAGTCATTTGTTTTACAGTAAAACTCAGAGCACTAGTGAAGATCAAAGTTGCTCGTGTTTGGTGTGCTGCACGTAAAGATATGCCTTTACCAGAAAGGCCTCCTTTCTAAAACAAAGCTTCTGGGGAAAAAATTCTGACATCACTGAAGCTCTACCATATTTCCACAAACTATGTAAACAAAATAATGAGCTGAAATGATTTCTGTAATTCTTCATTTCACAGACAGCTGTTCAGCCATGCATTTGCTAACGACAGGATTCCAAGCACATGATAATATAAAAAAAAAATAAAATTAAAAACTTCCATGTACTTTCAAGGGGAAAAATATTTGTTGGAAAAATGGCTAAAAATAATCGCCAGGAAAGTGGACCCATCCAGCCCTTGAAAAGTGGAAACATTTGGATTATTTTGCACAAAACCATCTTCCTGCTTCTTGTGCCAAGGGTCGTTGCAGGTGCAGAGGGATTTGCCCGAGGAGGGGTGGTTCCCTCAGGGGAAGGAGGAGGTTCAGCCCCCACCTGGGGGCAGAGACAACATGAGCCCATGAGCCCATAACAGGCAGCTCCTTTGACCACTTTCCACACAAGGATGGCTTCAGTGTGCTCGGGGAAGGCTGAGATGTGCCCCACATTTTGGGGAGCGCCAAGGTTTTCGTAAGCATCTTCACCTGCTCCTGTATTATTTTAATAGGGCTTTCCCGTTAGCTGGCACAAAGCCTTGGAGAAAAGTTGCATCTACAATTATTGTAGCGGTGCAAGGCCAGGCTGGGAGCCAGGGGTGATATTGCACAACTAGGACAAACATTTCTTCCTGAGGCTTCACGGAGGCTGGCTGCCATGGGCAAAGGGTTTACAGAGCTGCTAAACTCCATACCTTGCAAAAAGACCCTGGAAGAGAGATTATGTTTTCACATTGTTTCCCAAATTACTTTAAATGTCAACTTAAAAGGCTTTTAAGGTTTTTATTTCAAACGGAAGTATTAACTGGAACTGCCAGGGGCAGTTAGCTTGAGAAAAGCAATACTGTGCATCTTAAACAGGGTAGAAATTTTTATGACCCAAATTCTTCATTTATTATACACAGATGGTGGAAGAAGGCTGCTGTCCCCAGTGCCCAGCAATGAAACACACTTGGCCACACTCTTCTGCAGACAAATGGTGCCTGCTCAGAACTTTCTTAACATAAAATGATAGAATCATAGAATCATTTGAGTCGGAAGGAACGTTAAAGATCATAGAGTTCCAACCCCCCTGTCATGGGAAGGGACCCCTCCCACCAGACCAGGTTACTCAAAGTCCCCTCCAACCTGGCCTTGAACCCTTCCAGGGATGGGGCAACCATAACTTCCCTGGGCAACCTGGGCCAGGCTTTCACCACCCTCACAGGAAAGGATTTCTTTCTGATATCTAATCCAAATCTCCCCTCTTCCAATTTAAAACCATTACCCCTTGTCCTGTCACTGCACTCCCTGACAAAGAGGCCCTCTCCAGCTCTTCTGTAGGCTCCCTTCAGATATTAATAAGTTGTTATAAGGTCTCCCCGGAGCCTTCTCTTCTCCAGGCTGAACAACCCCAGCTCTCTCAGCCTGTCTTCATAGGAGGGGTGCTCCGTCCCTCTGAGCATCCTCATGGCCCTCTGCTGGACCCCTTCCAACAGATCCATGTCCTTCCTGTGATGTTTCACTCCTTGTCCCTTCTATGTACAGTGACATGAAGTATTCATAAGGCTGAGTCTGCTTTGTAGGGCTGGTGAAACCTGTCACATTCCTGCCATATTTTAGATTGAAGGTGTAGTAGGATGGGGCACGATGTTTCTCGTTGTCATGGACAAGTATTGCCTCTGGCTGACATGTCCCTCAAGGGTGGCCACACGTACTAGTGATGGTCACATTGAGCCATGTTCTCCAAGAGCTCGGAGACAACCATCAATCACCAAACCAGCCAATGTGAAATCCACACCTGGCACTGACTGACCCTTTCACAGCCTTTGTCAAGTCCATCCTCCATAGTGCTGTGTTATCTCCCAAGCTGAGAGCTTCTGCAAGGTGCATCTCTTACTCCATACAGCACTAAGAGCAACAGGGTGTCAACTGGTTCCCTCAGCCCCAGTAGAAAAAGAAATAATATGAGAAGGAGGAGGTGGCCATGGAGACAAATATGAAAAACAGCTTTATTCCTCTGTTGTGTTGTCCTGGGGAAGAATCTTTGCTCCTGACGAGGTGCCAAAATGGAGAAAAACAATCAAAGCCAGCTCCTGGGAGGGAGAAAGAGTGTGTTTATGAGGCTCATTCTTCTCCTTATGTTTTCACTGACGCCACCTCATCAAAGATAATATTCCATACATGAGCATTGTTAGAGCTCTGTTTTACTCCCAGTTGCTGCAGTGAAAGCAGGTGACCAAGCCCACTTTGTAATGCAGCTGATGAGCTGATGCAGCAAGTGCAGCAGGAATTACCCAATTGAAAAGAAAAAGCAAATTTTTGTCGACTGAGTCGATAGTGTGATGCCACACGTGTGCCTTCCACCTTGCTCAGGGGACAGGGAAAAACCTCACAGCTGGCCTCTCTGGACAGAAGTTCAAAAAGCCTCAAAAAATTTGGTGTGCCACAGGAAGAGATTGGGAGAGATCAAGCCTGCTTCCAGAATTTGGTCCATGCAGTAGGATGAACTATGCCAGGTGAAAATGATACTTGGAAGTGGCCCATGACCCAGCCTGTAGCATAAGCAGGAGTTCCAAATGTCCCAAATACCTATTTGAGCTGAGAGAAAATTTCTGCTTGAGCACAGATCTACTGATGCTTTTATGACAGAGCAAGGCCCACCTGAGAAGCATCTTGGTGTTGTGATCATCAGGTGTGGCTGGAACCGGGCACCAAAGCTTGAGAGAAAGGCAAAAATCTGAACTCAGGAGTGTGATTGCACAAGGAGTGGGAGAGGAGCTGTTGTGAGGAAATAATGCTCATCCCCTGCAAGAGCCAGGAAGTTCCAAAGCCTGTGATTAATTTAATGTGCTGTAAATGCTGCATGACAAACATGGGCATCAGCTCTTCTTCTAACCTCTCTTGGAAATTCCAGACAGTCCAACACCCAACACATCATCCCACAAGCTTTCATTTCTAATTCCAGGATTGTACCTACCAGTGCGACACAAGCAGCCCCGGGCTCTTCATGCCACAAGTTCGGTGAGGGGTCCAGAGTCCTGTGTCTCTAAGGGTCAAATGTCTCCTGATTTCCACCCTAAATGTGTTCATGACCAATATATTAGCTATTTTCATGCTGGTGTTCCATTTTCAGTCCATAATGAAGGGGTATATCAGTCTCTTCTATCTTCTGCTTTCCAAATCACTGGTGTCCAGTTCAGGGAATGGTTCCAGCTTGCACTTGACCTTGTGTTTGTGTGGCCTGCTGTCTGTCACTCAACAAAATTACTTTGCCTACCTCTCAGAATTGGCAGTATCGCCCGATGTTGTGCTACCTGCATTTTTCACTAGTGCCACATGATCCTCTGGTGTCCTGTCCTACCCCCAGTCCCTCAGAAATAGGAAATTTTTCTTTGACCTTTAATGCCATTGAAGGTACAAGGGGTTTCTAGTGCAACCCTGTAGGCAAATCCCGACTTTTTTTCTATTCAAGCCCAATAGTAAATTGGTTATAGTCAGATTTGGACAGTCAGTTCCCCTTGTCAGAGAAGTCAGTTATCTTATTGAATATCTATGATTATATATTGCATTACAGCGGCACGATCTGTCCTTAAAAAAACCACATGGGATCTTCTCCATTTCCCATCCTCCCACTCCCCCTTTGCATCCAACTCTGCTCCCGGACCCTCTGCATCACTGAGGTCAGCTAATGGGCACGCAGCAGCCACAAGCATCCTGCCCTCCTTACCTCACTTGCATGAATTTAGGCACTAGTTTTTCCCTTCTCCAGTCCCAGGACAGTGGCCCCCAGCTGACAGATTCATTGCCCTTCCTTGCTACTGGAGCTGCAGTTTCATGTGCTGGTGCTTTTAATACCTTCAGTGTTACCCGTTCATTTAAACACTAGTTATGACTGGGTTCAGCACGGGGGTAAGCAGGCAAAATTCTCCAGCCTGCATTATGCAGGTCACAGTAAATGATCTAATGATCCCTTTGGCCTTAGGGACTACAAATGTTAAAAGCATTATATGGCACATCCTTTAAAAAGCTCCATATTTTTGGCACTGTCCCCTTTCTCACTGTGATCTTATCAGCACCCACAAGCTGAATGCTGTTGAAATTTATTGGTTACTTAACATGAATGGAGGGCATCAAGAAATGCTCTGGGGAGTGTTGTGGATGATTCATATGTGGGAAACCTACCTTCCCAAGCAGTACTGAACCATGTCTGGGTGGGATGGGGGAGAGGAGAAGTGCCATGAAAAGATACCAGGAGCCAAGCTGAAAATAAACAAAAGGAGGTATTTTCCCCCCACGCTGGGTAACAGATCAGTGCAAATCTTTGCCAAGGGGAATTACGGGTGTGAAAAGTTTACTTAGGATCCTGGGGAGATTGGACAAGTACTTGGAGGAGCAATACAGTGGGATTGATAAATAAATGGGTCACACCAGGCTTGAGGAATTTCTCCGAGCTGGAGGTAGCTAGAGAAACACCATATGCCTTTCTCCTGATATGTCTTTTTCCTGATGGAGACAGAACCTGGACTGGAGAGACCCAGTTCAGAACTTATGTAGGTGGCTGTGTGGCCAGTAGGTTGAGGGAGGTCATTCTTCCTCTCTACTCTACACTGGTGAGGCCACAACTGGAATACTGCATCCAGTTCTGGGCTCCCCAGTTCAAGAGGGACAGGGAACTACTGGAGACAGTCCAGCGTAGGGCAACCAAGATGATTAAGGGATTAGAGCACCTCCCTTATGAGGAAAGGCTCAAGGATTTGGGAATCTTTAGCCTGGACAAGCAAAGGCTGAGGGGAGACCTTATTTATGTTTTTAAGTATCTAAAGAGTGGAATAAAGGATGTTGGAGTCAGACTCTTTTCAGTGGTTTCCATTGATAGGACAAGGGGCAACGGGCTCAAGCTGGAACATGGGAAGTTCCATTCAAATATGAGGAAAAACTTCTTTCCAGTGAGGGTGATGGAGCCCTGGAACAAGCTGCCCAGGGAGGTTGAGGAGTCCCCTTTTCTGGAGATTTTCAAGACCCACCTGGATTCCGTCATGAGTGATGTGCTCTGGGCAGCCCTGCTTTGGCAGGAGAGTTGGACTGGATGATCTCTAGAGGTCCATTCCAGCTCTAACAATTCCATGATTCCATGATTCCATGAAATGCTGCCTTGCAGCTGAGATGGAAACCCAAGGCCTCCTCAACTGCTTTACACCTGGAAGTCATACACCCTCGTCTAGAAGATGGGGGTCTGTTCATCTACTAACACATAAACATGCAAGGATTCTCCTGAAGCTGTTGGACTTGACTTACCTTCCCAGGGCACCCCCTGTTGGGCAGAGAAGCTGCCCATTGTATAACGTCGTTGTTAACACCAGCGCGAGGAGTCAGAATATAGGAGGTATTTCCCATGGAGAAAGTCAATAAGCAATTTTTATAGTTACATTTTTATTTTGCCAAGTTTGAATTGGAGGAAGAGTGCATAAAACAGTATACTTTTTCAAAAGAGGTCTTTTCCAGTGTTTGGTGTTCAAGAAAGTGCATTTCAGTTTAAACAAATTTTGGAAATAGTTTTTCATTTAGGGAAACTAAAAAGCAAAAAAATTAATAAAAATAGTTTTAACTTTTTTTTTTTTTTTACTAGCTCTACTCATCTATTTCCAGGATGGATAATTGCATTCTGACTGATTACTGTAGGACTAGAGCTCCAGTTGGGTAAAACATTCTTTTTATTGGAAAGCATAATGTGATGCTGGTTTCGATTAAGAAGGCGACCCCGAGAAGACTGCACTGCAGTCTCCACTCTTCTGGCCTTGCTTTGCAAAAGAAACATTTTCCAAAATCCACTAAAAGACATGCAGGAGAATGTTTTGGTATGTTTTTTAAAAATTATAAAAGATGCTTATAAAAGATCATTGGTTGTTGCTGTTTTACCTTGCAGACAGATTTTCCCAAGGACCCTATTTTCAAATCCTTATCACTTCTTACTTGGGCAAATTTTTCACAGGCTTACTTAGGTCAAAAATGACTTTTTTTTTTCATTCTTTACTTACACGAATTTCCACTAATGGAAAAAAAAAGTGAGGATTTAGAGATTTGACTCTATAATTTTAAGAATATTGTAAGTGAATAGCTATGTAACAGGCTCTTTGTTAAGAGTATGCTTATGAATTGCTTTTTAAAGTCCGTCTGGCCAAAAAGGTTGAGTATATTAATTTTATTTGCAGTTTTCCATATTGGAAAAGGAAAAAAGAGAGGGAACAAGTAAAACTGATTTTTTTCCTCATAAAAACAAAATCTATGTTTAAAAGTCGACTTTTTTTTCCTTAAAGAGCAAGCCATTTCAAACATTTTATTTGTGTATTGTGAAGAACTGTGTTTTTGTTAAGTATCTTTCTCATCAGAAAAAAATGAAACCAAATTATTTCTAATCACAAGCAGAGTACAGGTCTGAATACTTTGCATTAAAGATTGATCTTAATGAGACACCAAAGGGAGTAACCATTTGTGAAACTGACCGTTAATTTTTTATTAACCCTTTATAAACTTCAAATATGGTGTGTGACCAACATAACTCAGCTGTTCCTTTCATAAACCTCAGTGGCACTTTATGGGTTGTGATCAGTGCCCTGGAGGAAGCTCAGGGATTCGTCTCTTTCTACTGGGAAATGAAAACCCTGCAGGTGAAAGGAGCTTCATGGCAAACATGATTACCTTCATAGCAGGTCTTCTAGAGCTATTCAAAGACCAGAGCCCTTGTAATCACTGCAGATATCACCTCTAGGTATAGGTTTTTGCTGCTTCCCATTAGGCATGTGATGCTCTGCCAAAACCAAGCAGCCCAGTCCCATGGCAGTGAGTGTCCTGGGTCTCAGCGAAGAAACAAATGGAGTGTTGCATATCATTAGACAGCTGAGGGTATCGGGTAATTGGACATTCAGGACTTAAATGATGCCTCCAGCACTTAGAAAGTACAAATTAAAATAGCTCCTCTCCTTCTCTGACCCCATGACTGTGGTGGGGTTTTCCCCATATGTATATTCCCATGGTGCCCCTTTGGGTGATGACCAAGAGCCAGGATTCCTTTACAAGAGCTGTCTCCCCAGACATCAGCTGGACCTCCAAGGTTGGATGGTTTGTTTGATACACACTCTTAAACCAGTGTTTGCTGATAGGGTGTTTTTCATTGGGACTGTGTGGAGGACACTGGAAGCCCCCCACAGCAGAGGCACAGAGAGCAGATGGCTACAGCAGTTCTCCCTCTGCTCTCCAAATCCCAGCCTGAGTCTACTTCAAAGGACAAGTTTATTTTCCTGTGCACCCACTTTTCCATATGCCAAACCCCACTACCCAGAAAGAGGCCGATTAACACAAAAATACATGAGACCACATGTTCTCCTTTGGCTTCCAGGAACCTTCCCATGATAGGGGCTGTTTGCTTGCCTTCACCCTGCTCTTGGAGGGCTTTTAGATGGGGTCCCAAGCCTGGCTCCTGCCTGACAAGGGCTCAGCATGATTCCCAGAACAGCAGCAAGACTTCATGGAAAGCTCCATGTGCTGCTTTTCTCCAGCTCTTCTGCCTCCTGCCCCACGGCCCCTCCTTTCACCCACCCCAAGTGCTACCCCAAGAGCCTCTCCCCTCCCTCCACGCCCAACCAGAAGATGCCATGAGTTTAATGGCATTTTTTCTGGCAGCAGGAGCTTTCAGTGCAGCTTCCCACCCACCGTTCCCACCCAGTGCAGCTTCTCTCCCGGCTCCAGCACACATCTGCAATTGCTGGAGCATTCTGCATCCCTCGTTAGCATGAGGGCCCCTTGGTCCAAGGCATGGCATGGAGGCATGCGAAGACATGGTTTCCTGCCTCGGAGAAATTCCCTCCCCAGAAACGAGTGAGACACAGCTGTGAATGGCACTGGGAGCCTCGGGAGGCCAGGCTTTAAGAATAAGCAGGCACCTTGGGCTGGGAAGGTCCCAGTACATTCTTGCAGCTATGTAAACATCAGTAAACTCTCCTTTTGGCCGGGCTGGAGGCTGATGGCATAACAGGAAATTCTGGTGGATGATTTTCTTTTTTGGAAACCACATGAAAGTTAACCAAACTTTCCCAAAACAGATGAAAGATTCTGACCAGGAGCAATAGGAGGATGAAACAGAAGTTTTAAGGGCAGTTGTAATCCGGTCTAACCCCGGGCACGGCCGTGCTGGCAGGTTACTGCTGGGGACAACAAGCTCTTGCTCATCAGCTGCTCTGGGCAAACCCCTCTCCACCAGCTCATGTCCCCAGGGGGTGACACAACCCAAAGTGGGACACCATCAAGGAAAGGTGGATACCCTGAGGGTTATCAGGGTGAGGAGCATAAGGGACTGCCCTACCCTGGCTCTCTCCAGCCCTGGCAGTGTATTTCCAAAGAAGCCATGAACCTGAGGAGCAGAGAAAGGTTGGGGCACGTGTGGCTTTTCTTTTATAGGCCATGGGCTTTTTACAGGGACTCAAACCAGGCCCCCAAAACAGCTGCTTTGGCAAGGCCAAGGTGATTGAGTCATTAACTCCATTAATCTTCACCCTTGCACCAAAGCCATCAATGTCTGCTCAGCCCTGACCATGCTGCCTGGTCCACTTGTAGCTCTTGGGGTTCCTCTTGGCCCAGTGAGTGAATTGGTGAGTAAAAAAAACCATTAAAATAAAGCAAGGTCTTTCTGCAAGGCCAGTAGTGCCTGGCCAAGAGGCTTCCACACACAAGTGGCTTCTGAAACACGAACCAACCACAGAGGTCTCCGCTCTTCCCACAGCACAATTGCGTGGGCTCGGCTGGAAGCCCTGCTCCAATGGAGGCTCTGCCTGCTGAACGCTGGCCAGCAAGTGGAGAAGCCCATCACTAGACCCTGGGAAGGAGGCACACCAGGTGTCCCGGGCCAATTCCCAGAGCCCTGTGGCTTCGTATGGGGTTAGGGTGGGAAGCAAAAGGGAAGGGCAGCCTCTGGGAAGGGAGCAGGCACCCCAGCTGTGAGCGAGGACATCCTCTCCAGCTGCAGAGACCCTTGGACCCAGGAAGTTTCCATGGGTCAGGACTCCGCAGGCTGCTCTGCAGAGTTTGTTTGGGTTGGCTCAGAAGCTTCCCGGTGCGTATGTTTACTGGGGCGGACACATCAGTCCAGGGCTGGAGATGTGCCCTGGATGTCTCTATGGTGAGAGGTAGCTCACCATTAGGAAGTAAGGGTCCCCGTGATGCACTCACATTTAATAGACATTGATTGCAGTCTTAAATGAATCCAGCCACAACCCTGGAAATTTTCTTTGGAGGAGCAGATACCGTCTCCAAAGTGCAGCGTTCAGCAAGCTGAAGTGAATGGTCTAGGCTGGGTTGTAAGACATGAGCTAACTGCCAGGTTCTATTTCCATCTGTGAACGCACCAGAGCCAAAATCAATAAATCATCATCATTGCCACCAAGAATTTGGTTTTATTGGATGATAATATATTTCCTACTGGTGAGACCATGTACCAGCATCTGGAAGAGGAACAAATGACTATTTACATTGCAGAGCAGGGAAGACAGAGGAAAGAAATAAGTAAACATATCACATATGCTATATGGAGATTACTGCGGGGTTAGTCGCCGTTATGACATCTATCTCGGAGGGGAGGGGAAGAGGAAGGTGACTCATAAATGTCCCAGTACGAAGTGAATTATTCCATCACTTCACTCTCCTGTATCTCCCATGTAGACGGAGCCTTTCTTCTCCCCTCCTATGCAAACACAGCACATGGGACAAATGTGTAACTGGCAGATCTTCAGATGACAGCAGGGCTAAGGGTATTATGTTCTCCCTTTGAAGAGCAAGGTGTTGTTAAGTGAGGAGGATCACAGCTCTTGGCTTCAGGAGTCCCTCCCTCTCCCCCCACAGAGATGGGGTACCCGTACCCTGGCAGAAAGGGTGCCATGGGAATGGCTTTGAAGCCACTCTATCTGCAGGGAGCACCTCTGCCCAGCGCTGTGCTCACAGCATGGTCCAGGTCTCCAGAGGGTTCCTTCTCATCTGCCTGGCTGAGGCTTCTCTTGCCCATCTGCTGTCTGCAGGGTCCATGCTGCTTTTTCCCCCCAGGCAGGGGGTGGACAGTCAGAAATATGTCTGTGCAGAAATCAAGCACTTTCACACCGGAATTGATGGTTTGTCGATACTGAAGCCTTCCCCGAAACAGGGAATTTTTACTCCATGAAAGTTGTCATTTCAATCAGCTCTTTATTATTTTTTCTTTTTATTTTCCTAGAAAGCCTAATGCGAATATAATCCAATGTACAGCTAACACATCTCGATCCCCAAAATGAACTATCCACCCCCCTTCAATACGAAAGCCTTCCCAGGAGACAACCCCATCCTCCCCAAGTGCATCCCTGAGCTTTCCAAGCCACCAGGAGGACCAAGACCGGCACAGGGGAGAGCTGATGCTCGTCGCTCGATCCTCGCTGTGGTGGGAATCAGTGCCATTTCAGTTCCTGCCTCCCCTGCTTCTGACCATTCGGTCTTGGCCTCCTAAACAGGCTTTCATCACCCAATTAGAAACAGAGCAACCTCCCGCTACTTAGTTGTATTTGGCAAGGCGAGCGCACACGCAGCGAAATAATCTATAGCGCTCTCCCCGGGTCAGCACGTGCTTCGGAGGAGAGGTTTGGCAGCCCAACCCTCCAGCCATGGTCTCCTTCTGCATTTATCCGCCTCCACCGGTCACTGCTGATCAGCAGCTCCTCGTTAAAAGCAGGAGCAACTGCCCGCTCGGAGCTCCAGAAGGGCTGATGGCACTCATGTCCTGCTGTGCCACCACAGAGCTTGGCTCAAGGGATCCCCCCTCTCCTGGTCCTTCACCTGGTAAAAGAAGGGCTGGGAAATGGTGCACTTCCCACCAGGTGAGGGGCTGGGGTGGGTGATCTGCAAGGAAGAAAAGGAACAAAAGTGTTTTTTTCTGAGCTTCCTACAAAAGACATCCCAAAGGTTCCTGATCCAGCGTTGGGACATCTCAGGGTTCTGCCAAGCTCCTCCAGCTCTAGCTGATGCCTCAGGACTGATACAGTTCTCAAGACACTTACTTACTTACACCTTGATGGTGATCTGAGTGGCTGGACCTGACCGAGGCACAGCCAGACTTGCCTTGTCATTGCTAAAACCAGGGTGTGGTGGTATCTGCTACCCTTCCCCAGAAAGGAGACCTGCATGTGGAGGGTGGAGCAGAGCCATTGAATGGAATGGTCCTATTCCACACTGTACTGTGGCTATGGAGCATGTCTGAGTCTGTCTGTGGTGTGAGAGCAGGGTTTGCTTCTCCCAAAATCCCTGGTTTTATGTGAGTTAGTCTGGCCTGGGTCAGGGATGAAGATCCAGGCAAATCTGCATGGACGGAAAGATAGCAGCTGGGCTAAAACTCTGCTACTGCTCCCTCCAGCCCTTGGAATAAGTCAGGGCTGGGCCACATCCATCCCCAAGTTGCAGATCCTGAACACCACTAACCACCCTAGGAAGGTGCCAGTCAGCTGAGGCTCCCATGTCCCAGGGCCAGAAGAAGGCCACGCAGAGACAAGGAGAGCAATGCAACCAGCAAAGGTACTGCTCCAGGTCATGCTGCCATGTCCCATCACACGACCCAGTGCTCAGAGCCTCAGGTGTTGCATTTTAAAAAGTCTTTTGAGTCCTGGTCATTAGGGAAGCAAAGCTGTTCCCTGGTTCAGCCAGGGGACACAAGCTGCACGTGTTTATAGGGTGACAAGCGAGGTGTTCTCACCACAGCAGGGCTGTCACGGGCTCAGCAAGAACAGGCTGACAAGGAGCCACGCAGGGGCCCTGGTTTATTTTAATTTGTGAGGCTACAGCCACAGCACGAACAACCCTTTCATTGGAGAAGGAGAGTCCTAAAAGCTCTCTGGCACCAGGCTGGGGTTTCCCCCCGTGTAATACCCACCTGGTGGTTTTAATCCAAAAAAAAGCACAAAGCAAAGCAGCTGGGGGTGGGCACAGGCTCCATCCTCACGTCAGGTGCAAGGCTGAGCACGTGGATTTGTACCCCATTGCTCTGGTTATTGGGGAAAAAGAGAGTCCTGTGGCAACAGTGATTATAAAATCTTCTGGAGAAGGGAGAACACAAGGCTCCAGGGACTCTCCTTGCCTGAGGAGCTGTAAGAAGGCAGGCAGTAAAAAAAAAAAGCAGACCTGGGAATAACCCTTATTGAGCTGAAGCAGCTCATGGGGAACAGACCAGCTGCAACACCTGATGGGCATACAAGCATCCAGCAGCTTGAGAGCACCAAAGAGCACTCCTAGGAGGAATTTTTGAAACTCGGGTACTAAACTCTGTCTAAATTTGGTTTTAGTGCATTTCTGGGCTTCATTCCCCCCAAAAAAAATTCCAGAATTGATATAGTTGCTGTGCACAGGTGTATATACATGATGTCTATCCATCGCAAGCTGGTTTTAACCCATTGATGATTGCAGCCCAATTTGGAGGTGAGCAAAACTCTGAAAAGTTTTGTGGAAATGGCTGGAGGAACGAGACCTTATTTCTGGTCTGAGAGAGGGAAAGAGAGCCCTTAGGAGACACCAGAGAGTCCACACTGCCATGTTGGCTCTACCAACTCTTCTCCCTTTCAGACCCACCTGGCGGAGATGACAGTGAGGGGCTAGGACAGGAGGAGGGAATGGCAGTGCTGCATGTTAATGAAGTTGGGTAATAATAATTGTTTTATTTATAAGCACCCCCACCCCTGTTGAATCGCTCGGGGCACTGCACAACAACCACAAAAACAATCGCTTATTAATTAAAACCACACCAACCTCCCCAAGATTGCAAACAGATGGATAAACACATCCTATGATATAATATCTCAGGGACTGAGAAAGGGAAGGGACCACCTGTACCAGCTGGCTCGGGCAGGCAGAGGTTTAGCCTGTGCTTCACAGCACTCACCAGTACCCCAGCAAAAATCAGGACTTCAGTGCTACAAGCTGTAACATGTCCCCAGAAAAAAAAAAAAACAAAACTCAAACCACAGGAGGGCATTACTCTTGTCCTAAAGACCTGTGGTAGCCTGGAAAAGCCCAGATGATGCTGTAGGTACAGTACCAGTCCCCCCATATGTTAAAGAGTGAAGCAAAACCACTCTTCTTTCTGCCAATCCTTCTAGGCTGGGCTGGGGTGGAAGGAAATGCCCTTGCTTCGTGTCTGGGGAGCAACACCATCTTCATCCTTGGTAGAGTCCACCAACTTGGCACTGTCCTTTCTACCCTAGAATCTCTCTGGGGCTCCTGTGCCCCAGGGAGAAACCCAGAGTAGGTCTACAGGTGACCTGTGCCTCAGGGAGTCTGTCCAGCCCCAAAAGTGCCTGCAGCTTGGGGCTGATAGAGAGAAATTACAATGCAAGACGTGGACTTAACAAGTCCCTTCCCAGCCCTTCAGAGGTGCACGTGTTTTTCTTCTGAGCATCTCTCAGCAGTCACAAGTGCAACGGATCACCACCACTCAATAATGAAAGCGCCATTCAACCCTCCCACCCCAATAAACCCAGGAGTCACTGAGCCAGGCTTGCTTCTTTGAGATTTAATCAATGAGGCAGCTGTATGGCCTGTATGAAAAGGGGACTTTAGCAAATCCACCCTCCCCAATACCCATGGGTTCCACCTCTCCCCCTGGAGCCCAGCACCCTGCAACAGCCGGGACTGAGCTTTCCTCCTGCCATTCTTCACCGCGCCTTTTACACATTGCAGACCTTACGTGAGGAAACGTTCCTGCAGCCGTGTCCCGGGGAGGGGGGGAAGGGGAGAGACTGCCAGTGTTTTCGGAAAGGTGAGGACGGGCTGAGCCTCCTCGCTCCTGACTCACGGAGGCAGCTGGCGGCTCTCCCCGGCCAGCTGGAGGGTGGGAACGGCCTCGCCGAAGGACGAGGATGCAGGGTGTGGGCTGAGCATCGCCCGGGGAGCAGCCACATCTGGGGAGGAGGCTGCAGGGGCTGCCAGCTCACGCACGGCTGTCCTCCCAGCACCAGGCGTGGAGAGGTGGCCGGTGCTGACCACATGTCTCCCAGAAGGCACCTCTTGGGAAGAGGGTGAGGAAAGCCCTCTGGTTTCATGTCTCCTGCAGAGCTGCAGCCCAGGTGGTGTTTTGTAGGAGGACAAAACCTTGTCCGGAGAAGCTGTGGATGCCCCATCCCTGGAAGAGTTCAAGACTAGGCTGGATGGGGCTTTGAGCAACCTGGTCTGGTGGGAGGTGTCCCTGCCCAGGGCAGGGGGTCGGAAGTAGATGATCTTTAAGGTTCCTTGCAACCCAAAACATTCTATGATTTTATGATTCTCTGACAATTTGTCAGGTTCCTGCATCCCAGTTTGTCCAGCTGTGAAATTTCTTACCCCAAGGTGCCCAAGGAGCTGGTAGCAGGTGAGCCAAGCAAACACCCCATCCTCGCACAGACCACAAAGACAGCTCTTTGAGCACAGGCTGGGGACACTTTATCCCTGGTTTGTATGCATAAATTTAGACTTTTGCTTCTCTACAGTCCATTCGACCTTCCTACTCTCATGTTAGTGTGTGTTACTGAGCAAATGAACTTGACAAGTTGTTGAGAGAAGCTACCTCAGATGTCTGTGTGTCTACATCTTGGAGAAAAACCCTGAAAGGGCACTAGGGATGAGTTTGCAGGTGGAATACTTCATTTGTCCATCCTCACAGGATGGCTTGGCAATGAAAAGATTCCAGCTCTTCACCATTGGACAGGGTTATCTTGTCCCCATCACTTGTGACTCCGTCTCTGAATGTCCCAACAGCCCACAGACAGAGCTCACACCAGTAGAAGCAATATTTGGGATGCTCCATGCTGACTAACACCTTTCCCCCTGCAACAGGGACACCTGGGAAATTCTTCATCTGAAAAGTCTCCTGTTAGTGTGATTGACCTTAGTTTTATCTGGATCCTTGTGGGAACACACCACAGGGTTTGTCTGGGACCAGGGATTTCCCTTCTGCCAAGCATACGTACCACTGCTCATGAATTCTGATCCATCATGTCACATTCTCACCACACCTATGTGATCCCGGGTAGTCCTTACACCACATCCCTCTATTTCAGATGCCAGGAGGAAAACTGCTCCGTGCTCTGCAGGGGAGCACAGCCCATGACATCCCTCTTGCTTCCCAGGGCTATATCCTTCTCTCTGTGGTCCTCCCTTGGAGATCGACCAGATGTCCCCAACCCCAGCTAGAGAATGTGGGAGACAAGATCTGAGCTGTGGGAAGGCTGAGACAAGTTACACAAGATGATGCGTGGCCTGACAGCTGCCAGGGATATATGCCGAAATCACAGAGGTCAGAGTCTGGCCCAGGGTTATTAATTCTTGTTATTCCGATGACATACACGGCACTGTGTGGCCACAGCACAGCTGGGGAGCTGCTGTCTTATCAGCTCTCACTCCTGGAAGGCTTCTCCAGCTCTTCTCCTCAAAGGCTGACTTCCTGACCCAACACAAAGCTCCATGCAACCCGTGAGGAGCCGGTGGCCTATCTCAGGGCTGGATTTGTCCCCTCAGGAAATTACTATGGGCCCTGACTGATCTCCAGTGGACCCATCCAAAAAAAGAATAATACAGCTTTTCTGCAGACAACTCTATCTTTGCTACATACCAATCCCATGACAAACCAGTTGGCACGGGAACGCAAGCACGAAAGCAATTTGGCTTCCCTCCTTCTTATGTTGACAGCTTTAAAGCCGCTCTCTTTAAACTCACCTCCCGTAGGTGGTTCGGCAGCAGAGCCAAAGGCTGTGATTACACTTCCAGAATGTTTGTTAGCTGCAGGTCCCCAGGCACCGAGTTCTGGAAAATATTTTTCAAGCAATGTCCTCAGGGTCAGAGGCAGGTTCTCTGGCTTGTTCCTGGCTGACTTCACACTGGGGTATGCACGCTGCGGCCAATGTGTTTTTTAGGACTCGTAGGCAGGCAGGCAGATCTGATAGCCTCTCTGGGTTCCCATCTACTTAGATCCCATCCCGCACCTCGGAGGGTTTGCCCCTTGGAGTGGGGGACGCGGTGGGATTTGCTCCCTGCAGGGATGTCTGAGAACAAAGTAATCGGCGAGGCTCTCCCAGACGATCAGATAAGGCAGATGTGTCTTTCTGAACTTCGTTACTGAGAAAATCCTGGTCTGACCCTGCTCGGCTGGTGATCGCATCGCACAGCACGGGAGCGGCTGAGCAGGAGAGTCACAGCATCGCCAGCAGAGAGAAGAGGTTTTGTGAAGTGTAGAGGGGACCCTAAATTGCACGAAGTGTGAAACAGGATGAAAACACCCTTCTGGTAGCCCACCAGCACTGTGTAACTGGTCCAGATCATCCATCTCCTCACATGAGAAAACAGCCTCCAGCCATGCCCCCCCTGTCCTGCAGTGCACAGGTTTGCTCCAGTTAGGTGCAAACAACAATTAAAGCCATTAGGACCTCAGCCTCGTACCATTTTAGGTCTAATCATCACCATGTTGATCACAGCTTCCCCTGCAGGACACCTCTGCTCTTGGGTGAGACGTGGATTTGCAATGGAGGAACCCAGGTCAGGCTCAAAACAGGACTATTCTAGGTTGACTCATCCTCTTGTTGAAATTGGGTGTTTTCTTGCCTTTTGGGCATGGTTATAATCCTGTCAAGCTCAATCACTGAGCCTAAACCTGTGCTTTAGAGCTGAAACCTTGTTATTCCCACACAAAAAAAAACCACACAAAAATCCCACCCAAAACCCCAAGGGATTGTTTGCTGTAGAAAGGAGGAAAAGAAATAAGGACATGGCACAGTAGGAAGCAGCCAAGCAGAGGCAGAGATCTATGGCTCCTGTTCCCACAGGACAAGTAGATATTCTGTGACATTTGAAGGTGGCACACTCAAAACCAATAAAAAGAAACGCTTTTCTGCCCAGTGTCTGCTGCTAAACTGTTGGATTCCCAGCCTTGAAACTAAGCAGTGTCTCATTTTACATACACCACCCAACGAGCCTCAGTGCTACCTCCCAAGTCTTAAGTCATATCACTGGTGACGCTGGAGAAGGGAATGAGAAAAAGGAAACAGGCTGACATATCCAACCCACTGAAAGCACAGTCAAAAATGGCTTGGCTGAGAAGCCAATTTAAAGGAGAAGAGCTCTGCACGAGCTGCACGTTGCTTTGCCAGAAGACCTATGCACTTTTATTAAATGTAGCTGACGGAGGTCCACCTGTTCTTTGCCATGGCTATAAGGCCAAATACCAGCCAAATCAGCATCCATGACATCTGAGTCATTGCAATGAAAAAATTAATGCAAGGAGTCTAAAGTCCTATCCAGAGGGATACAGCAAAGGTCATACAGTTGCAGCTATTTGGGACCAAGCCTTTCGGCTTCTTCTTTGCAGCACTGAGGCCCACATATGGAAAAACCCAGCCTCCCATTTCTCTCCTCTTCCAGATCTTCCACAAATTAAATACAGCTTTTTTTTTTTTTTTTTTTTTTTTTGCACTCTTCTACTTTGTCACAGAATCACAGAATCACAGAATGATATGGGGTTGGAAGCAACCTCTGGAGATCATCTCTCCAGAGGTCCAACCCCTCAGCCAAAGCAGGGCCACTCAGAGCAGGTTGCACAGGAATGTGTCCAGAATTCTATTCACATTGTCATGCAAAGAGGAACAGGAACTTCTCAGCAAAATCAGAATTTCCTTGGGCCAGAAGGGCATAACAAAGCATATATTCTGTATTTTGCAGACTCATCTTACCAAAACCAGGCATCTAGCCATATATATATATATATATAAAAATGTTCTGGTATTGTTTTCTCTACAAAATTAGCTGTGATTAGAACCTGTGTACTGACATGTCACCCAGAGTGCTGGAGCATGAGGGAAATATTTGAAAAGGTATTGAGACTAGAATTAGAATGTCCCAAACTAACGACAGAGGCAAACTCTGCCAGGAAAGGTAACTTTCCTGCCCTGGAGGCGCTCTGCCCCACAAGTTAGGCTCTACTGGCTCAATTCCTCCAGTTATCCAGTATTTGGGTGGGAGGGAGAAATGAAAGGGATCTCCCAAGAGCCCTGGGCACCTGGGGCTGATCTCTGCATATGCATGTGTGCCTCATCGGTGTGATCAACATATGCACTACACACAAAAGACTTTTTATAGGCAACCTGGGGTCTTCCGAAAATGTTAAGTTGCATCAACATGTGGAATCCCATACTCCCTTTATTCCTTCCTCACTTATTTTCTGCCTGTGTGTTTATTGAACAAAGCAGCTCCATAAAGAGCTTGGACTTTTATCTTCTGTGTCATGCAATCCAGCAATCTGTAACAGTCTGGAGTCCTCCGTCTCCATCCTTCAGTCCACCAGCGCATGAAAAATACATTCAGGCTCTCCAGGAGCCACGTGAGCACTTTCTCCTTACTGTAACTTACATTCAGAAGTTTTTCGTTTACGAGCTTTCCTCTGGAGTCCCTTTCTTAAACACGGATTGCTTGTAATATTCTTGACGTTTATTCATTGCATCTCTAATAACTATTAGTATTCAAGAGGTCATATTAAGAGCCTGGTGGGTTTCCAACCGCAATTACCCTGCTTTGTTTTACTTACTTGTCAAAGAGCTGGTCTAGGGGGTTATGTTTGTTCTGCTGAAAGAAAGCTTTATGGCATGTTTCAGGGCTGACATTATGACACTAGTAGGCCAGACAATCTGTCGTTGGAAAGAATTTCTGCAAATCCCCAAAGTTTTTCTGCATTTCTATGCTGTCATCTAAAAAGCAGCATCTGCTCTGTAAGGCTGCCAAAAGAAGGTCATATTTTTATTTTTACCAATAAAAGGAAAGGACGAGCCTGTGGTTCAGGCACTGGACGAGCCTTCAGGCGGCCTGGGGTTCACTTCCCGATTCGGCCACGAGCTCCCTGTGTGACTTTGGGCCAGGTACCCAGTTGGGGACAGGTACCTTTGCCTTTTTGGAAAGCAAGGAAGTGCCTTCCTTCCACCCTTTGGAGCAATGTTCTTTTCTAGCGTCACTTCTGGCCAGGAGTCCTCTTACTTGATGTAGACAAAGAGGGTGAAAATGGTCCAGCATCCCAGACAACGCTGGTCTCTGCATCTCTCCCACCCCTCATCTTGACCTGCTCCCTCTGTCTCCTCTGCATCTACCGTTACCTGTCCCCAAGCTCTGTAGCTTTTTTAAATTTATTTTTTTTTTTTAACAATATATGCCTTCCTCCTAAATGAGGTTTTTCCTCTTGGTTTGGCCTTGCCACAGCTCTGAAGACAAACAGCTCACATTAAAAACGTTTCTAAGGGAGGGTTATTTTCATGCCATCTTTGCTAATGGCATCTCTGTTGGAAACTGTCAGTTGAATGTTGTTTGACACTTCCCTGGCTGTCACACACGGAGGAGAGCCAGAAAACGGGAACCTTCTTTCCAAAGGAGATGAGATTTCAATGGAAGTGTCAGTTTTTAACTTAAGTCTTCTCAAATATTACATTCACAAAAAAGAATTCACCAACAGCTGCACTTCTAAGAGACCAAGGGACTGATTACATCTGTCATGTGGATAATATACTGCCCTTTGAATGATAGGTGTGTACCCAGAGTCGCAGCGTGTCTATGGCCAATGAAGTGACTTCAAAGGTGGTGGTGGGTGGCAGTGGTGGTGGTGGGCTGGGCTGGAGGCAGGGGAGAGGCTGGGGGCTACGCTAACCTCAGGTGTTTTCAATAAATCTCATGTGCTTCACACAAACCTGCTTTAAAGCCCTTTGACAGCTCCAGCATTTTAACACCTATTTTCGATTACGCAACAGCCACTATTTGTAAACAGGTTAGGAAAATGGTATAAGCGAGTTGCATTCATATTTTAAACAGAAAGCGCAGCACTTCAAATGCAAATAGGAGACATCCTGTCTACAAGGACGTTTCGCCAATTGCTTGATGCATGTGGTTTCAAAGATGGTTGACTCCTATCCAAAAGACACAGATGGGATGACTTAGACACAAACAGCTTTTAATTTACCACTTATGTTGCGTCTTTACTTTACCTGCTGCTATTAGAGCAGTAAGGGTGCAAACACAGACCTAGAAAGAGCATTCCTGGTAAGAGCCCCTGGTTAGACACGTGAAGAAACTGCCCTTGAAATGGCCCTTCTGCACTGAAACACCACAGTCCCCAGAGTCAAAAAAGCCCTCAGAAATCAGACAGAGTAGAGCAGGTTCCCTGTCCAATGGGCAATTCCTCGTCTAATTTAAAACACAGTTCAAAGCTTCAATATTTTAGCATCTAGGGATGAAGCTGTAGTCGAAATACTCTGCAGGATGCAGCGGGATATCCTCCTTCTGCTTTATTCCTTCAAAACAGTGGCACAGCTCTCTTGCAAAACGTATTAAGAAACACGGTGAAGTGTTTCACACCATTTAAGTACTAAGGCAGATGGGTAATTCATCCTCAAGATATCCAGATACTTTGAGGGGTGATCCAAAATCTGCTCAGCTCCACAGAAAGGAGACTCACAGAAACCTCCATGAGCTCAGCAGGCATCTACTGGATAGGGCAAAGAAAAAAACAGTTTATTCAGTTGTACTAAAACAGACAAAATAGATAAAAATAAAAACTATGAGTGACCAGTCCACATGTCTACAAAGGGGCATAAGTTTCCATCGACCTCGGTGCCTCAGGGACATGAAATAATTGTGATTCTTATGTGCCAAAAAAGCCCTGTGTAAATATTGCTCATTGCTAAACAAAACAAAAGGTTGTTTGACCAAATCAGATGTGACAAAACAAAAAGAACACCACAAGGAAGTAAACATGTGAAGTCCACATTTTCTGAGGGACTCTGAATAATGCTCTAAATGAATATTTTGGAGCTTGGTTTTGTGCAGGTGCTAGGAAGTTTTATACTCGGAATGCCTGGAATATTTTCTCCACTACGGGGAAATTAATAAATACTAGTACGCTTGAGTCTTTTGTGCCAATACTAACCATTAACTTTTGGCTTCAAGCCACAACTGTCTACTTTGCAGTGGATTCTGCCACCAAGGGAAAGGTCATTACGGGCCTGTACTTTCTTCTCGTTAGTGTGTTCCAAAATAATTAACAGAAGTTGTTCAGCAGATGGTTCCCTTTCTGTCAGCAAGTACCTACAGTTTAATGGGTTATGCTGGATTCCTCACCGTGAGTGGGTGAGGCTGGAAGGAAAATTAAAATGTATGATCTTTGATCCACCCACTTGTAATTAGTTCTTAGGGTTTTACATAATAGAAAATATAAAGGAGGTGGGAGAGGGGAAATGAAATCATTATAAACCAAGAGATCCTCAGCAGCCATGCAAAGCTGTGATTACGTTACCCAACGACATCTCATCGCTGCACAGGCATGGAGCTGTAATTGTTTCAGCTGGGGATTTGAAGATTTACTAATTGTATGTTTTTCAGTGTCCTAGTTTGGAGATTCGGCAGGAAACCACAATAAAAATAGGACATGACTGTGTTTGTAAACTGAAAATGATGATCCCTTCGTGCCCTTGCAGCAGCCAGAGGCCCAAGCAAGAGAAGATGAGCAAGCAGCCAAGCTCTTTGCTGCAATCGGGGAGAAAAAGCACCCTTGCCCCAGGAGTTTACATTGTCAGCAAACACGGACTGGTCAGGAACTGGGATTGCTAACTTCATTTACAAGAGGAAAACCAAAATTCACATCAAGAATTTAAAGGCTGTCTCTTCAAAAAGCCTGGAACAGTTTCCATTCCATTTAAAGCACTGGAGTTTAGGCAGCTGCAAACTTTCACCTCCCTCCAGCCCCATGGGGATCGAGTTCACCTGAGCTCAGCTGTGAGGTCCAGAGCCCTCTGCTTCAACGGGGAGAGGGTCTGAGTCACCCTGCAGAGACTGCGCCTCTCCATCACCTCTGGCTGCAGAAGGAAGGCTCTGTAGAAGACATCACACAGACAGAAACACTCCAGTTTCCATGGAAAAATAATAAAAATTAGCCCATCCTAATTATTATTGTTGGCATTTCTTCTATTCTTAGCTCCACTGTCACAGGGCTTAGGAGCGTTCAATGTGACAGACCATTGCCCAACTTCTGTGCATTTTTTCCTAACCTTGTCCCAAAAGAGACTTCAAAGAAGGTTTTTCAGGAGGTTCTATGAGGTACCTATGAGCAGGGGTTTGGTTGCATCCTCCAAGCATGGGAGACAGCACAAAATCCAGCACACACACAATGAAGGTGAACATCAGGGACTGTGCAAAGGTTCTTGATACTGGTTGGGAATCACAGAATCATAGAATGTTTTGGGTTGGAAGGGATCTTGAAGATCATCTCATTCCAACCCCATGCCATGGGCAGGAACACCTCCCATTAGACCAGGTTGCTCAAAACCCCATCCAGCCTGCTCTTGAACACTCCCAAAAAGTGACAAGTGGCAGGAGGATAGGACATGGAGGAAAAAGGACCAGAACAATTGAGATCAGGAGCCATCTAGGAAGTGCACTGGTGGTGTGACATGGTGAAAGCCACAAGCAGGGACAGTTACCTGCAGGAGCAGGTAGCAGGGGTTGCAATAGCCAGAGACAACTTACAGTAACATCAAGACAGGAAAAGCTTGAGTGAAGCTGTAGCTTCACTGATGGACAGAAGAAAACACATCTTTGAGGTATGCTGCAGAAAGTACCAGTAGATGTTAGCTGTAGGTATGAGAGCAGCTTACAGGGACAGATGCTCCAGAGCTGCAATGTGAGGAGAAAACTCTACATGAAGAGATGGAGAAGCACTGCTCCAGAGCAAGACACAGAGCTGGGAAAGGATATGACTACGGGGAATGTTGCAAGAAGAAGATGTGTTGACTGTGATGATGGTGGGCTCAGACTGGAGTTTTTAGAGGATTTGACAAGGCCAGTCTGTGGCCAAGCCTTAGGCTTGGCTGCTGCTGATGGACAGTGAATAAGACAAGCAGCAAGACATGCTGAAAAGGTTGTGTTCTTTATGAAGGTGTGAGTCTCTTCACACTGTGCAAAGACTTTGTAGCTACCTGAATGCTGGTATTGGGACTGGGGATTGCAGAGAACCAAGGAAATCTAGAGGGACATTTGGGATCTTTGCGCTGAGGATGTAGTTAACTAATGAGCATGTCTTTGACATTGTCCTCTGTAGCTACAATTTGAAGACAATACTCTTCTTTTGTTTCTGTGAGGAAAAAAAAAATCCCTTAGGGAGTTGTGGCATTGTTAAAAAAAAATTTAAAAAAATAAAAAGGCTTTTCACTGAAAAAGTAAAACTAATTTAACTCTTGCAATCATGCATTCAGAAAAGAGGATGTTGGGAACAATGCTGAGGGTGCTGAGCTTACTGAAGCTGCAGAAATAAGCACAGGACTTCATTCAGGATAAAAGGAAGAAGCGGTAACACAAGTGTATGGTTTCACGGAGCTGAGAAATGAGAGCCCCAAATGAAACATCAGCCCAGGGCAGACAAGACAGGCAAATCAAAGCAACTCTGGTAACAGAGCTTGGAAAAATCTGAGTAAAAGGCTTTTTTGGACAAAGTGCTATGTACAAGAGGCCCTGCAAGCAAGAGGTGGTCATGTACTTGATCCTGAGCGTGTCCTGAGCTCTCCAAACTCAAAAGGAGCTTGTGCCTCTATTGTGCACATAAGCTGTTTCTTCTCAAAATCAGCTCACTCTTCAGTCACTAACAGCGTGACTGGTCTTCCAGCAGTGTCTCTTGCTATGCATTAACCCAGATTAACCCAGACTCTCCAATTCTCAGGCCGCAAACCTCTGTGTCTGGAGATGAAGAAACAAGCCATGAGCTTCTATAAGGAGTCAAAGCCACTAGAGGGAGTCGATGTGTTTGCGTGGTTCTTACATCCATTCATCTTTTCTTTCTCACTCTTCCCCTCTGAAGAGAACAGGAACGGAAAGGGAGGAAAACACATGGGGAAACTGCTCAGCTCCCATGGTGCACACCACACTAGCTCCACTGACTTCAGTGTTTCCAGTGAGTGGGATTGCTCTGGGTTTCAGTGGTGTAACTCAGCAGAAAATGGTGTCTTGAAGCCCCCAGGACCATTTATGTATGCCACAAGATCCTCCAGGAGAAGCAAGGAAGAAATGAGAGTCCACATAAAGGTTGGATTGTGGAGGTGGTGGAAGGAGTATGTGTAAGCTACAGGGAAAGGCTGGAGGAACCGTGTTGGTTTGGTTTAGAGAGGAGAAGGCTGCGGTAAGGGACAAAGCAATGGACTTGCTGTAAAGAAAAGGCATTTTTAAAATCATCAAGCCTCACTTGTTCTCCATGGGCAGTGTGGGAGAGTGGGCTGATGGCTCATGCCTTCCATCTCAGGATCCGGAAAGACTCACCTTCACATCACTGCAGCAAGCTGAGGTACAAAACCTCTTGAGATCCCCCAGCCCTGCACTTCCATGAGTGTACTTCTAAAGGCAAGGAGGCATGTAGCAAAGGTGGGAGCATGAGGTTGCCTATGATCATCCCTACAGCCAGCCCTCCAGTGTTCCCTTTTGGAATGAGCACTGTGATTAACACCTTTGGGACTGACGTGTCTTCCAGAAGGGAAACTTGGTTGCTCTTCTTTGAGCTAAGCAGCCACGACTCTGTAAATGGGATTTTAAAATATTAAGTTTTGCAGGCTCAAGCAAGACCAGTGGGAACTCTGAGACAGAGGGAGCCCTTCCTATAGTCCAGTCTAGACTATCAGCACACCCTGTGTCCTCTGCAGGTTGTCTACAACAGATGATGGTGAAAAGGTGGTAGCTGGAGGTTTCATTTATGAGCACCCAAGTAATGGTCTGGAAGCAGGACTGTGCCTTTCCTTACTATAAATATTAATTAATCTAATTGCTTTCTTTTTGCGAAGGGAATTCAAGCCATTCAGGGAAGGGACGTCAGGAATGTCCTTGTGACAAATGGGGTTTTCATCAGAAAAAGACGAGTCCAAACTGAATTTTCTGGAGGAATGTACCAGTTTCTAAAAATTTTTTTTATTGAGAAAAGTTGCTTGGGTCTAGCTCAATATTTCTCATAAGTTACAGGCTGTCCTGAAGAGTTCTTCAGAGGGACTCAAGGAAATGCTCTTTGCCTGACATCTGGGTGAACATCTACTTCTCCACTTGTCAAGGCTCAGCTGATGTGCAGCAATTCACAGTTATCCAGATGTGCATCTAAGCTCCTCCCCAAAAAAATGTAAGTCCCCTTGCAAGTCATATCTAAGTCCCTTTTTTTGACACGCCGTAATAAAGATGAATGACATACAACCATTAGAAGCAGAATTAATAAAAAAGAAGAGGAAATTGCAATAAACTTCTTTTTTTCTTTTTTTTTTTAATTCAAATTAAACATTCTGTCAAAACTAAGTGTCACAGACACTTTGACACCACAGAAGCATCATCCCTCTGTTCCCACCAGTGGCCTTGCTCTTTAAGCATGCTGTGGTTGGACTAACATATTTGATTTGAAGTGATACGGGACCTACCACACTGAGCTCTCCACCCATGAATGGTCATTCCAGTTTTAACAAAATTAAGTAAACCTGAAATGCAAATTCACTGACCTTCCCCAGTGGGATCTGTGCTTCTGGTTTCTTAAGGAGATATTTTTTTTGAGAACCCTTTCCACAGCTTTATCTTTCTATCTGAAAACTTCCGCGTTTGCCTGGATGCTGGCACGACAGAGTGACTGCACTCAAAGTTCCCCAAATAAAATACTGACAAATTTATTGTCTGCAATAATATTTTCCTACCTCTGTGAGGTGGGTTGAACCTATTCCTCTTTCCCCTTAGTAAAAAACAACACTGATGGCAGTAATTTATGTTTTGGTCAAGGCCAAGAGGACTAATTAGAGCGTATTAAGCTGAACCGTGCAGGCAGTTCTCGCTCTTCTCCCTGCTACAGATCCCACATGCCATATACATCCTCCCGTCGATGCTCATGAATGGCTGTTCACGGGCTGGAAAGAGCATTTTGTTAACAGATATTTCTGCAGTTCCTTAGTAGGAACTTCTACTGTTTCCGGGATTCCTTAATCATTTCCCTAACAACCACGGATAACAAACGTGACCTTCTCATGAAAAATGGGGCTAGGTCTATAAACATGTTATTAAGAATAAATGAAGCTTTTATTAGAAAGGGTTAGTTGGGGGTCTTTGCTAGGCAGTTAGCCCCTGGAAACTTGAATGTAAATATAAAACAATTAAAACTGGAGCCCCAAAGGATACTGCACTCAGCCAGGGAGGCTGTAATTAGGTTTCTGCTGCCGTTAATCGCTTCTAAAGTGAGTGATCATAAATTACTAACATGTTCAGAATCCTCTCAGAGCATGGTCTGAAAAGCCTTCTTCTCCGAGCTGGCTTGGGAAAGGAGGAGAGGGAGAAAGGGGGAAAGGAGGAGAGGAGAGGAGAGGAGAGGAGAGGAGA
>BJBW01003089.1:129013-183013 GCA_004320125.1 Scolopax mira
GAGAAGAGAAGAGAAGAGAAGAGAAGAGAAGAGAAGAAGTTTTTTCCTTCCTTCTCTTTCCTGCTCTTCCATGTGTATGAGCCATGCCTCTAAATTAATGTTGTAATGAGAAGCTTAGACTAAATCAGACTCCAGTGTTGCTTTTTTTTTTTTCTTTAATACACACACGCGCACACATGTATGCATGCATAGTTAGTTAAATGAAGAAAATGTATCTCCAAACATCATATCTAATTTCATTAGCTACTGTTGCTTTCTTGGAATCCGCTTATAGCACATGAAGATAAACATTCTCCAAATGATAAGGGCGTGTTTATAAACTTTGTTTGGGATGAAAGAAGCCCTAGCTGGTGTGTTTTTATAGTAGGGTTAATGGTGCTTTACTAATCCTTTGCCTGTGACCAAGAAACACAGACATCTTGACTTTCCTGTGAGACGCAGATGCGTTTTCTTCCTTCCCAAGGCCCTCAGCGTGGAGCTGGAAGACAATGCACCACCCCCAGGCTCCGCGAGGGTGAATTGTGAAGCAGCAGCATCACATTCCTGGGACTTCACCACTAGACACTCAGTGTTCCCGGATGGCAGAATTAATTCAACACATTGTTATTTTGCAGTTTGGCTTTGGTTTGGGGGGCCGTTTTTTTATTTTATTTTTTTGATTATTATTTTTTTCTAAGAAAACCACCACAGCAAATGCTCTGCAGCCTCCTGACTCTCACGCAGGTAAAGCACCCGGCACATCCACCCGGGACCTTCAGTGTGTTGTCTGTTGGAGGATTTCAGCCAAATGTTGGACAAGGAAGGCTCCAGCCTTGTTTTTGTTGAATCTGCCACTTCACCTACACCCTTCTCCCCAGCTCCCCACCACGCACACAAGTCATCGCCCATGGCCACGCTGCCCTCAGCTTCCTTAGCCACATCCTTTTGGCTGCTCTGCTTCAGCTCCTCGCTGGTAAGCTGAATTGGAGGCTTCCTCCCCCCTACCAGCCCCTCCGCATGGTGTAAAACCCAACCTTCCCAAAAGGTCAGGGCTTTCTGTTTTTCCAACCTTCTGTTTTGAATTTAAGAGACAATGGCTCGCGGGGAGCTGAGCGGGGGTAATATGCCGCAGTGCTGAGTCACAGGAGTCCAAGCTGAATTTTCTGTTAACACTGAAACGGGGACCTAATTATGATATTATACAGAATTATTCTCCAACCAAAAAATGCTACAATGCTGAGAGAAACGGAACGCTAGTGTCCCTGCACATCCACCACCAGACCACCTAAATGTTGTGGGCTAGGAAAGACTCTGAACATCTGCTTCCATAAGTAACATACTGGTGGTCATGCTTTCCATAACAGTTGATGTTGCACGTCTCTGCGATACACATCAGCAGTGCTTTCAGACCCCCTCGCTGCCCACGCGTGTGGAGAGCCCCCCTACACTCCCTCCCTGGCTTGAAGATATAGCTACTGTGGTTGGGCTGCTAGCAGGACTGAGCCAGGAGGAGATACTGGCCCTCACTGAGTCCTTGACTCTTCTACCAGCTCTCCAGCTTAACATCATGTTAGAGTTTGGAAATTTTATTTCTAGGGGAAGCCATGGAAGAAGCCAAGGATTCATGTGGATGCCAGGAATGAGAATAATAAAGATAAAAAGCAATCCAAAGGCTTACCTCTGGGGCATTAATGTCCTTTGTGAACTGATGATGATGGGAGGACAATTCTGTAGGTATACATTAGTCTGGATTTTCCTTATGCAAGGTGTTCTTCTTCCTCTCAGGCTGCTCTCAGCATCAGGATCCTATGAAAGCACATAGCTGTTGTAGCCCATGGTCCTTACTTGCCTCTCCCTGCTATGAAAAATAGTAGCCCAGACTGCCCCAGCTTTACAAAATAACCCCCAGTCTAACTATAGGCTGCAGTGAAGCAACCACCACTGTCTGCAGATATCCTCCTCCTCCAGATTCATCTCAGCACACAGCTGTTTCTCAGATCAGTGATGGGTGGATGGATATACCAGGAGGTGTGATTCTCCCTCCATGATCTGTCAAAAGCTACTACTGAAATACATCGAATGGGAAACGCTCAGGAATAAAACCAAATAAGCATGAGCTGGAAAAAAGCAATGGGCCATCCTTTACCTTCATCAGACCTAGCCCCAACCCCCCTTTTCCATCCAGAACCCATACCTACAACATTAATGCACTCTCTCTAGGTAAGGATTAGGCAGGACCTTTTCTGTACAGTGACATTTCTCAGAGGGGTTTTCTCAGGCCATCTCAGTTGCTAAAGCATCTGACCTTGCCAAAAAAATGGCTACCTGGCTATATGCTGCTCTGATTTTCTCTCCAATCCTCAACAAACTGTACCCATTTCTCAAGGCTCGTTAAGACCTGTGCTGCAATGACAGAGCATCACGCTTCTAGCAGGGTGCATCAACAGCAGAGTCCAGACAACAAGAGAGGTCCACCTAGCCATGGGGAAGAGCAACCACAGGTATCTCTGGCAAAGTCAAGTGCTTGGTAGAAATGAAAAGGTTATCAACCACACCTATTACTTTATTTTAGTGACTTCCCTGAGAAAGGCTTGGAGCAAAACACGGTTTACTACCCATGGTATCATTTCATAACAAATATCAGCATGGTCTTTTTCATGTGCTGCTTGTTGCTGTGCAACCAGAGTTTCTCCCTCTCTCTCTCTATCTCTGGAGGCCTCATCCTCTCTCACCAGCTGGAGGCAATGTATGTTCGTATCGCCATAGGCCCCAGAGCATCTAAACCTTTTGCTTTGGAGCAATGTCCTGCAGGAACACGGCCAGCCCGGAGGAGACTGTGAGAAATTCTGTCCTCTGGAGAGTCCTGTTTATTTTAAGCAAAACAGCTAGTTTACATGTTGGCCTTTTAAGCAAAATACTCTGGTTCATTCTGCCCTGGATTTAGTTATGTAACCAAATCGCTATGTTTTTTAAATAATCTAAATGGAATTTGTAATGCCGCCTCCCAAGGGAAAGGGCCCGATTCTGGTTTTACAGCTAAAGCCTTCATGCAGGTGAGGCTTCATCAACGTCAATGCACTTCTGCTTGAAGACTGCATTACTTACCTCTGCCTTGCACCCAGGACAACTGAGGCATGGACAAATGGAAGTGAATAGCACCAAGCTACTGAGAAAAAGAACGTCAGAGCCACGACCTGATGCAACGCTTCTGAGCTCTGGGCTGTCTGCTTACTGGCATTGCTTCCTGCCATGGCAAGGCGTTGGGAACAATCCAAGGGGTCTTGAACACTGCCAGCCTCTGGCAGTGTGACATTCCCAGGAGATGGTAGACTCAACCTCTGACTGAGCCAAGTTACCCTAAGCCTTGGCCCATGTCTTCCTGCCTTCCACATCAGTTCCAGACCTTGTCCCTAAGCTGTGCCACCTGGCAGAAGGTGGCCTGTGGCTTAGAAATTTGGCGTGTTTGGTTTAAACTCCATTATGGAAGGTGTGTATCTTGGGGATGAGACACTCTGGGGAGTGGGGCTTTGACACTCCTGGTGTCAGGAGAAGTGACATCAAACCCAATAGCGGTGGGCAAAAGTTTCCGAATGTGATCCAGTGAGGTAAAAGTGTCTGAATTTGCCCTTTCAAGTTTTATTTCAAGCTGAACACTGTATTTTTCCCTGCCTCACACAAGTTCCCTCAGAGCTGGCCAGGTCTTGGTGTGCAGGGATGAGTTCCTTCATAGCTTTCCCATGCAGTGCTCAGGTCTGATCTTCATCCTGGAGGACATTGATCTTAAAAGGACAAACCAACCTTTTTCTCAAAGACAAAATCAAAAGTTTGGAAGGTTGAAGTATATTTTTGGCAACATATTTTACAGGCATGTGTATGGGGATATGGCACTTCAGGGCATGTCCTAGTGTCTGAGATTGTTGGGTGTGGTGATTGTTGTGGTGATAGGATTTTGGTATTTTTGTTTTGGTGTTGTGTGGTGCTTTTTAATGGTTGGACTTGACAATCTCAAAGATCCCTTGCAATCATGAAGATTCTGTGATTCTGTGATTATAATTTTCATTATTTGTGTTAATTCATCCCTGGTAACTCAGTATGGGTGGATGCACCCATGTACCCATTTGTGAGTCTGTGTCTTTGGCTCTTACCTTGTGGCTGATACACAGAAGTTGTTGCGAGTCCTCTTCAGGTGCTATTTACTGAAGTCACTCCTTTGACCAAAGGTCATTATTTTTGCTTACTACAGGAGACCAATATCATATTGTCTGCTGCTGTTCTTTTTTTTTTTCCAGCCCAGACCAAGGTCTGCTGTCACTTACTGTTGCCACTGTCTGGGTAAACCAGAACCCAGAATTTCTGGAAAACTTGCCTTTGTGAGATTTCCAACCCAAATTAATGAGTTGTGGAGAAACACAGCCTTTGATGTATGTACAAAAGGCATGAAGCTCTCAGCCTTCTTGAACTCAAAGAACTCCTAATCCTCAATCCCTTCCCTGCAATTAGAGCAAGGGCAGTTGGTTCTCTCCACACACCATATGACCAGTAATGCCGTGTTTTGGCTTGGAAGGATCTATGCTAGCAAGGAGCTGCTGTGTAAGAAGTCCAGCCTAAGCCATGTGTGGTTAGCAGCAGCTCTGAAGTTTTGCAGTGCCTATTTATACAATTTGGATTGATTTTGAATTCTATAGCTTAATTTCTTTTCTGTCACAGTACCGTGCAAAGGAGTGAAGCCCCAATCTTGTAACCAATCCTTACACTGTCAGTGCAGGATCCAAAGCTAAATTTCTTATAGATATGTATGAGTCCTGACATGGCAGATGGCTCTATCCTGTATTGAATTATAGAGCATATTGTAACATACATAGTTGCTTGATAGACCTTAATTATACCACAGGAGGGAGCTTGTATGGTTTATCCTGAAAGTATGCTCCTAACCATCTCCCAGTCTCCAAAATTTATCAAACATCTATTAATATCACTGTAGAAGTTGATTATTTTAGGTGACTTGCATATAAAGAGGAAATAAATATAAAATCTTGGGGTGGAAAAATTGTCAAGCTGGTTTTGAAGCCCTGAGTTCTTCTCCAGTATGTACTTCTTTATTTATAATAGCACTGATCATAAATGTTGTGTTTCAGTTCCTCTTGGAACTGACTCCTCTATCTCTATCTCCTCTTTCTCTTCCCCCAGGAGCCAGGATGGCATTGATCTCAGCAGGATGAACCCTGCTGCAAACTCTCCCTCTCAACCCTCTCTCTTCACCCTCCATCCAGGGACACAAGGTTGTTGACAGGTAGAAGTGTGGGTGTCCTCACCAATGGTCACCTTGGTCTTCCTCTATCCATGCCCTAAAGCACAAAGGAAACTGCTTAGCTTCCAGCCTCACCATGGTGCAGAGGACTCAGGAAACAGAGGATTTGGGGTGGCCCATACTGAGCCTGGCCCTGTAAGACCTCTCATCTCCTGTCCCCCTCATGGGTAAGCTCACCACCCAGGCCCGTACTTCCCTTGCCTTGCTTGGCCATGTTCCTCAAGGCCCATGTGCTTTGGCTGCCACTCTCCGAGCTCTCTGGTTCTCAACCCCAGAGTTATTTCAGGCAGTGCTGTACGGTTTCCCTTCCAAGGGCTTATGAAATGCTCTTCTGGGACTCTTCACCTGACTCATTGTTTCCTCTGCCACCCCATGCTGGGAAGCACCGCCGTGCTGATGACTTCTTTGGGAAGCTCCTGAGGAGAAGAGAGCAAGAGTGGCCAAGCGGAGCCTTTAACACACGGGTTTATCTCCCCGGGCTCAGAAGAGCGGAGTTGAGGTGGTTTTTTGGTGTGTTTTTTATTTCCTTTTCTTTTCAGCTGTCACTCTGCTCTAGTTCCTTCTTGCTTTGAGGAGATTTGCTTTCACATAACTGACACCCAAACTCACACTTTGGACATCTCGTGGGCCAGACTAAAGTGCCACAATACGGACTGCTCCGTACTTAGCAGGACACGCCAAATTGCTAAATGCCGTATAACCACACCCATCATCAAAGGCCCATACGCTCCCATTTCATCCGCTCAATTACAAACCACAGAAAATGACTTTGTTTTAGTCAATGGCAAACAGCCTGACATGGAAACCACCCACCTTCAAAGCCCTTTTGTTTGTTTGTTCCCTATCTTACTCGGGCTGGCTTTTCCCGCCACCTTCTCGCTCCTTCTGCCAGAACAGCCACTTATGAACGCGGGCACGTTTTTCATTTCATCTGTCATTGGGGTTTTTTTTTCCTGAAATTGTAATTTCTGCCCCATGATTTTCAGCTGGAAGCAAGGAAAGGGCAGTCTTGGTGCAGACAGAATTAACCTTTTTTCTTCTTCGCTGATGGTCTGCATTTTTTCCCCTGACCATTTTTTTTTAATTTTGGGAAACTTTTTTTTTTCCCTGAAACTCTCAAACAAATTATTTCTTAGCCTCGAGGACGTTGATTTCAGAGTATGAATGAGTATGGTCCCAAATCTAGAAACTCTTTTCTGTCTAACATATTCTTCTTCCTTCTCAATTGCTCCTCTGCTTATAAATCACAGTACCTCTGATAAAAGAGAACAAATTATTCTGCTAAGAGTGAGACAGGGACCCATCTATATTTTAATAAACACAGGCGGCACATAGACTTCTTATGACCTCTATCTACTCTTTTTTAGTCCAGCTTCTTACAGAAACAAGGCCCTGTTTGATGAGATTATATGTCCATCTGCCCATCACTCCTCACCAATTACTGTGGAATTCCCTGGCCGTTTTTGGTTGGGCTTGATGAAGTCTTCAAGATGTTAAGTTCCTACAAGGTCAGCAAAAAAATAAAAGGGTGGCCAGAAAGAAAAGTTGAAGCAGGAGATCAACTCTTATGAAACATCATCAAATCCACATGGACGCTCACATTCAAATCACAAACCCATAGGAAACCAAGATTTATTAATCCCATCACTGGTGGAACAGCTCAGACTTTCTTTCCGTTTCTGTTTTTGTTTGTTTGTTTGCTTGCTTGTTTGTACATTTGCTAGAACAAATAACTCACTCTGGTGGAGCACTACAAACTTCACAGATCCAACCCAAACACAGTTCTGGCTACAAACACTCAGGAATTTGGGAGTCTTCCATACAGACCCGCATCCAAACCAAGCCAGCTGAGACCCATAAGGAGCAACACGGGCAAGGACCAACTTGTCTGAGTCTGTTCTGACTTTTGGTGTCCCTGTTATGTGGAGAGCCTGGACACACCCCAGTCTTGCTTTTCTGGCAGATGGTGCAGATCCAACAGTACAGCACAGATGAGGCCATACCTGTGATATTGTGCCCAGTTTTGGGCATCCCCTCAGTTCATGAGGGATATTGAGAAACTGGGAGGGCTACCAGCATGGTTTTATCAGGGCTTCTCCTCAGTCAGGGAAGACATTATAACAAGAGGCAATTGCCTTAAAGCTCAAAGGGTTCAGATTCAACATTAAGAGAAATGCCTTCATTAGAAGCTGGTGCAGCACTGGGACAGGTCACCTGGAATGTGGCGGCAATCTCCATCTTTGGAGGTTTTCAAGGCTCAGCAAAAGTCTTGGATGATCTGATCCCATTCCACACAGAACCAACAGACCTCCAGACATCCTTTCCCAGCAATAGTTTTGTGATTCTGGGAGCATACTTGATTTGGTTTTCTTTTTCATATCACTTTACCTTCAAAGAGGGGGAAAAAGTTTGGCTGAATTGGCTCAGTAAAACCTCTACCTCCATCTGCAAATGCTGTTATTCTGTGACTGGACATTTCAGGTCACAAAATACCTGTTTCTTGGATAAAGAAGACACCAGAGGTCAATCTTCTGCTTGCCCTTTCTTGGCACAATAGCCAAAAATATCACTGGGGTTTTTTTTCTATCATCTTCCTTGTGTTTTCACAGCTTCATTTATAAGTGTGTGTTCAGAGATCACAGTATCCCAACTCGCAGCAGTCAAAAGCTGGGTGCATCACCTGTGTTAACTCTCAAGATCTATTAGTTCAAGAGAAAGAACAGGACTGGTGTGGCTCCTGCTACATGCCCTGTCAGAGGCTAGTCCTTAGCACTGAATTTAAAGAGGAAAGAAAGGCCTGAAATTGTCTCTCAGCTCAGAATAACATTTTCAGCTCATCAGTCTGACTTTTCACACACCAACCCCTGTGCCCTCGCTAATGCATGAGACCACGTTTAACAGAAATCTTTGTGTATAATATCAATGAAACGTTGAAAACCACAAACAGTCACAAGCGAAATACCCCAAAGTGCCCATGAAGACTGAGTTTCCCTTTCCCTTTAGTATGACACCAAACCTATCTAGGATCATGGAAACTGTGGATACCCCACTGAGCACATCTACGTCCATCAGTGCCTGATCTTGGGCAGGTCCCTAGATCCATTTCGGAAAAGTCTTCCCGCATTGACAGCTCAAGGCAACAGCGTAGATTTTGTATGATCTGTAAACTCAGATCTCTGCTCCATACATGGGCACAGAGGCCTTCAGTTCTGATGAATAATCACCATATTTTTCTCTTTTACTTAACGAAATAAACAAATAGCCCAAGGGTCACCTGCAAGCCCCTACTCTGCACATACTTACGATTCACAAGGCAGACAGATAAAAAATGTAAAGTTAGAAGGGACTATACGCTCTCAGATTCAGAATATAAATTTCATTTAAAGTCAGTTTGCGATTGTTAAAGACTCAGATTCATTAACTAGCTTGTTTGAATATTGTAATGAAAATCTAAGCTTTATTGAGTGCTAAAAGCCTTAAAAAAGATGGAAACATATGAAAATAAAAGGATAAATTCCCTGCCACCACCACCACTCCAAGTGCAAAAGAGAACCAAACCATAACAATGGGCTCATTACAAATGCTCCATCATTTTGTAATAACCAAGCACTTAAAATGTTCTTGGTAGCTGCTCTGAGGATGCCATTTTTTTCATTATGAGTTGTATTTAGTACATAATTTATAGCTGGCAGGACAGGGATAATCCTGCAGTGTGAATGCGCTGCGAGACTGCTGTAATTACACCAGGGCTGTGGTTATGGGCTTTGTGGAACTGATACTTCTTTTTAATTGTGGAGATGATAAGATCAAATCCAACACCATGTATCGCGGTGACAGGTTTGTGTCTGTAACCCTAGCCACCAGCTGCCTTCCTGATCATCTGCTCTCTCTCCAGGAGGCTACAAATGACAGGACATTTGCAGAAATGAGGATTGCAAGGCTCAAAGTCCACCTCTTAGGGCAGACTGCTGGAAATGCAGACACCAACAGGATGTGTCTCTCAATATCAGGAATTACTGTGCAGGATAAGTAGTTTTGTAGGGGAGATGGGCTGGGAGCAGGGGACTTCTCAGCATGGATACAATACCATGGCCCATCGGTGGGACCCACCGAGTCCATCCACCACCCACCCACCACATCCCATGTCCATGGTCACAGAGCAACTCCAAGGGCACAGCAGAGTGATTCGCCACAAATCCACCTTCTTCCCACTCTTGTGCCCCCCACACCATCAGCCGGTTAGAGCTCAACCTCCTTGGAAACAAAAATATAGCACAAGCAATTTAGGTGAATGGACAGATGGGATAAAACCAAGCAAAACATCCTGACGTTTCTTCTTCACCACTTCTGGTTTGTGCTCCAGTTTGTCCAGTAAGTCACTAAAACACTTTGATGTGAGAATTTTATATTGGTGATGTCTTTGTATCAGCCAAGTCACTAGACAATAATCCCTTGCTGTCGATGTTAATTGACTTTGTCATGTTCTTAAGACAAAGGGGAAAAAAAAAAACCATCCTAAAACATTTCTCTACCAAAAATAACTTTAGAAAATAAATATTTTGGCCCCATCTTGCAAAAAGTCAGTGTGACATTTAAAGGGAGCTAAGAAAAGGAATCTTTCCTGCCTTAGGAAGAAAGTTAGCTTAACTTGGGTCCTGTTAACTTCGTCATACTATTACTTGGGCACTGTTTGGTATTAGTCACTAGCTGCTCCCTCTCAGCTTTATCCAATTTAATTTCAAATATAGTGCAAACAGATGCCTTTATGTTTCATTTTTAAATCATTTATTGTTCTACATGTAGCAAAGAAGCTTAAAAAAGAATGTGAAAGAATTGCCAGAAAGGTCTTTGGCTTTTTTTTTTTTTTTTAAAGATATATATATATAATTGCAGTTGTGGTTACTGTGGTTTCTTTTGGGTGGATCAGAAAAAAATCAAGTCTTCCTTCCTCGGGGATATAAGGGGAAAAAAAAAAAAAAAAGAGGGTTGGAGAGGGAAAACTCATTCCCATGTCTAGTGCTTTTTATCAGTAATGGAATGAAGCAATCAGGTTTAAGGGCTTGTCTAGACGGAGGACTCTGGCACTGATGTAGCTCCCGCAGTGTAGTGAAGCCTGTGCAAGTCCCAAATGCTGCTCACAGCAGTAGAAGCAGCAGTCTCAGGGATGCAAAGCCACCGTGCAAAGTCAGGGAGCTCCATGCCCTGCAAAATCCCAGCCCAGACAAGGCCATGCAGATTGTTTGTACAGAGGTTGGCCAAATTTGAGAAATTGCCTTTTTTTAAAAAAAAATTTATCAAAGTGCCCCAAAGCAGCATAACCAGCACGGCATAACTTTTGATCAATTAAAGTATTTTAACAACTGCTTCTTTTGGAGGGGACAGGGTTGTAAAAGAAGAAGCATGAAAAATTGCTGAGCCCAGCCAATACGTCCAGTCTTTAAAAGAGGCTTACTTTAATTAAAAACATAACAACCGAACAAACGAGCAAAACCTTCTTTGAAAAGTTTTCTAACTGAGACCTGTAATAACAGAACGACACCTTGGTTTTACACCACTCTGTTTGTCAACAGGATTTCAAGCACCTGGCGGGTCATTCTTCCTGTTTTATTGGCAGGAACCCCGTGTGACTTCCCAAAGGCCTCATGACGCTTCATGGCAGCAGCAGAGAGAGCGAGCACATCTCTTGAGCTCGACCCCACCTTCAGCCCATCTGACGGTGCTACCTGCCCTTTGTGTGTCCCTGACATGTCTGTCAAGCCTGGCTGGGCCAATTTTGCCACCTGCTTTTTTGCAGAAAGTCAGGGAGGCTTCCTTCATCTATCATCTCCATCGCGATGTCCCATTTGGGGGACATGTGGGATGGCTGTGGTAGGATACTCGGGAACATTGGAAGGCCTGGAAAGGACTATTCCATTTACATAAATAATCCAGGAGATGGCCAGAGCCTTGTTTGTCCATAAACCTGACAGAAGAGGGTTCAAATCCTGTCTCAGCATCCCTTGCTTGACTCTGAGCGAGCTTCCAGGTGAGTGACTGAGACTCGAGCAAGTGGGGTCCTGAGGCAAAGAGCTAAATTGTGTTCACATTAGCAAGTACTATGTCCAGTTTTGGGCCCCTCATGATAAGAAAGCCATTGAGGGGTTGGAGTGTATCCAGAGAAGGGCAACGGAGCTGGTGAGGGGTCTGGAGCACAAGTCTTGTGAGGAGAGGCTGAGGGAGCTGGGGGTGTTCAGCCTGGAGAAAAGGAGGCTAAGGGGAGACTTTCTTGCTCTCTCCAACTCCCTGGAAGGAGGGTGTAGCCAGGGGGGATCTTCTCCGAAGGAACAAGTGACAAGATAAGAGGAAATGGCCTCAAGCTCTAGCAGTGGAGGTTCAAATTGGATATTATGAAAAATTTCTTTACCAAAAGGGCTATTAAGCATTAGAAGAGGCTGTCCAGGGAAGTGGCAGTCACCATCCCTGGAGGTGTTTAAAAGACGGGTAGACGTGATGCTAAGGTACAGGGTTTATTAGTGGGTTTTTTCAGTGTTGGGTTGATGGTTGGACTCGATGATCTTAAAGGTCCCTTCCAACCCAGACAATTCTATAATTCTATGCAGGAAGGATCGGGGCTCCCAGGGCTCCCAGGCCCTGCACCAGGTTAGGGGAGCTACCATGAACCTCCAGCCCACTCCTGTGAGGCTGCAGGCTGCTTCTCAACAGGGAGATGATTTCAAGTGGGTATGGTCACACAACATGAACAATCCTTGTCTCCACAGTCGGGCGTTTGGGAAAGGGCAGCATGACACCGAGACCTCCCAAAGTCTCCTGTGGGACCGTCCCAATGGGGTATTAAATTAGAGTAGGTAAAGTCCAGTAGCCCCATTACACACTTAACCCCATCAAAAGATTTCAAGGTTTATCAGCCAGGCCTGATGGAAGTCAGGGGAGAAACCAGATGCAGCTCAAATCAACCCTCCCTTTCGCTGCCTTTAATAGGAGGAAGAACATCCCTCTTCAAAAAACACATAGAAACCCCCACTTAAAGTCAGAGGGGATATCATGCAAGTACAGATAGCAAAATGTAGGGCCATAGGAAATAACTGGCCAGCCAGCACTATCCTGGAAAGGCTAATATTTGTGTAATACTAAAAAGCTTTTTGCCTTTCGGATCCTTCCATGAGAAAAGGCTAAAATATTTGGTGTACACATTTTTCAAAACGAGAACATACCATACATAGTTAAAGTAATGACTAGTGCTCTTAATCCCAGACACAAACTTTTCACTGAAGCTTTTTTTGGGCTGGATCATGTGATTTATTCGGTTTTCAGTATCTATATATAAAACTACTTTTTTTTTTTTACTTTTTTTTTTTACTTTTTTTTTTTCTTCCTGGTTCATCCTTACCCGTATTCCAAAACCTGCACACTTCATAAGCTATTTTGGTTTACCACATGGCTCGGCACTCGGTATTTTTCCTATGATGTGAAAACAAAACTTCAACTTGGCTGTTGGTGGTCATTATCTGAGAGGCAAATCTTCTCGCTCAATTGCCGTGGCTCTAACGAGAGGCTTATTACCCTTTCTGGCTGCCAGATGGCCCTATTACTCAGAGATCTTAAATAGGGGTATCCCAAACCCCCAAAGTGGGAGTTGTTGGTCCCCAGGGACCTCCACCTCCCGTGTGGATGCTTCTTTGGATTTTTGTGCCAAAAGCCTTGGTTTTCGGCAAAAGGCCTCGGGGTGAGCCAGAGGAGATCAGACCTGAGCCCTGTGTAGCTTTTGATCTGCTCTACTGGGCTGCCCATCTTCTGGCCCCAAGGATTTTATTTACTGTTAATAAATTAACACTAAATACATCCTCGAGCCTCACTTGCCCAGTCGGAAAACTACTCTGCTCAACCACGCACATGACATCATCATAAATTTTAGTTGCAGGAAAATAAAACCAGGATTACCTGCATTTTTAGCACCAGGAGAAAGGGGAAAAAAAAAAAAAGAAAAGAAAAAAAATGATGAGGCCTCCTTTGGGGCTTCATTGCTAGTTTTGGCTTCTTTTTTTTTCTTTTTTTTTTTTTGACTCTGACCTTCCTTCATGTTTGTTTACAATTGGAGACACCACTCAAGGTGAGGGGAGACTTTGAATGGGGAACAGAAAGACCTTTCAGTTGGGAGCACATTAACTGGGGCCCCTCTGAGCTGTCTCTGACAGATTGTGTGTGGTTTTCTCCCGCGCACGGACGTACGTGGAGGACTTGGCAAAACCTTCGCCTGGCCATGACCTCCACCACTATGCTGAGAGTTGGCCTTAGCCCCAAGACCCCATCTGGAATTGCTCTCCATGGGCCCTGCCTTCCCTCCTGCCAGCTCAAGGACCCCTTGAAAGCACCCCCAGGATCTCCCAGCTCCACATGGGGTTTGAGGATGCATTTGATGGGACGCGATTTGGTGACCCTTGGTAGGATGGCACTTTCTGCTTGGAGAAAATGGCCCCAATGATCTGACTCGGTTAAAGTGCAGTTTCTCAGGCTCTGGAGAAGCACGTGCACCCGGCCACCAGCTCCCAGAGCTTGCATATACTTTCCTGATCCCAGTGCCTGCTGCCAGCCCCGTTGTTCTGCCCCCTGCCAAGTCCCTATTGTTTGTGTCCCTTGCTGGTGGCATCACAAAAGTCTGGCTCAGCCAAACTCCTCCTGAGCGAGGGCCCAGGCTGCGGGGTTTGGTATCTTGGGTTCTTTCCAGGAATGATTCTGAAAGGGGAATTTTAGGGGGCCAGCTACAGGCACCGCAGATGGAGCTGATTTGCAAAAAGAGGGTGTTGGGGTAGAGGGTCAGTAAACCAGGCGCTTTTGGTGACATGGCGAAATGGGAGATGGAAGACCAAGAATCCAAATTGACACGTTGGCTCTGAAAATTTAAAATTTGCAAGAAAAGAAAACCTTATTTTTTTCCCTTCACATCTCCAGCAGGTGCTACCTCACTGATCACGGTGTGGGAAGAAGTAGTAAAGAGAAAGGGGAGCCATCATCTCCAGGACAGACACACTACTGCTCAGAAAAGCTCCTCCATTGGTGAGACCTAAACTTCTCTTTAGGTGCTGGGCTGCACTGGGGCCTCATTTTAGGGCAACGCCGTTCCCAGAGCAGGGGGAAACAAGCTGTCGCTCAGGACTGACATCCTGCTGACAAGCATCATGGCTTGTGGTGCATCAAAACAGCATGGGAGCATGCTCGTTTCCACCAGGAACTGCGCTGGATCAGCGTTCTGCATCCTGTTTATGTTAAAACGTTGGCGTGCCTTTTTTTTTTATAGGGAAGTTGGGAGAACCATGCAGCTGGGGTTTCTATGAAGTGTCACTAATTAAATCACTTTTCAGCAGGATGATCAATGCTGCAGCAGACCCAGAGATTCCCAAGTGAAGTATCTCCAGTTTCCAAGCTGGTCTCCTGGACAGCAGATGTTGGTCAAAGCAGATGCTAGCCAAAGTACAGCATGTCTGCAACCATCCTGAGATGCCTACCTTCTCACATGCCTTTCCCAGGACCTCCTTGGCATGGCCAAGAGAGAACATGCACTTTCTTCCTCTCCGGTGTGTTTTAGGGAGGAAAGGATGAGGTGAGGCACACACTGTTATAATTACTGCAGCACCACTTGGATCCCATGGTAACATGACTGTTTCCCTGCTGCACAAATGAGAAGTAGAGGATCCTGACCCTGAGATGCTCTCAGGGAATTGTGTTGCTCAGACTATGGGATAGGAAAGGGTCAGTCGATGGAGGCTTGGCTGTAGGTCCAAAGGAGAGACTGAGTAGTCCCACACATGGGGTCAAATGTGCGCCCTTGGCATAGCCAGCTCCTGGGACCACTTCAGCATGCACAGGCTGAGTCCATGGGACAGCTTTCTACCAGTGATTCCCCTTAGGGAGTGGTTTCCACAACCATGTGGAACTGATGTGGCTATCTATACTTGAACAGACTGGAGAGCTGGGCAGAGAAGAACCTAATGATGTTCAAGAAGAGCAAATGTAATGTCCTGCACCTGGAGAGGAAGAACCCCAGGCACCAATACAGGTTAGGGATGGATCTTCTGGGAAGTGCTACTGAGGAAAAGGATCTGTGAGTCCTGGTGGATGACAGGTTCTTCATGAGCCAGCAGTGTGCCCTTGTTGCCAAGAGGGTCAATGGAATCCTGGGCTGCACAGGGAGAAGTGTGGCCAGCAGGTCAAGGGAGGTCATTCTCCCCCTCTATTCTGCTCTGGTGAGACCACAACTGAAATTCTGCATCCAGTTCTGGGCTCCCCAGTTCAAGAGGGACAGGGAACTACTGCAGAGAGTCCAATATAGGGCAACTATGATGATTAAGGGATTAGAGCACCTCCTTTATGAGGTGCTCAAGGAGCGGGGGCTCTTTAGGCTCAAGAAGAGAAGACTGAGGGGAGACATTATCTATGTTTACAAGTTCCTAAAGGGTGTGTTGAAGGATGATGGAGCCAGACTCTTTTTAGTGGTCTCCAGCAATAGGACGAGGGGCAACAGGCACAAACAGCAACATAAGAAGTTCCACTCAAATATGAGGAAGAACTTCTTTACAGTGAAGGTGCCAGAGCCCTGGAACAGGCTGCCCAGGGAGGTTGAGGACTCCCCTTTGCTGGAGATCTTCAAGCCCTGCCTAAATGCCATCCTGAGTGATGTGCAGGGCAACCCTGCTTTAGCAGGGGCGTTGGACTATATGATCTCTAGAGGTACCTTCCAACTCTGATGAACCTGTGAATCTGTAAATCTCCAGCCTTGGCCCTTGCAGAAACAGCTCTCCAGGGCTGTATCCATAGCACTTTGCCCACTCCAGACAGGTAAAAGAACGGCAATATGGTTCTTACTCACCAGCATCAGCCCCATTGGTCATTTCTTGACCAGGGGATCCCTCCTCACCTGCAAGCCCAGCACAAAGGAGGAGCAAAGAGTGACCCTACAATCAATACCCAAGAAATGGCTCAAAACATTGCCATGAGGCAAAATACAAAGAGATGCAACAGCAGCCCAAAGTCAGCCTTCATCCACAAGATCTGATGGGGTCAGAATTAGTCCCTTGCATCTGGAGGTCTCAACCAGCAGAGAGAGGGTCTGTTTTTTAAGGCCATCTTTCAGAAAAGCTCCTATTCTCCCACGGCTGGAGAGACCTCTTTTAAATAGGAGCCCTGCTAAAAGCTGCAGGCCCATCCTAGCAGAAGAGAAGTTTTACCTTTTTTACTCTTGTTTGCCTACAGCCACAGAGCTCCGAAACCCCAGCCAGCTCAGTAATACTGGCTTGGCTCCTTAATCATACATAAACCTTTTAAATACACAACAAATAAATAGACACGTTTTGTGTTCCTCCAGCAGGGCTTAGCACCTTTACAAAGGGATTTCTTTGATACTTAAGCAATAATAGATTGGCTTTCGTTTTGTTAAGACCTTACTTATATCAACATATCTGTTCAAGTACTACACTTCCTTTTATGAAACCCTGGAATTCTTTCATGTTGAAAATGCTTTTACAGCCAAGTCCTCAGTTGTGCTGGCATTTCTCGTGTCTTGAACTCCAAACTGGCTAACCGCAGTCTCAGAATTCCCAAAGGAAATAATGAAAATTCCTAAAATCCTTGGCAAGGAAACAGTTGAAATTTTAAATTGAGTTAATCGTTTTAGCGAAAATGCTTATAATAAAATAAATATGGGGAGCCAGGGTGAGGAGGGGGAGAAATCTGCTTCAGAAATGAGCGTTAAAGGAAAAAAGAGAAAGGGAGAGAAAATCTTCAAAAGTGAAGCCTTCTCTGCTCCCTTACAGTATTTTGTGTTGGGGATAGCTGCAAATTCTGGCTGAAAGAAGGGCTTTGTTGGGTCTCCTGGTGCGGTGGTGAAAGCAACGCACTTGAGAGCCCACTTAATGCTTCGAGATCACTCTGGTCCTGAAGGTTTGGCATGAATGATGCCAAGTGTCTTCGGTGGCTGCTCATACGTTTCTGAGGGCAGAAACCAGGTCTCTGGGATTGCACTTCTGTGCCACCAGGATGATTTAATTAAACTTCTAATTGAACTAAGCAACTTAGGTCCTTGACAGTTTTTTTTTTTTCCCTCTTTTTTAATTAAAGCTTAAGGCCTCTAATTATAGCTGTTCAAATACGCCAGGAGAGCCAAAACCACGACAAACTTTGCCTCTTCCTTTCTTTTTAGCGAATGCAGTAAGCAGCTACAAGAACATTCATTTACCAGATCTCAGCAAATAATTTCCAGATGACAGGTTGCTTATGGACACTTCACCATATCTTTTCTCCCTACCCGTTTTAGGTGAGGCAGCCCTACACAAATGTGAAATAACAACAGTGGGCTTTGAGCAACCTGGTCTAGTGGGAGGTGTCCCTGCTCATGTCAGGGAGGTGTGAATTCGATGATCTTTAAGATCCCTTCCAACCCAAACCGTTGTATGATTTTATGAGTAGTCCCCAGGCATGAGCTGGAAGCTTCACAAGGCGCTGCTTTATTATTTGGTCTTTTGTAGCCAGCAGATTGCTGACCAGCCCATGCTATATGGGGACAATCTTTATTTCTGGATGCATCATTTGGTCCTTCCCCAAGCTCAGTCATCGTCTGCTGGGAAATCTCCTCTGGCATCCAGATATTCCTGCTATTGTGCTACATACTGCAGTTGTTGCTCATTGCCATCTGTGGCTTGGAAAGACACAATAGCAGGGTTCAGAGCAGCACACAAATGTCCTCCATCTCCAAGTGGTTTGTCAGCCTCAACTGAACACCTACCAACACCTTCTATTTGCAAGGATATCTGGGAGACTGACGAATTACAGGATAATTATCTCCAAGTAGAAATCGCACCCTAAGGGAAGGTTACAGCCCCTTCCCACTTCTGCAGTGCTGTCTTGTCTTGCAGGAGAGATCTTTAAAGACCATGCCACAGGAATACAGTATTGGCAGCACTTGGTCGAACCAAAAACTCATCTGGGCTGCAACTGTGCCTCCAGCTGTGACCAGTGCTAGAGATGGGGTACAGGAAAGGACTGCAGTAACTACAGATGGAAATAGCAACAGAGCAACTACTCTAGAGTTGTGCTCTGTGATGGATCTCAACACTTTTCTCCAGAGAGAAGCATCTTTGTCCTGTTCCAATCAGGCTTCAAAATACATTAGTATCAAGTTTAGTTTTTCTCTACAGGTCTTTGTGAGCAATTAGCATCACAGAAGACTGTGAGCATCCCCGATGGTGATAACTGCACACAACTGGGTTTTGGCACAGGGCTCACTAATCTGGGGGGCTGAAATAAAATCTGGTGTGATATTCCAGTTACTAGGTATTCTCTTCACCCACTTGTTGCTCTTCCCCATCTTGCAGAGAAGGAGACAACATTTCTCTGCATGCCTGAGCCATGTTCCTGCCAGCCCTTAGTACACCAGGTCAATACCTTAACTTCATTCAGACCTCCATCATAAGAGGTCAGACTCTTAAAACAAATCTTATTGCTGCTCTTCGGCCAAAATATAGGTTTCTAGGGTTTTATGTCTCCAGAACACAACAGGCTCCCAGTGTGGAGGACTCACCTCTCAGCTGCAGAAGGACTTCTTTTTCCTGAGATCTCTTCACATGGCCATGCCAGTTTGGTGTGAATTCAGCTGGGGACACTAGACTCAGACCCCACTGATTCTTTCCACAAAAGTGAGACTTCTATCAGGGTTCTAGGCCCAAGTGCTGCAGCAGGTGGACTTGCCTCCTCCTGTAAGGTCTTCTTGCATCCACCAAGAGTCACGGAGCAGGAGAGAGGCTGTTGCAATCACTGATCATGGAACTCCAGAAATATTTATTTAGGAAAATAAACTTATTTTCCTCAGAAGTGCAGCTTGCAATTATCCATAGGACAGAAGTAATAGCTGGAGAAAGAGTTTGGAGGTTTTCAACAATAAACAACCCTTTTTAAACTAAAAAAAAAAAAAAAGGAAAAAAAACACAAAGATAAAGAAAGAGCAAAACCAGAAAGAAAAGGCTCTAAAACATGTGAAGCTAAGGGGAGGTCAGGAAAACAGAGCCAGCAGGGGTAACAAGTCAGATAAGATCATGCCATCAGTGAAAGCACTTGCAGAAGGAAATGGATATTGTTTTAAACATCAATTAATTTAATCTAGTGCATCACTGAAAACAAATTATGATCTCAGATAAAACAAAACTCTGGTGAAACAAAGAACAAAGCTATCACAGTCATGATTTACAGTTCAAAGATATTTTGTTTATTTCCTCTTCATCAGAGATCTTCGTTCCCCTAGAGAGCATATGAATAATTAAAGGTGGTTTCTTATGATGTGTTTGCTATTGCTCAGTGTTGCCAACCCGAGGACTGATATGGGAACAATGGTGAGCTATTAGACTTGCTGGTTGCATGTTGCCTTCTGTAAATAAACCACAAGAATAAATGACTTCCCTGCAGTAATAGCAATCATACTGATTTGTTTAAGTCAGGAATCTAAATAACAGGCATATGAAGACTTGTGTGGTTTGTAAACTTGGGTTGTGTTTGAGGAGCACACAATGAACGAGAGCCAAGCTGTCAAAGCAGCTCTGACTTCTGAGGAAACACCTGCAAGATTGGGGGCAGCCGGTTCCCTCCCACCAGAAAGGTCTAGCTATGTTCTGTAAGCAGAGATTGGACGAGGACAATAAGGCAGAGCTGCCCTGCCCCGAATAGGAGTGTGACTCATGGGTTACCACATGAAGCACAGAGAGCGTGCAAGTCCAGCTCACTCATCCATGCCACCTGGACACAAGGGCAAGCATGGACTTTGAAAGCCATGCAAGCATCTTCTGTGAGTGGTGGAAAAGGAGAGACCAAGCCTGAGAACAACTCATCAAGCTTAAATCTGCCTCTAAGACTGGAATGAGTTGGATTTCAGAGGTGCCAGTCTTCCCCTCTGTCTCTAAAGGAGTTACCTTTACCTTAGATTCAATACCTGCCTTGTGGCCTTCAGTGAAGGTCCAGCTGACAGCAGGGTACACCTGGCAGTATGGACAGAAGGCACATTCAAGCCATGTTTAAGATTTTGGGATCCCCTTGACGTGCAGACTATAGAGCCAAGAGATACCCAGCCAAGCAAGCACCATCCAGGAGATGACCTGCTCCATGTGGCCTGGGGAAGGGCAGCTGTATACTGATGTATATTTATTTTTTTGACATGTGAGGACAGAGGGAACAAGAGAAATCTCCAGTTGCAAAACATTCCCCCACACAAAACAAGAGGCCCTTGCAAATGGTTTAACCATGGGAATGAAAGAAAGCAAGAACATTGTCTCCTTATCTGTGGAGACAAAACGTGGTATCCAAGGAGGCAATCTGGATTGCAGGGGAGCACTGGCTGGTGCTGGATGCTGGCAGGGGCTCTGTGTCAGGCTGACTGACTGCTGGAAGCACATAGCAGAGATGATTCAGAAGCAGCATCCCCAGGGACCAGGGAAGGAAAGTGTCTTCATTGTGCCATTCCTAAGACGTGCTGGGCACCTCACAAAACATGTGGTCAACATCCTGGATGCAGCAAACCCCAAGCGCTGGTGGGGTCCAGCTGAGAAGCACGTGGAGAGCTGCTGACAGGACAGGACAGCCATTGCTGGAGGCCAGAGGAGGACAATGGCAGGACACTGAGCATCTCAGAGGCTGCCAGCCCACAGGGGGAGGGCCTGCCTTTGGGTTATTGGTTTGCAGTGTGCCTGGTGTATGAGGGTTTGGGCCCTGCTCCTGGAATGGGGTCCCCAAGGAACGACCACAATTGAAAGGAGAATAATGAAACCTCTGGTCTTAATGCAAGTCACCCACTCTCCCAATGAGGCTCTGTTCCAGGACCTCTGCTTTAACCCAAATTGACACCAACTTGGCGAAAGCCCCCAGCTGCACATTCCTTCCATACAGTTTTACAAGCTGCAAATGCAAAACCACAAACCAAACTGGGAAGAAGGAAAAAAAAAAGCCAAAAAATGGAGCTTGAATTATGCAGGCCCCCCCCCCCATCTTCCCTCCCACCTCAGTTTCTGATCATCATACCCCCATTGCCTACCACTTTTCCTCAGCAGCTTCTTACCTTTTAAAACCCTCAGCTTTCCAGTAGCATCGACTTAGCTCCTTGTTGAGTGTTAATGTGTCCCATTTCTTCATGAAGGGCAGAAAGCAGCTCTCCACCTCTAGACCATTCCTGGTCAGGTTAGACCATCTTCCAGGGGACAGCCTCGAGGTGAGGAGCTGGGACGCCTCTGAGCCTCCTGTCAATAATCATGACTGCTTAAAAATCCCCCAAACAACTAATAAAATCCCAGCAACAAAGGCAAAGCTCTTCCTGGACAAGGAAAACACTTGCCAGTTGGTCAGAGCTGCTGAAACTCAGTCTGCAGGTCAAGCCAACTGCTAAAGGACCATTCAGATGTTAAGCTGGTTGATTCCCACCCTGGAGGTTACTGATACGATGATGTGACTACTGATGCCTACTCCTCCACAGCCTGTGAGATGTGTGCTCTAGATCTTTAGCAGATTTAGATCTGCTGATCTGCTAGAATCAACAGAGGTTGTGCTACCAGCCTTTGCCAATGTGAGCTGGATCAAACTTCTGTGCCTTTCTGCTTCTCTCCATCCCTATTTCAGTGGTACTCGCTCATCTTCCAATCTCACCAGGCTGGTGATGCCCAAACCAGCCTATGGCTCAGCAAAGCTCCTGATTCCCTTCCCCAGGGCTAAATTTGGGTTTGCTCAGAGAAAAGGTGAATATCACATTACAACAGATCACATCCTGGGCTGATGAGCTGGCAATGTTACCAAGGTAATTTCCAAGACCAGTGCCATGTGTGCATTTTCCCTCCAAGAAACAACTCTCATGTCATCTACTTCAACCACACATTGGAAATGGGTTGTTGAATTTCACACAGTTCCCTCTGCACTGAGCTGAGCAATCAAACGTGATTAATCCTCCTCTCTCCCACTTCTCCATCTAGACCTGATCTCTATGGGAAGATCTCCAGGGCTGTTTCTGACAGCTCTGCTCCTTGCTCAGCTGGGAGCCGGCTGGAGGGCTGCCCACATCTACTGGTATCTCCCAGTCACCGTGAGGTCTGTGTCATACAACCAGGGCTGTCATAACGAAATGAGCCAGACAAACAGGTATGTGCACATCTGCAGTTCCTGGACTGATCTGAGTCACTCCATCACATTCCCACTCGACATCCACTGCCCTGCCTCTAAATTTAGCCCTAGGGATGAAGGTGATTCCTTCTCTCTTTTTAGGTGGAAGTCACAAGGGCAGCCAAGAAATCACAGGGAAGAGGGAGTCATCCCTGGTGTCAAGGGCTGAGAGCAGGTTGGGTTTGTTTGCTTTTATTTGCCTTCTTCTCTTCTTGCTTTGAAAGTGGTTTTTTTTTTTCTGGTGTCCTCTGCTGACAGCTTTATTTGGATACTGCCCCATCATACACCAAACTCAGTAAATACCTGAGGTCTCTGGTGCATTCAGCAGTATCTAAAAGAGAACAGAAAGTTAACGCCATAGAAGAACTGGGCTAATCCTTGCCCAGTAAAGCAGTCTGGTTTATTAATACCAGCAAGCTCACAATGGAAAGTGTAGTGCACCTACTGGGTCTTCTCATGCTACTTCTGGAAGGATTAAAGCACACTAGGACAACAGCTGCTCTCTGAAGATGTGTTTGCATGCCAGCAGTGCTAATACATAGAATAAACTGGATTTTTCCAATTGCTAATGGTTATAATCTTTTCCTTCTGTCTCTGAAGTCAAGGGGCCGACAGAAAATGGAGTTGGCTCATGGTGTTTCCTTCCCTTTTTCAGTGCATTTTATGTAACATTAATCACACGCAAACTTGGAGATCACCTTCTGCCTAAGGATGGCCACGGGGTTGTTACACCCCCACGGATGTTGCTTCCCACAGGCTGTGACCCCTTGCCACGCTGAAGAAAAGATGTTCTCAGCACCTTGTTCTGCAGCTTTCCTGCACTCATCGCACCATCCCCTGGCATTGGTCTCCTTCACCAACTTTCACCTGAGAGCGGTTGCTGGCATTTGTCAGCTGAAACATGGGACAATTCTTGCTCTCCAAATCAGCTGCTCCACAAAGATTAAGCCACAGAGAGAACTGTCTGCACACCTATTGGTAGACCCACCCTTGAAAGACACAGTGCAGCCCATGCACTGGACATCTTTCCATAATTAGCTGCTTTCAGCAGCTGATGTTCCATCTCCTCCTAAAGGCCAAACCTGAAGACTTCGCAACTGAGGCAAAGCACTTATATGATATGAATTATTTTCATTACTTCCCACCAGATTGGCTGGATGTCTTTTACTGATCTGAACAGTCCTGGAACAAGGATCCTTCTACTTTTCAAAGGATGCTATTTCAGCCTGAATTTTGCAAATGAGATATGTGATTGTCTTCACAACACAGGTGACAAATCTGGTCCCCTTCACACCATGGCAGTGAGGGAGCAGAAGGCAGGAACCCAAAACAAGATCCCCAAATGATGGATACAACTCAACCAGTCACCCAGAACACCAGCAACTAGAGCATGACCAGATCTTTCTGAACGAAGAACACCACTTTCCCCATCTCAGTTCCTGGAAGTCAGTGTGCAGACAGGTGATTACAGAGGCTGGTCCAGTGTGGGTTCATGGTGGTAATAGGACAAAAGACGTGCAGAATCCTCTCCCTGATAGTTTTACCCGCTGCAGCAGGTAGCCCCCAATTTTCCTTCACATCCTGGACACATCTGGGCCTGGCTGTAGCCCCAGCAACACGTGTACGCTGAATTCACATGTGCTCAACAGAAGTGACTCAAATCAAAAGGCTATAGCTCAACCCACCCTCCTTTCTCCTCTTTCCTGCTCCCACCCCCACCCCTGGTCAGTATTCAGAGCACAAATATTCCTTTTTTTTTTTTTTTTTTTTTCTTTTTTCTTCAAAGTGAAACATTCTGTATCTTATTTATTTTGAAAACAATTTATAAGGGCAATAATAACATCCTTTGGCTCCTTGCCTCCATAGCCCCAGGCATTATATTGCCTCATTATGGGAACGGTACACACCCTGCCATGCGCTACTTATATAGGCAACTCGCTCTACGCTCATTAAAATTCTGTAGGTATTGGCTGATACAAACAAAGCGGAAAACGCGCCTTCGTGTAACAGCCGAGAGTAGAAAATGACTGCATAATAGGTTGTGTGGTTCAGCAACCCAGCTCGGTATCCTGGACATCTGAAAACCTTTTGTGGTTCCAGCATCCCACACAACCAACCGCGTGCCGTTCCTGGACGCAGGAGGTGGTGATACGACCGGTTACACAAGGAGGCAGTCGTTTTACATGGATCCACGCTAGAACCCATGCAAAAAGGAAAAAAAAAAAAAAAAACCCAAAAGCATGTTTGCCTTTTGTGGAAGGAGATAAATAACAGGAAAATCAAAGCGGCTGTGACAGAAAGACGCTGAGTCTTGGAAACCCCAGGCACTTTGGAGAAGAGTAATGCACTTCAAAATGGCCAAGAAGAAAAATGTGCAGAATGTCCTTGCATTGTGTAAAGAGTAATTGCACTGGAAAGGAGTTATAAAGAAAGCAAACATGACTTCCAATTTGATCCATATTAAGATTTATTGACCCTTAAAGTCAATATTCTCTGCATCAGGGCCAAGGTTAACATTGACTTTGAGGCCATTGGGAAAGCTGTAATGAAGTGCCGGTTAAGAGGCCTTTACAAAACTATCTGGGCTTGGAAGTGTCTACACATGATTAGCCCCATCTTCCTCTACATTTCAAAGGCATCCAAATGCTTTCTGCGCAACCCCAGACACATTAACACTGTGCCAAACTGCAATAAACCCTTTGGATAACTTTTCCAGCAGAAGTATACACCACCTTCTACGCTTCTGTCACCCTGATACTCTGATCATGGTCAGGACCTGTTCCTCTCAATCCAGTATAAACACAGATGGAAGGAAAACTTGGCCTCAGCTGATGACAAGCAAAGAATATGTTTGACAAAGCTGTAGAAAAAGGCAGTATTAGTAAACTTCTGTCTTTTGACAACTCTTACTTTAGGGAAGACTCAGCATAGATGGGCAAAACAGAGATTTGCAAGGTTGTGCAAGTAGGAAGTGTTTTTCTGGAGTCAATGAAGACATGAGAGCTCACAGAGAAAGATGCCATCCTGTACTGTCACACCTTGGCCTTGACATTTCAAGTTTACAGTCTCCTTTGAGATTAACTGTGAGATGTTAGATGTTAGTCATTGTAGATTAAAAATAAAGAGCTGTTGCCTAAAGTCTGCTCTGAGGCATAACATTGTAGTTGCAGAATATGTGTGCTTGCAAAAACCTGGGTCTCCAAGGCTAGTTTGGACACTTTCCTAAAACCTAGCTGAACCTGCAGACAGGCTTGTGATCCAAACACGAACCTATTTTCCCCAGTTTTACAAATTGGGCCAATAAATTAGTTGGACTAGATGACCTCTATGGTCCCTTCCAGCTCTAAAAAAATTCAGTGAAATTCAGTGAAATGATACCATCTCTTCCAGACAATATTAACTTCCTTAATACTGATCCACAAAACCTTCATTAGCTGGAGAGAAGACCATGGTTGTTACAACTCTGGTGATAGTACAATCCAGCAGAGCTCACCATGAACTATATGAATGTTTTTGGAGACTACACTAGACCACAGCACTGACAGGGAACATGGAATGCTTTGCAGCACAGAGGGAAAGAAGCACGGCACTTATTTCAGCCTAATTCCAGAGGCACAACTTACTTTTGAAACTACTTTGAATAAAGTTGCAGTGATTTCCCCAGGACTTTGTTGGTTTTGTATACTTTTATGTCTTTCTCCAGCTGCTTGCTTTCTCCTTGTGTTCATTAAGGCATTTGGTTTTGTTACGAGGTCTGGGCAAAAGAAAAATAGCTGTATGTATATATAAACAGACTATTAAAATAAAGAGCACCATGTACTGGCACAGAAGAATTCATAGCGTTATTCATATGTTTCTAGGTTCAGCAAAAGACATCTCAAGCCCAGCTCTTACCAGTGTTCTCATCACAGGCTTGTTCCTCTGTGCTTCATTTTTCCTTTGCCAAGAAGCACCCACTTTGGGTCAGACCCTGCAAAGCACAATTGTCTTCTGCAGGAGGGAAGTTCGCTCAGCTCTCATGGATCCTGAGAAAACTGGTCCCCAATGACATCTTTTGTCACTCTGTCATGGGCTGACTGTTAAACACCTCCCTCTGACCCTCTGCAGTTGTGCTTTGCTCTATGGCAGCATCTTCTTTAAGAACCTAAAATAGGAAGAACCTCAGCAGGGGCTATGGAGTGTACCCCGGCTGCTTCGTTATGTCGAAATTAGGCATAACAGTGGAGAAAAAGACAGACAGACAGATGGGCAGCATGTCAAATGGGAGCCTAACCCCATCCCAGTAACACAAGGGTGCAAGCAACACTCACAGCCATCAAAGGAGGTCTCAAGGAAGGGAGAGGACCTACTGCCTGCAATTCAAAGACAGCTCTGAATACGATCCCAAGACCCGGGTTGTAGCCCTTCCTCAGAACACAATTAGTAAAAAATCAGCTCTCGACCTAAACCTTTATTTAGCTATGTTTTACAGTTACCAAATAACTTGGCATCGTGGGCATGGCCCTACACGGACTAGGAAAGCACGCAGCGAACAGGGAGGTGAGCTAGCAACACCGTTTCCCCACATGTTCTTAGAGAATCAATTTCCTTCTCCCAAATGACAAACAGAAAAAAAAAAAAAAGGAAAAAAAAAGAAGAAGAAGAAAAAGAAGAAAGCTGGTGCCATTAACTGGCTCCAGGAACGTATGAAAGACAACACGGCCTCAGCAACCTTCTCTTGGCCTTGCAAGATCCAGCCTTTTTCACTTCCACACAAAACCATGGTTTGTCCCTAAAAGATATCACTATTAGTTTTGTGCAAAATACTCACACGTTCCCACCCAAACTTTTCATTAGCACTCGGAGATTGGAGGCATGTGAATGGTGCAAATCAAAAAGCTGTGCAAATCGAAAAGCTTTCCGGGTCCATCATCACCAACTTCAGAGCAGGGAAACGGCACGGGCAGCAACAGCGAGGTTCGAGGTGAGGCTCCGGCTTCCCACACAGAGAGTTTATACCTTTAAGAGGCACAAAACAAACCCCAAAAAAATGAAACCCAATCCTTGAGATGAGTCACTGGAAAATGTGCCCGTTTTTCTCCTCCTCGCAGGCCTGAGCAGCCTCCACAATGCCCCCGGGGCACAGGCTCCTCATTTGGCAGGGCTCAGTGCAGAAGCCAGGCTGGGGAATACCTTTCCGCTGGAGAATTTGGCTTATAACAAGGCTTTTCAGGAACATGGCAATTGCCCACGTGAACGCATGGCTTCCTGCATTAATATGCTAAAGAGACAAGACAAGCATCTTTAGCTACAGCTGAGGACTAATTAAGACGGCTCTTTTACAAATATTGCATGGTTCATTCCATTCTTCCCCGATTAAGAACAAAAGAAGAAAGAAGTCATTTATTGTCATGAGTCACTTCAGATACAATGGAAGGAATTCCAACAGATGACTGAGACAAAACAAAAGCTGACATTATGAAAGCCATGTCTAAACACTAATTTAAACTGTCAACTTGCTAGTGAGGAAGGTTCATGACAGAAGGAGAATTAAAACTTAAAAGAGCACATAAATCATTGAAGAGATTAGCAGCGTGTGATGGGGCCAATGTACGCCGTGCTGGAAACTCGCTGAATGGTAGCAGGCTCCCTTGCAATTTGGGGGTGAATGCCGTGTTTTGCCAACAGTCGTGGACTAAAATGAGTAATTTGGGCCACGTTCCCAGAAGTGGGAGCTGTGTGGGTCGGTGGCGTTACTCCCGTTCCCAGCAGGTGAGGATCAGACCCTTCGTGTCCCCCACAGCGTCTGAGCACTAGATAAAATCTCACCCGAGCTTTCCTCCGACTTATCGGAAATGCTTAATTTCAGAGAGGAGCCAAAATGGCTTCAGGTCACATCCGGAGCTGCTGTAAATGGTCATGACTCCCACGATTCTGGCCATGCAGCTCAGGGAACCGGCCCTTCCCTTCCAATAACACCACGATATCTCCTTCTCTTCTGCTTTCAGGGGACATAGCTTGAGGTAGCACCTCTTAATTCTCTGCAGACCTGCTTTCCATCAGCAGAAAACAAGCTCATCTCCACTGTAATAAAGAAACGCGGGGTGCAAAAATGCACTGCGTGCTACAGGGTGTCACCTGTGGATTCTTTTCCTACACATTAAAACAATTTCATACAAAGAAAGATTTTCAAGCAAGCATGTACTTTTCAAATAGACAAGCTGTTCAAATAGGCACAGAGCCTCCAGCTATCACACATCAGCTCTACAGACCATCTTATTTTGTATAAGTCTTGCAGGGGCCATGGACACAGTTCTGCCAAGTGGATGACTTTTGGGACTCTAGATCCTCTAAAATCTGTGTCTTTATCCATTTACTCCCATGGTTGATAAAACTCCCAAACCAGAGAAACCACTACACATAACCAAAAGTAGAACCGTTCATATTGATGGATTTATGAAGATTTAGCACCTATCTTAAGTATTTGAAATTCCAGGTGACCCTGAAAAACACTCCATCTTTTCTTTGCCTCAACATGAAGAAGGCTCCCCTGCTTCCCTCCCAGACCAGAAAGTCAGCAGTGAAATCTCCAGCCACAACCCTGTCCCCCCAGAGTTTACCTTAGTCAAAAGCAAAAGGCTAAGAAAGTATCTGATTAGTTGCTGGAATAAGAAGACTTTAAAAAATGCAGTTGTTTACCCATCTGGGGACAAATGTTTTACCCTTTGCTGTGGGAACTAGTGGACAATACTACTTCTCTTGGGCACCAGCAATGAAGAAGTCCCTTGTCCAGCTGTACCTCTCTCCCAGAATGGGGATATTAGTCTGGGCAGATCACAGACTCTTTTTAACTGCCAGAACATCATGTTTAAAGTTGACACGGGGACTCTGCACTGGGGAGCTCCAGGCCTCTGCATCCTAGAATTGCTGTTGGAATTAGGTCACTTTCAGCTTTGGCTCCAATTCATGTAGAAGTTCAAAAAGTCAATTATAAAATAAATAAAAAGAGGGAAAGTAAATGAGATGCAGAGCCCTTTAACGTGGAGGTATGAAATCACTGTGGAAGTTGGGGAGAGATTTGCTGTGACTTTAGGAGCAATCAGGACCCTTTCCAGCATCCTCACATCTGTCTAAACTTGTTGCAGATCAGCAGATTTTTTTTTTCTTCCTATCCTTTCCATGAAAATCAATACACTTTTTATTTATTACTCTTGCCTGCTTGTGTTATGACAGTGCTTGGGAGGTGCAGGCATTGGGCCTGTTGTGTTAGGCACCATAAAAAGGCTGAATAAGAAGCTTGATCTTGGTCAGTCAAGAGACAACAGAAGAAGACAGTAGGACAATGCTGGCCACAACCATAACAGGAGAGGTTTAAAGAGAATTAGAAAAAATCTTTTTAAAACTGTGGAGATCTCTTCACAAGTGTGAAAAAGGAAAGCAACTGGGATGCAGCAGGAGACTCCTTATCTCTCCATCTGACCTCCAGTACTAGACAGAAAGGGTTTGTGTTAGCTCCTGGTCTTTGCTTCTTTGTTGCTGGGATGAAGAAAGAAGAAATGGAGACCTGCTAAGAGAAAGGTCATAGTAAAAACAGGGGCAAGCAAAGAGCTTGGGAGAATTACATTTGCGGCAGTGTACCAGATGATTTCATTGAAACAAGGCTGCATGGGAAGACCAGAAGAAAGGGTATTGCAGAAACCAAGACCAGAAGTGAGATTCCGGATGACACAATTAGCTGTGTGAATGGGGGAATCCCACTGTGTCTGTTAGAGATGTTCTGCAGAAAGTCTACAAGAATTGTCCGTGTCCTGAATGACAGGGCACAGAGATGACCAGGATAATGATGCACTTTAGGCATCAACAGACAAAGAAGCAGAGAAACATGGAAAGAGAGCTAAAGACATGGTGGTTTAGCCATGTTGGTAAGTGAAGGAGTGAGATCTTAGAGCCACTCTTGGAGTAGTGAACAAGGCTGGAAAGTTAGCAACAGAGAGAAACCGCCTGAATTTCTGTGAAGTAGTACAACTAAGTGGAAAAGGAGGAGGTCCCACGTGAAAGTTGGAGTCGGACAACCTGAGAGTAAACTCACAGGATTAAGAAAAGCAGGAGCAAAAAGAAAATCTCAGAGAAGTCAAGATTTCACAATGAAGAAAATCACTTTCTCTCAAAAAAATGCCAAACTGGTCAAGGTAGAAGAGATTGGGAACACCAGGGGTTGCTCCAAAAATGCCCTCTGCATGTGGATATGAGGATCATCTTCAGGTCCACCGAATACTAGGTCTGGCTAGTGTTTTTGAGGCAATGGGCTGCTCTGTCTGTCCAGGCACAAGCTGGAAAAAGGTAGACCACTCAGCAAGGGTCATGCTTGTGCAGTTTGGTTACTGTTCCCCAGAGCCTCCAGTGGAAAAGATGAAACTCCATGGAAGTCCACTACCATGGGTGGAGTCACACACTGGTCTGATGCCTCATGCTGAACCAAGCTTTAACATCACTGCAACTTTCCTAGAAGCCTCAGCTTAAAATTGCTGCAATAAAGGGGTGAATCAGGCCTTTTCACATTGACATCAGCAAAGTTACACCCAGGGTAAAACTAGCCCCAGGACAGTCATTCTGACACTTTCACAATAGCACTTTTGGGGGTTTGGGCTTCCCACACACACACACACACACTTCCTTTTAGTTATTCTCCACTAAATGTGTTTCTACAGTGTGGAGATGGAGGGAAGATGGCCCTGGCCATTTCATGTGAGAGGATCACAAAGCAAGAAGCAATGTAGCCATGCTGACAAAGAGATCATGCTTTGGAGATCCAAGCCTGAGCATTACCTTATGTTTAAGCAGCTCGATCGGCTCCCACGCCTGGGACTGTTTGAATTTCCCACCCGCTCTTTTCCACATATTTTAGGTGTTGAATTAATTGTGAGCTCAAATGAACAACATTTCCAGGCTCTTGATGAAGAGCATGTCTATCGGTTGAGAGCAAGGAAATCTGCCAAGCTTTTTGAAGGTCATTTTCCTGCATCTTAACTGTGGGTGAGCAGCTCGGCCCCATGGGGTCATTTAAGGACCCACTGGTGTGCGCCGTGATATGAAGTCAACATAAGTACTCTTGTGTGCCTGTGTGCTGGTCAAGTAGAGATCCATAAATACATGTGCAGTTGGCTGCATTTTTCGCTCAGCTCCCATCCATGTTTGTAAACACTGAAGAAGGAGACCCAAATCTGTGTCCAACACCAAGCAGTTACAGAACATACTGTAATTCTGTAATGCGAAACAGAGTGGCTCGCTAACCGTGCAGATCTGGGGAGAATTCCTGACATGATCCTTTTACGTATTTTATGTTAATCACTTCCATCTCAGGAACACACGCAAACAATACCCTATTAGACGTTCCCTTTGGCACTCGGACAACAGCACAAGCTGCCTCATGTACCAGCGCGGCGGCCGGAGCAGCCGCAGTAGGGATGGGAGGCCATCAGTGGATGCTGCAAATGGGAAGCGACCAGAGGACGACGTGCAAAGAGCAGAGCAAAGCCACGACTGCTAACTCCTGGTTGGGTTTTCTTTGCTGGCTTTGCTTGGCTTTCCTATGGGCTTTCCCAGCAGATCAAGTCTCCATCTGCTCGCCCGAGAGGGCTTGTGGATGTCAGATTATTGCCGTGATCCCAGAGACCCTAAAGTTCTTCTGAAGAACTTTAGAGTAGGAACTTGAGGTTCCTACCACCCTAAAGTGTGGGTAGGAAGGATATTTTCTCAGCACAGAGCTCCACATCACTGTGCATTGGAGCAGGTCTCCCCTTGGGTAGCACAGAAAGGATAGGGCTTGGGATAAATCTGTACCTGCCTGGTCCAGGTTTCCCCGTCCCTTACACTTGCCTGAGTGCAAAGTGGTACTAGGGGCACGTGAGGATTTAACTCTTTAAATTAGCCTTGGGAATGCCTGGAAAATATTTCCCCAGTGGAAAGAAAGAGGTTGGATTACCCAAGAGCAGGGATGGTGCATGGAGCTACGGTAGGGTTTTACTGCAGCCTGTGACACCAGTGTCCCTTACAGAGGGAGGTGGGACACCCCTGAGCACTAGAGGTACAAATCCTGCTAGTGTAGGAAACAGGTAGGAGCCCATGGGGACCTCAGCACTGATTTCCAAAGAGCCTGGGGAGCAGGCAGAGGGAGAGGAGGCATCCGCTGCATTTGCAGAAGGCACTGCTGGACAAAGGTGATTCTCTATCATTAATAAAATGCCCTCCTGTGGTGAAGGCAGATGGCTTTGTGTGGTGGCAAGTCAGCTCACCATGGGGGCAATTACAGCTGACACGGTGGTGATCCCATTGCCGGTGGGGTGGGATCCACAGGGAGGCCTCCATCCCCAGATGTACTTGGCATGCTTCAGCCCATGGGCATCAGCCAATATCACGCCACACCAGGTCTGTTTTCCCCCTAGGAAAGGAGAAAAGGGAAGAAAGCTTCAAATACACAGCAGTTACACAAGTTTTTGAAAGGATCTGAGCCCTCAGATACGCTATTTTCCTTCTACAGCAGATTTTTTTATGACTAAAATGAAAATTTCAGGGGCTTACATCACACAGCCCCTTTGGTCACTTCAGTCACAGTAAAGCAAGACAGATTTGCACTGGTATCACTGAGAGCCAGGGCCTGAGCTGGGACGTTTCTGCTTAGGATGTACTTTTAAAGCAATTAAAAAGCAGCTCTGACTTTGAATAGTAACACTGAAACAGAATTCTCTCCAACATTCACTAGCCCAAATGTCTTCGCTGAAATCATGCTGTTTCCCTATTGTTATTTAACAATAAATCCTGCCCCTGGGGAAATGCGTATAAATATGAATTTAAGAGTTCCCAGATACAAAGAATCTCCCTTTTTTACCCTCCCAGGAGACAAATAGCTTAGAAATCTTCCTACGAATATGTGGTGTTTCTTGATGCTTTTCCTTTTAATGTTGTAAAAAGCTTCTGTATAAGAGGTAGAGCATCTAGGCACTGCAAGAAAGCAGCACGACGAAGAAAAGCATCTTATAAATAAAGATAATTCCTTTATTCCAGTGCTAAGGGGTTAAACACCTCCATGTGCATGTGCATTTGCTGCTCTGGAGCCCAGCTGAGTTTTTTGTGCTAGAGATGACTGGGAAGGGCAATGTGCATAGTTGCCATTATTGCATTAACTGCTTCCTCTCTCAATTTTCCAGAGTACAGGAGGCAGTTTGGGACCTGCTCATGGGGCTCCTGCTGGCTTCTCTGCCTGGGGAGAATGATATACAGAGATGCTTTTTTTTTAAAGCTTCATTTTACAACCAATAAATTGGGGAAATGCTGCATCTCCATTCATGGAATCATAAAATGATAGAATGGTTAGAGTTGGAAGGGAACTTTAAGATCCCATTCCAAGCCCCTACCGTGGGCAGAGACACCACCACCACCACCCAAGAGTCCTTGACCTTCATGCTCCCATGGGTCTCAAAGCAAGACCAGCCTCTGGTCTGTAGGTCATGGGGATCAAAGGACCAGAGAAGCACCTTAAGGAACAGCTCAGAACAACTGTATTAGGTCCTGGCTCTTCACAACCAGGGAGATCTCTCAGTACCCACCGAGTGCAGAATGATACACAGAGAGCAATCTCCTGTGGTTCAAAAAAAATTGGTAAATAGCTTGCCACCCCTCCACTGAGGACATATCAGGCAGATCTTATGATTTAGTCCATTAGTCCATTTGTGTTTGTGAGATAGAGAAGAGACAGGGGAAGGGGAAGGGGAAGGGGAAGGGGAAGGGGAAGGGGAAGGGGAAGGGGAACGGGAACGGGAAGAGGAAGGGGAAGGGGAAGGGAAGGGAAGGGGAAGGGAAGGGGAAGGGAAGGGAAGGGAAGGGAAGGGAGAGAAGAGGAATAATAGGAGTTGCTCAGGCATACATGATAGCCACATATGCATAGAAATGCTGCAAACAATGGAGCAAACCCACCAAGCGGGGCAGAATGAAGACTTTTTCGCCTTACTTTTTTTTTTACACTTCATTCCCAATCATAATGCCTTCTAAAAGAAACTCTAAAAAGGACTTATCTGAAATGTAGTGGGGAGGAACACTTGGCAGGCCAGCAAATAGAAAGGCACATGTGCATCTTGGCAAGATGTGGGGTGCAATGGGTGCTGAGCATGGCCAGAGTATCCAACCTCCGTGTCTGATGGCAGAAAGACACCACGCATTTTTCCTTGAAGGCTGGACACATCCCCCAGGAGTAACTTGGTAATGCCCCAGGCACACAGAGAAATATTGAAAGTAATCCAGGTAGAGCTCCACCTGGAAAGCAGCGGGTGGGAAATTTAAGAGCTCTGTGGTTGGCACAATAAAAAAAGCAGAGGTGAGACTACTGTAAGGAAGGATCCATAAGAGCTGGTGCTGCAGAGGAAGACACCTGTTTATTCACCACCTCATTTCCACGTGTCTGTCCCTCCTGAGTTTTAATCGGTCCTCTACTATAATAACCTAAGGAAGATCTTCTACCCTGCAAAATATCCACTGTTACTCATTTCTTCTGACTCCCTCTTTCTCTGTCAACATTTTTTCAATTCTAGTTTTGTGCTGAGTTTTTTCATCTATGCATTGAACTTTTGCGGGGAGAACAGCTCGGCTTCTGCAGCTTTTTCAAGGCACGGGTGGTATGGAGGGAGAGTTAGCCATCTTTGTGACTTGTGCTGTGAAACACTCCCTCTGCTCCGCTCCCTTCCCCATAAAAAGCCAGAAATACCACTTAAATCACTATTGTTCGCTATGATTTAATTTCATACCACTGCTCAACAGCTACAGCTATTTACAGCAATCCCTTGTTAAATGATCACGGCTTACCCTGGATATTTATGAATTTTTAATGGAGCAAGTTCATCCCCAAATTCAGCCTCCCTCCTTGCAGCTGGGGTGTAGATAGGGCATGTTTATTTAATGGGTTGGAAGCTCAAATATTTAGCTTGTTTCGACGGCTGAACAATCTGTGCTGTGCTCGAGGGTTACGTAGGCATCTTGGAGACTGCAGAGGGAGAACGGGGCTGCAACTGAAGGTGCAAAGGTGTTTGTCAATACGCCAGAGCCCCCCATCACCGCTTCTCGCCTCCCCTAACACAATGTTTAAGAGGGCATGAATTAATACAAACAGCCTGCTGATGTCCGTTTGACAGAATATGTGGGAAATTGAGTTTACCTTGAATTTATGAACTGGGAAGGCTATTTCTCATCCTGATTAATGGTGAGTCACGGAGCAAACCCGAGGCCATTCGCAAACCCGTGTGCTATACGTCAGGTGTCATGGGAGTGAGAACAGTGGGAGAGCACAGAAAGGTCTCATGACAGTCTGTTAACTAATTTTCATGTGCCAAGTGAAGACGTGTCCTGGAATTTTGCAAAAACTATATTTAGCAATGCCTAGCGTGTCCAAAGAGAGCTTTGTAAGATGCTGGAATGGGAAGAAAAATACACGCAGGTATAAAAGCATTCTAAGAAAGCAATAACTTACACAACTTTGGAGGGATATCCGACAATACATTTACTGCCAGCTGGGGACTGAGATGAATATCCAGAAGGCTGACAAAGAGCAGGCTGCCCAGCCCTGCGCTTCTGCTTGAATGCAAGTGCAATAACTGCTCTTTCATGGCCTTTTTCTCCATGGATTTCCAGTGGTTTCACCCTGGGAGAGCTGGTGTTTCTCTGGGACATTCCCACATTGCAGATCTCCTTCTAGCACAGCCTTATCCTCATGCAGAGAAACCTCAACAGAATCCCAGGGATATGATTTTCATCACTGCTTCTGTATATATTTTGCATACTGTCCTGTGATGATGGTAACACTGGTATAGGAGAAAACAGGCAAAACTTCAAATCCTCAGCTCCTTACAGAGGAGGGCAGGGAAAGGCACCAGCATGTTGCGTGATGTGCCACAGAGCCTACCCAAATCATGATGGAGCTCGGGATGACACTTGATGGATTTGCAAAACCAGTCAAGACATTTAAGTGCAGCCATTCATAACTTAAGACCCAGGGAGAGAAGCCCACAGGTGTGTTAAATCCACTGTGATCATAGGAGACAAAGCTTCAAGCTACAAAAAGAGCCACTGAAGGCTACTCACCCTTTGTGCACAAATGAATATGGTATTTTATTTAAAGATATTTACTTTCCCTGACAACATAAGCTTTTTAGGAGAGAGGACCCAAGCTCTTATAAATATGAGAAACCTCCAGCGCCATGAGCCTCCTGTCCTTTAGGAGCTCAATACAGGCTTTAAATTCAATACTATTTAATGGTATAGTAATACTGGACCAACATTATTTCATTCATTGGTCATCCATGGCTTGGTTCTACTGTTGAGTAGCATGGGGAAGATTTCTAGCATCTTCTTGGTGCATTTCACTATCCCATGCTTGTTCCTTTGGACACCGTATGAAAGAAAGGGGACTTTCACCCCAAATGACCCTTCAAAATACTCTGCTGTTGAACAGTGGTACAATAAAACCCACCATTGCCAGGCAGTTTTATTATCAAATATCTGCAGGGAAAATAACTAGGAATTAACCTGCTGCAATAAACATAGGTCTCTTTCATCAAGGAGAAAAAAAAAAATTAAAAAAAGCAGGAGAAAAAGGGAAAGAAAAAAAAAAAGAATAATGCTACAGGGTCTCCCCAATAGCACGTGGGGCACAATCTAGTACTGTATAAATGGCAGCGGAGGCCCAGAGGACATGCTGTCCCAGCGTAAGGGCTGCCAGCATCCTGACAGAATTAGGAAGTCCTCTCTCTACAGTTGCCCTGTAGACATGAAATTACACAAAGAAAGGCTTCATTAGGATCCTGAACTAAATATAGTCAAGTGGGGAGAGTGGAACATTCAATTTTCACTCTTGGCAAGCAGCACACTTCTCAACCTTTAGGATATTGTTTTAACTAAGCTGGAATTCTGCTCAGCTGTGATTCTGACAGCTCAGCACCTACCACGGGGAAAGAATTACGAAACTAAAACCTTTACCTGAGAAAACCCTGAAAAACGTACATGCCCTCATGGCAGAGTTCTTGCCCAAACAAAACTGCTGCTGTCACTGGGAATGAAGGGCTGGAAAATTATTGGTGTCAATTAGAGTTTTGTACAAGCAAAGATCACGGGGTCAGAGCCAAACAGATTGTTTGCAGCTCCAAAAGTCTTAGAAGATTGTGGATATGGCAGAAAAAATATCATTGAGCCTCTAACAAGGCTTTCTAAAAAGTCAAGGTCCACCAGCATCTTCACTGAGGGCTCATCACTGGTGTGAGAGCCCTGTCTCGCTTAATGGGCTGCTCCTCATCCAGCAGTGTCTCAGCATTGCTGGTCCCTCAGCACAGGGTTGTAAATTACCTCCCTGCTGAGGCCTTTAAATGCAATCCCAGCACCTTCAAGAGCTCAGAAAGAATACAGTCATGTGAGGTCCAGGATCTCTTTGACAAAAGAGCATGAATGCTTACATGCTCCTGAGGGAGCAACAGTGTCCAAGCTGGCATCACCTATGGGCCTGGATCCTGCTTTCATCATGAGAAAGAGCCCTGGCAGCAGATGAGACACAGGCTGATGAGAGGACATCTACTCCTGCCAGGTGATCCCAGACTCTTCCCCATCTGGAGATTGGAGCACCAAGAACCCAGCTCTGCAATCCAGACTTGAGCATATTTTTGGGGTGCCAGAAACAGGAGCCAGATTCTGGTCCTTGGCTTTCATGACTGCTCAGGCATTATATTCAAAGTTCTGGTGGTGTCCTATGTATTCCAGCCCCTGGATCAGAGGCAGAGCTGGATCTACCTAATTTGTCTACTGTTCATGATCAGCTTCAAGCTTGGTATCCCTCTCACAAGAAAAACCCTGCTGTTCCCCAAGACATGTAGATACCATCAAGTCAAAGTCAGGTTTAGGGTCAAGCAGCTCAGGCAATTACACAGAACAGGAGGGAAAGGAAAGCTAGTGGGTCAGGAGACAAGCACGGCTGAAGACAAAGCTGAGGAGGAATGAAGACTTTAGATCAGCAGTTCCCAAAGTTAATTTGGAGGCTTTAGCCTAGGTCTTGCACAGATCCAGAGCTCACGCTACCAGTGACCAGTCCTGTAATTGGGACATCTTTTTAGAGCTGTCACGCTCTGTCTCTGCCTGCTCTGCACAGGAGAATAGCCCAAACACCCATGAGACAGCAGAGGATCAGTCTTCCTTGCAAGAAACTCAAAGGCTCTGCACAGGAGAATAGCCCAAACACCCATGAGACAGCAGAGGATCAGCCTTCCTTGCAAGAAACTCAAAGGCTCAAGGGTGTTCACTTCAAGCACATAAGCTCCCAGCATCTTGCATGGTGTTAGGAGTTAGGCACATAGAGGCTTTTATGAATCTAGCCCTTGGAATAGTCTTCTGTTTGTCCTGGATCCCTAGTAATATCAACAGTTCCTAAAAAAGGGTCAGAAATCCCACACTCATCCGTCATCCTAACAGCATCCATTAAAGCAAATAACACACTCGCGGATCCAGCTCACGATGCTGTAAGAGGGGGCAGGAAACCCAACAAACAAAAAGGGCGCATTAAGAGATGGACGCAGAAGGAAAAACACCCAACCTGAAAAATGATATCTCCTATTTCCCTGCAGCTACATCAGTGAGGGTGAGGCCTTTGATGGAAATAAACCCTTCTGCGGGAACACTGCGCCATGCCAAACCTTCAGAGGGACATCCCACCTCACTGTACATCTCGCCTGTCATGGAAAACCTGAAATAGCTTTTTGAAGACATCTCCCATTAAGCGTGCTGCCTCCAACAGATGGTCAGGGGATGGGGGAAATGACCAAGTGCAGCTGAACCGGGCAAGTTTCCAGCCCAATGGGAATATCCACAGATAGGAGAGGAAAAGTTGCATGACCCTGGGAGAGTGTTCACCGTAGGTCAGTTAAATAAGCCAGGTGGAGTAAAGGCAGGTCAATTTATTCTGATTAACTTTTAGCCTCTCTGAGCTACCCCAAAACTTACAGAGAACCCTGCCAAAATCCAAAGGCACGAGCATGGGGATCAGGATCGGAGGCTCCCCGGACAGAGCAGCTGGCAGCCAAGGCCAGCAAGGGCTGCAGCTTTCGAGAGACGCTCCACAAACATCACTGTTTTAGGAAAAACATCAGCAAGGAGCGGTCACATGTTTCACTCCAGGAGCTGAAGGCGTGAGAAGGGCTCTTTTTTTTTTTTCTTTTTTTTTTTTTTAAAAAAAAAAAATAGAAAAATTTATTCATTGAAGAAAAGCAATCCAGAAAAGAAACCAAAAAAGGAAGCAGCCCCGATGTAGACCCCCCCCAAGAGCTGCGGGGCATCCGGAACAGAAGAGCTGTTTTGGACTACAGCATTGGCCTGAGCCAAGGTGCCCGGGCCCACACAGGCACCACTGCCCCCCTCTCTGGGTGGGGACAAGGGGCTGACCTGTCCCTTGAGACCAGGGGTGCCCAGGATGGTTTTGCTGCAGTATATATCCTACACTGACAGCTCAGGTAGCCCCACTGAGAAGCTCCTGCTTTCAGATGTTACCAATGTAACTATTTCCTTAATTATTGTCCCTATTATTTCACTTCCCTGAAGGGGCTCAAGGCCAGGTTGGAGGGGGCTTGGAGCAATCTGGTCTGGTGGGAGGTGTCCCTGCCCAGGGCAGGAGAGTTGGAACTGGTTGGTCTTTAACGTTTCTTCCAACCCAAACCATTCAGTTATTCTATGATTTCTGAAGGTGCCACCAGCTTTCCTGCCACCAGGATGGAACATACCTGCAGCACGTCTGATCCCCTTCACTGCAATACTGCTGATCATGGCTACTTGTTGTCTCTAGTCTCCTGCGTTTTGATTTTTCTCCTTGAAAACTGACCCTCAGACCCACTTCTCACAGGCAGAAGCTCAGGCCAAGGTCTTTACCAGCAAAAAGTCCTCTGGACCTGAGAAAAGAGGTAGAAGGGTCCAAAAGAAACAGAGCAGACATACCGAGCAGTGAAAATTACCTCTGCCACCGTGCAAGAAGGCACAGGCGTGTATAATATAATATATACTGTATATACTGAGAGAAAGAATATACTTTTCACTGTGAAGTGTTTTATATGCTAACCATCAGGCATACACCGAGTCAATGGATGCTGGCACTTTACATAAATATATGATGATGCAGTGCTATATGTAATAAAAATCTGGAGCACAAAATATGGAAGCAATTCAAGAAAACAGATCTCACATTTTTGCCTTTGTTACAGTTAGATTCTGACATGCTCTGATTAAAATTCAACATCTGCATGCATTTAAAATTAAAATATATAGGTATTCATGTTTTCCTCCTTCCACAATGTTTTACTGCTGCCTTTTTCTTCTTAAATATTAAAAACATTACATTATTTTATTTCAGATGTCTCAATATATTACACATCACCCTTTCACCTCAGAGCTTTGGTTCAAATCCAGCTCTTCGCTGAGGAAATAGAAAACATCTGAAAATATTTAGTAGTCTCATCTCAGTGTCTAATCACAGTCTGCTCTGACATGACAAAACACAACAAACAAACTGGCTTGCCACAGATGAAAAATGTTTACACAAAAATACTCAGGAGTGTAAGAATGAATAAAGGCATCTCTAACTGCATTAAAGCCCACGTTGTTAAGTAATAAAAGAGTTTGCAGATAATCTGAGCTGCACCTGCCCCTCTGAAAAAAAAAAAAAAAGAAAGAAAAGCAGGTGATTTAAAGTCCTCGCAGCCTAGCAGGTCCCGGCTGCATGTTTTTCTGTTATTCTAAAGCAGAAAGATGTGTCAGGCTACAGTGCAAATATTGTCCGTGGGCATCATGGTCTGGAGAGCCTAAGTACCTCGTGATTTAGGAATCTCAGAAGAAAACTTTATTGCCAGTAAATCCTCCAGGACTGAAATGTATGTACTTTAAGAGGGACGAGCATAAATAAGTCTTTGTCTTTGCTGGGGAATTCAGACGTTTGGCGGGTGGTTGGGAGAGCAGCTGTCCCAATAGACTCCATGTTGGGCACTGGTATGGCGCACAGCACGGTTCCTCCTCCAAAGCTGTGATGATTTTAACAGGCAAGAGAAAGCGTAAGAGGGAATTAGCCACAGGGAGGTGCAGGATCTTCCCTAAAGCCAGCAGCAGAATCAGCTGTGGTAGTCCCAGGCCTGTACCTCTATTCCTTTTGCCACAGGTCCACAGTTTTCCCTTTCCCACAGGCATCAAGCATGAACAAGTAAAGGGTGCAGGCAGCACCATCTTTTGCTCCTCATCAGGCTCAGCTTCACTTCCTACCTCCATTTGCCATGAGCATCGGGTGCAGTGCTCATGGGTTGGGTTGGGGTCATCATGGACCCACCACCCTCTTACCCCGCTGGGGTTCAATCCAACATCTATTCAAGTCAACAGGAAAGCCTCACCAGGGACTTTGGATGGCTGCCCCCAGGATCATTTCCTTCCCCACAGAGGTTCAGCTACCCCCTATCAGCTTGGCTGACACATGGCAGGAACCAATGGGGTTCCCATCTGGCTCATTCGTCCCTAGGCTGGGCAGCAGGATCGGGCAGATTACACCTTACATTAAGGGTTTTCATAATTCCAGCATAAGAAAAAAGAGTGAGCATAGAGACAGATTAATGCCTCCTCTGCATTTCTGCCCCACATCTACAGACACTTCCCACCTATCCTGCCTGTAGCATTTACTTCCTTCCTAGACCCAACCACACATTGGCTGTGACCAAGTTATGCTCCAGAGACCTCTTGAGGTAAGTGGCTCCATAAACTATTTCTAAGCCAAAGTTTTCCAACCTGCAAAAACTGACAGAGACAGGGAAAAAAAGATTAAAACCCCTTGCCCTGTCCATGAGTGTCTTACACTTTTTTTTCAGGAAGATATTGTATTTCCTGCTTCAATGGCCAAATTAAATATTAATAAATTAACGTGCTAACATTTCACTATATCCCCTTTAATGCAAAATAATATGTATCCCTTAATTCAATAAATTAGAAATTTAATTTTTTTTTAAAGGGAAAAAAATACCAGTGTAATTAAGTCTTTGCAGTTCTTGGCGTGCTTACGATAGACAAAGGACAGGCCAAGGATGTCCATGCTGCCTCCAGAAGTGAGGGTTCGGCCAATAAAGCTCTCTGGGAGGAAGGCTCCTTCAGCCTGGGCACAGTTGTGGGTGAGGGCAGGCATGGGGGTCCTGGCCCCTCTCCCGCTGGTGCCCATCACACACAGCAGCGCTGGGTTTCTTGCCTGGGTAATAATTTCCTTCGCATGTGACTGAGACAATACCCAGAGCATTTTCCATTATGGCTTTCTCCACAGCTCCCCTTGGTCTGGGTTTACATTTTATTGTCTATGCTTCATTTTCACGTGTTTTCCTTCTGCTGTCATGTTTTCCTTGAGCCCCTTGATGAAATCCCTCTTGTTGCTAACTGTATTTAAATTCAGCAATGACATGCAAGCTTGTTCACACACCCTTTACATCTTCACACTTCTTTGCCCCCTGTCACAAACCTTCTCCAAATTAATTCCCGTTTCAAGATGTGAGCATCGCTGCAGTCAGCCATGTTGGCTTGTTAGGCTGTATATTAGTAAATTTTTATTCCAGGCTCTTGATTGACATTGTTGAAAAGATACTTTTCATGCGTGTCAGTCTTTGTGGGGTGAAAATGCCTTTAACATGCTTCTAGGATTTACATGGGCTTCCCTGGGCTGCTGCTGCCAAGTTCAGATGCGGTTGGAGCATGTGGCATTCTTTGTCCTACTCTTATTACATTTTCCTTTTTATCCAGCCCTGCTACATATTTCATATTTTTCATATTTTTGCTCAGTGATGTAAAGAACAGCCAGTTGCTAACTGTGCCCTTGTCATGCCTGTCCACTCCAGCATGAGTCTCAGATACTGCTGCAATCACTGCACTTCCTTCTTCTGTTCTTTTGTCTTTTATTTTCTTTTAATTATTTATCTCCTTTTCTAACACTTTAGGACTCAGACCTTCAAACCGCTGAGCAAAATGCCACCTATCTGCTGAGCCATGGTAGGAGACCACATGCCTGCTTATTGACAGGGACAAACCCAAAGCATCATATGCTTGCTTCCATCTCAGCGAGCAGAGATCAGGTCTCATTCCTGGCTCTAGTAGTGGCATCCCAGCCCCAGAGACAGAGCTGAGCCATTTCCAGGCTGTTTTTCCTCCTTTGCAGACACAGCCCTTGCTGCTCAAGCTCTTCCAGAGCTCCACAACACCCAAGTCATGGCCATAACAGCAGCATCTCTGCAATCTCATTAAAGAAGACTATAAGAGCGTGGCTGAGGGCTGGGAGCCTCAGATCCAAGCATGGGCGGGGGGGAGCAGAGAAGGAAACATCATTTCTCTCATAAAATGAGAGCATTTAGAACAGAAAATACTGGAAAAAGTGCCATGCTTCTCAGTAAAAGCTATTGCATGCCCAACAGTTGGTTTTACAATCCATTTTGAAATCAGCAAATACAGGACTGGTTCCCTAAGGGCCATGTCCAGGAATAGCATTTTATGGACTGAATATATTGTTCAGCATTTCCAAGCGGTTCATCCATTTCACTTGAGAACTTTATTCTTAAATGAAAATGTGGTCTTCAGCCTGCATAAACATCTGTCTTTAAACCACAGCATTGTTGATTCAATCCTAAGAAAGGGTTGATCAACAGTGCAGTACCTCAACAGCCATGCTCAAAACCTTCCCCAAGTACAGCTCTGCCATGGTCTCACCCATTTTCCTGGAGCACACCAGGAATCTTCAAGTATTTGTACAAACAGAGACCACGGTTTAAGCCCCAGAACACTTAAAAATAATCAACAAATCACAGAGCAGAAAGGAAAGTCATATTAACAGAAGTATTTAGACACACGCATTTGAGTTGCTGTTGATTACCATCATCACTTGCTGACCTCCAGAAAAAAAACAAAACCAAAACCCCCAAAAAAACCAAAAAATAGAATCACCTGTTTCTTTGGCAAGCAGCGAATGGAGAGCTTTCTTAAATTTGTAGCAGTAGAGTCCACGCTCACATTGTTCTGCTGATGGAACTTCAGCAATCTTCTCCGTCACTATTGTGGGTAGAGAACAGGCCACCGATGGGAATAGTTTCACAATTCTTTTATTGGAAGCATCTGTAGAAACCATAAAACAACAACTAAAACAACAGCAAACACAAAGCCATGTTTTCTCACTTCTTTCCGAGCAAGGAGGGTGCCAGAGCGATTGCCCACCCTACACCCCCACCACATGGTGGTTTCCTTTGTTCACATTTCACTGCTTGGATCCAGCAGAGAGATTTATGGGCTGGTGCTGAGCTCAGGATGTGCACAGTGCTGGTCTCCCGGGGCCTGGGCTTGACCATGCAGAATGGGGGTGCAGAAAGGCTCCTGCAGCTTCAGGGAGGAAGAAATTGGAGGGAGGAAGGTTATTCCGGGCCAGATTCCAGCGCCTTCCACTGAGTAGCAGCTCACCGAAAACCGAGCCTTGGTAGCTTATGAGACTCTCCATGGAGAAATGTTGTCACTCCGTGTCTGCAGGGTATCGCACCCAAGGACACAATGCCTGGATCCGGACCGATGTCCCCTACACTCCCTTCCGATCTTGGTCACCATCCCAGTAATGAGGAATCCATTTATTTGAACGTCAGATGACTTCCCTCCAACAAAAGGTGCCAAGAGCGCTTGCCAGCCTGGCCAAAAGCAGCATTTGAGTGCCTGGAGCTCTAGTGGGAGTGGGAAGAGAGGATCCCAATGGGGAGAGGACTCAGCATGTCAGAAGGATGGTTGTGCAAGAGCAGGGTTTGAGATCCCGGGTGCACGTCTTGGCTTAGATACACTTTCCCAGTGTAATTTTCAGTAAACTACATCAATCCTGAGTCACCCACCCCCAGCAAAGGGGGGGACGCTGCGTTTCCCGACGCTTCAGGCTCTCATAAAGAAGAAAGTCTCCTGATTTGTGAAGGGTGAGAGGAGGAGGCCAGGAAAACAAAGCAGAGAAGAAGACAGGGAGCCAGCAGTATCACCGCTCAGCTCGGCAAAAGCAGCGATGTTGTGAGCACACAAGGTTGTGCACTTAAATACCCAGCGTCTGTCCAACTCCCACCTCTGCCCAAACCCTTGGTGATGGTCAAAAGCACGTAGGAGCAGAGCTTCAAGGCTTGTGGGTAGTGGTAAAACTGGGTCCTCTATGTGTGCAAACCCAGATGATTTTTTTTTTTTGTGGTCCTGTGCACGTGTGTGTTTTTGTGGTGCGTGTGCTCGTGATAAGCCAATAAAACAAACCCAAGTGAAATACAGACTGGGAAAAATGTAACCTATTAAAGCCACACAGAGACCTTTTTTTATTCTTTTTTTTTTTTCTTTTTTTTTCCCCTCCTTATTCTTGCTCTTTTTCAGTTTGTCTAAATATACCTCCAGGCTTTTTCTCTTGGTTTAAGTGTGCTCTTTCATGGATAGTTTTCAATGTATGTTAAAGTCACTGGCTGCTGCCAGCTCGGATTTTTTTGCACGGCGCGTCTCGGCTTTCTCTTCTTTTAAGACAAAGTGCTGGCACCGCTCTTTGACCAAGCACATTGTTCATGGTACTGAGCAGCGATTTTCCATATCTGACTGTCTTTGGGTTCACCCCAGGAGGAAGGGTGAGCCTGGTTTATTAAGCTCTGGTTTCTCGGAGAGCAGCAACATCTGGAGCGCGGGGTGGGCTGCTGGCACGCCTCAACGGAAAGGAATTCGGCACGGGGTGAGGTCTGCCCAGCTCCAGAGGTGTCACTGCGATCGGTTCTGGTGATGGAGAAATAACGAAGCCCCCAGATAAAATAGCACTAGGAGCACATTTTGAGCTACGCTGGGCTGCTCGGGGATTTTGTTTCTTCTGACAGGGCGTCAGAAGGGCCAGGAACCATTGCTGGTCTTCATTTTCATCATCCAAAGCTACATTTTCCTCTCCTGCTACACAAGATTTTTCTGCTTGATGAAAGCTTGTTTCCCTTGATGCCTGACTCAATGGGTTAGGAAAAAATCAAAGCAGGTGTAGAGGATGAAGTCTGGCGATTGGTTCCAGTGCCACATTTATAGGTCCCTCTGAGGCACTCTTGAAAACACATTCCTAATGCAGCTGTGCCTTGCAAGTCATGATACCAAAACCAGCTTTGGCTAAAGGCAGGTAACCTGTGCCATGGCTCATAATGTGGGCATCCTCCATGGCTCAGCTAGGCATCATTTTGGTCAAGCTGAGATGGGATGTCCTGAAACAAGCTGGTCTATTGCTCTGGGACAGAAGACCCCTGAGACCTATACATGAGACTCCTGTATGTCACTCCTCCCCAGCTTCTCCACAAATGTCCTTTTCATCATGTTCTTACACACCCCAGTTACAGAATCACAGTATCACATGGTGTTGGAAGGGACCTCTGGAGATCATCTAGTCCAACCCTCCTGCCAAAGCAGGTCCACCCAGAGCAGGTTGCACAGAAACCTGTCCAGGTGGGGTTTGAATGTCTCTGGGCAGTCAACACCTTGAATGGTGACAGTTTGAATGCCGCCACCTCTCTGGGCAGCTTCTTCCAGGGCTCTGCCACCCTCACAGGAAAGAAGCTCCTCCTCATGTTTAGGTGGAACTTTTTATGCTCAAGTTTTTGCCCATTTCCTCTTGTCCTGTCCCTGGGCACCACTGAAAAAAGACCAGCCCCATCCTCCTGACACCCTCCCTTTAAGTATTTACAGGTGTTGATCAGATCCCCCCTCAGTCTTCTCTTCTCCAGACTACAAAGACCCAAGTCCCTCAGCCTTTCCTCATAAGAGAGGTGCTCCAGGCCCCTCATCATCTTTGTAGCCCTCTGTAGTTCTTAACCTTTCCTTGAACTGAAACCTTTTCCCTCTCAATATTACTAGAGAGTCATGTGTACAAGAAACCTCACTGGATGGGGCTTCCCAATGAGACACTGAGAGATGGTAAATCCCCACTAAAACGTTTATGTCTTTGGTCTCCATGTGCATTTGGAATTGTACTTGCTGGAGAGCCAGCCCACCACCACAGTGGAGATAAAAGCTCTCCAGCACGCAACTCCTAGAAGTTTATTTTGGCTGCCAAGCCAAATGTGGAGATAGATACTTTTTAATTAGAAGTGCTGCCTCTGCAACAGTGCAAAGCAATAACAACAGCAGTGGAATTTGTCTGAAGCATGCACTCCCCTCACACGGCTATGGTGAATTAAGCAAAAATGTCAAATTCAGTCTGCAACCAGCAGACATATTCCATCACATTAAATGTTTACACCATACGGTAGCCTGACTATGAAGCATTGGTGAGAGCACGCTGCTTGACAAGCCTTGGTGATGGTCATACCCAGAAGAGCCTGAGATGTTCCCCTCTCCACCTTTTACAGATCACTGTGATGATGATTAAGGAAAGGCAGTTTGTAGTTAACGCCTGTCGACGCTTGGCTTTGGGAAGATCTGTAACACGTTTTATCCAGCAAATCCCAAGTGCTGGAGTACACCCAGTCAGTGTATCCCTCACTTGCTGCAACATATATTTATTTAAAGCTAACTTATTCAGAGATGTTTATCCTTATAGAAAGATTGCAAACATCAGCATAGCATTGCAAAAGATTTCTACTAAAATAATACATGTTACATTAAAAATTTTAGACCTTTCTGTAACATGTACAGATGTCCAGGAGCTACCAAGATCACGCAATTGAGTGCAGGGTAGCACATTGTCCCATCACAGATATGCTACATTTCTTATAGGAAGAATAATATTTTAATTATTTATGAAGTTCTTATTGGATGCAAGCCTCACCTGAAAAGCCCACTTCACTTTCCCACTTCTGGGGGTTTTTTTTGTAGCAGAAGCCCAGCATACCCCAACATCAAGAGTTAAAAAAAAAAAAATTAACAGAACCTTCCAGGAACTCGAAAAAAAACCCACATTTTTTTCTTGTATGATGACAATGTGTCTTTAAGATAAATTCAGAGAAAAACTTATGAAGACTTACCAAACCTAGAAATAATTCCTCCATCAAACGCAGGTCTCTGTTTTGAAGCCTGGGGAACCAGAACTGCTCTCAAGAAGTTTAATGGTATCAGTCTCCTCCTCTGTGCCACACACGGTCAGTACCTCCAGCCCCTTCCCAGAGCACATCACTACACACCAAGCAGAAAAGAAAACTATGAGTGAAAACAAAATGGCCAAACCCGACTGGGCCCTTGGCTGGAGCTCCACAAGGTCAGCCGAGACCAAGATACAACTGTGAGATTAATTTCTTTCCACCTGCAAGAATTAGTCTGATTACTTAAATCAGACCAAAAAAACCTCATTGCTCACTTATTGGAACATGCTTATACCATTCTAGAAATTACAGAGACACCGGTACCCACCAAGGGACCACATCCACCGCAAACCAAGTTTGTCTCACCATGGTAACACCTTTGGAAATGTTGAAGCACAGTGTCTTCTCCAGGAATTGCCTCTCCCTGGTGGCTGGTTCCTAGCTAACTCGAGTTAAAAGCTGTGTCTGAAACACCTGACTGTGAACAATTCTTCCCAGAGAAATCTTGTGCAAGCAGAACAATTTTCTTCCTAATAAAAGCAAGACCTTCAAGACAGATGGAGCCAACAAGTTAATCAAGTTTCCTACTAAACAGGAAGTTGTGGGACTGTGGCAGGAGGAGTGAATCTGTGTTTTGGCAAGAGAAAGAGTAGAGAGGAATAATACAAATCAACCACTGCCTTTTTTTGGGTTTCTTTTTTCCATTTATTTGACAGGAAAATACCCTGCAAATGTACCAGCTTGGGCCATACTCAGTGTGGTAAGACTGGCAATAAAATGACAGCAAGCTGCAAGAGCTTCAGAAAAGGGAAGGGTAAAATCCACCACGTGCATGAGGACCACAGTAATTAAGCCAGAGTCCCACTATTAATATTTCTTATGATCGCTCCCACAATAGTTGTTATTACCACTAATTACAACTGCAGCAATACTTGCAGTGCAGCAGCATTTGGCATTTCTGCCTTGGAAGAGGATCCCACTGTGTTGGAACAAAATCAGTAGCCCCAGCCCCAAAAGACGGTTTGTAATATAGCATGGGTTTTTTGCAAGAGCTTATGAAGCAGAATAAACTCACTGCTTGCTCCGTTCTCATATGTTTAAGCCAGCTTCCACTTTCAAGGACTTGCACGTTTTCCTGTCATCTGATGGGCAATTAGTCCGGTGCATCTCACAATGGTGGCAATAGACCAAATCAAGAAGAGCAAAAAAATACAGACAAAAACACAATCATGTCATTACTGCAGAACATATGACCACATTTTGCTTCTAGCTATCAAGCAGTACTATGGGATGTGTGTATTCATGTGAAAATAAGCTCAACCAGTCATTGGGATATATACAAAATGGATGATTCATGATAATTGTTACAATGGAATTGCTTGACAAAGAGACATGAGAAAGCTGTTGACTACCAGTCACCTCGAGAAAGACCACAGATACAGAGAAATTTAATATTATGGTCACTGTGGACGTGCGAATTTCCATCTGCAGACTAACAGGCAAGCCTGTGAAAAGAAATGAAGAAAAGCATACTCATTAGATTCAAAATAAGTGGAAAAAGTTGCATATCCACCAATTCAAAAAGGATGGAAGTCACTGAGTCACACCAGCGTACACCATTGAGTAGGTCCATGACCAGCACTCAAAGGTCCTAATGGGCAATACAGCTTTTATAGCCTTAATCCTTTGGATCAGTAAAGTCCCAAAGGCAGAAGAGGCTGTAGAGGAAACACATAGATCACATTCTAGTTATGGTCCTTCAGTTTTTTGGGACTTATCTTTGCTCAAAGAAAGCAGTCTTATTGAACCCTCAGAACACTGGGTGGCTTGAAAGCGTAAGTATTTGTTGGATCAAAGTATGCATTACTTCAAAAGCATAAAATGCCTAGATATTGAAGGCAATAAATCTTCCTCTGTAAAATACATGCATATATAATTTATATGATAAGCTTAATACTGAGACTTTTAACTTGGCTTCCAACAGACATGAGATGTAGGCAATTATGTTCTCTAATGTCCCCTCTCGGTCCCAAAGAAAATAATTTTTGAGCCCGTTAGCCAATTTCAACCAATTTTGGCTGAGGGATAGAGGTCTTGAGGGTATTAAGTTCTCATATGCTTTGTGCTAGTAGGTGGCCAGGTAGGAGAGGCAGACTCATTAGTGCACGCTTTGAAGGAATGGCATCAGCATAGACACAGCCCTTTCTTAGACCTCAGAGAATCCAGAATGACTTCATGAACGCCCAGATAGGCACGCATCAAGCAACAGCTTCAGTCGAAATTCACATCTCACTAGACATCAGCAAATCAAAGCACTTGCTCATCTCCTCCTTGTGAAGCATCCATTTCTCCATCTCTTTTAGTCCTGATGGCAGCCACAGTGCCTTCAGAGAGCCTTCCCATCACATCTAGCAGTTCTCCACTTGCTGTTTTTGTTTCTTTCCATCTAATGGGAGCCCCATTGCATTTTTATGCCTTAACTCTCTGCTCATAACTGTCAGGCTATATCTCCTAACATATGGAAACAATTCATTTTCTTTGTCATCGTTTGGATCTGAAACTGGGGTACTCTGAAATGTAACTATACATGAATTTCCCTGAACTAATTACATAATATTTATCCTATTTTCTTTAAAGTAATACTCGCTAGCTAAGAAATGAAGAACTGCATTGCTTATAATAAACTCTGCATGCTACATTGTAATCTAAACTGTACAGTTATATATGGTGAAGAACTAAAAGGTTTGAGTTATTCCCCTTGGCAAACATTTTTTTAAGGATTGCTTAAATAAGCAGTACAGAAACCAGATGTCATTTGGTAAGAGTATCTGAATGACCAAAAATTTGCTGTCTGGGTATTTTTTTTACTTTATAAAAACATGAGAAATTCTTTGGATTTATATCATATTTAGCAGCTGTGAAACAGTGCAAACATCTGTTTGTACCTATAGGGAGCTGACCTACGGGGTCCTCATCTCTTAATCACCAAGCAACAAGCTAGTCTCATATACATAGTTTATTGTTTTCTTTTCAGCTGCCTCCTGCACTTCAAAGTTTTTATACTCTCATGTTCTATTATCACGGCGAGAGGGACAGTCCATTCATTATAAGCCCAAATCAACACAACAACTGATCAAAATTGCCCTAAAGCATCAAGGAGGCAGAAGTGCCCTCAAACACAGCCATAAGCAACTCGCAGTATGTCATAAAAAGTTGTTACTTCCCTTTATTTTTCCCAACGTTATTGGTTATTGGTTTGTCGTGGTGCTTCTTTTTTTTTTTTAACATAAAGGCTGGAAGAACACAAGATGAAAAGGAACAGAAGTCTCTTTTTATAGCCAATCCTGCTGTGGGAAGAGGGGTCGACAAGACAGCTCCATGAGGTCCCGTCTACCCTATTTTTCTAGGTTTCCACAATTGTCAGTTATTATAGGAAAAGACTGCTATCTTTTACATCCATAAAGCATTCCAACGACTAGAAAAAAAGGAAAATAAAATAACTGTAGTGGATATCCCCTTCCAAAGAGGTTCTCCTGCTGTACCTATGCACAACATGAAGCCTAAGCAAGATCCCATCTTCCATCGGGTTTACTAAAATACAGGAGGGAATGGAGGGGGGAAGAAATTTACTCAAGAAGCATCTTGCCCTGCTCTTTACCACATTACTTACACACACACACCTCCATCCTTTAGTGATTTAGCCAGGAGCAAAATTTTTCAGCCTCTGTGATAATCTCTCCCCTTTTTTCCCTAATGTAATATTGACCTTGGGACCTCAATTTTTATGCAGTGAGAGAAAGGTGCAAACAGCGTGAAAGAAAAGATTTGTGGGCCTTGGACATGAGAGTGGAATCAGCACTCCCAGATACACTATGAGAGCTTAAACTATACCCTGAACTAAATCTGAAAACAAATGGGAAACACTGTATGATTCCATCCCATTACAGTACAAATAAATCATTTCTGGAAATCTAAAACAAATGGCCCAAGCTCAGCTCTATGGATGACCCAAATGAAAAAAAGCTGCTAATTCTAAAAGGCAGATGCAAGTAACCAATTAAGTAAGAATGCAGAAAAAAAAATAATAAGGAGTGTAACTTGTTTAGCAGGAAGATGTTAAGGCCATAGAAGTGGGTCTTCCAATCACCTTTTTTGGTATTCCTGAGCAAACATTCTTTTTTGCTTACGTTAATATGGAATGTATTATGACAACGTTCTTATGGATATCCATGCCTTTTGTCTATCAGTACTTGCAGATACATTCAAAACAGCTGCAAATATTTTTTAAATTATGTAAAAGTCCCAAACACTTTGAAAAGAATATTAATATCCCTTTAAAACAGCAGTGTATTATATTAAATTAAGGATAGGAATTTAGAGAACAAAAAAATATGTTGTTAGCATTAACATTTTCACTGCTTTCAAATGCAGTCGTCTTAGATAAGGCTTAGAACTATTTTGGTTAAATTTAAAAGTGTTATCGTGTTTACACATTTAGATGACAAAGCAGATAATCACACGTACATATTACAAGGAAAGGTTTGTGTTCACAAAGGTCAGATGATTTTTTTCTAACTATTTCATAATATATATATATAACTTTTTTATATATGTACCTATCACCTCTTCTTACAATTCTTGCCTCTTTTCTATCTGCAGATCATCAAAGTTACAATGCCATTCCTAGTGCAGGTGGAGATGTTAATTCTCTTAGTGCTGCTTAGTCTTTATGTGTGCAGCCATAAATCAAAAAAAAAAATACTGTGGAGAGATTTTTCAGAAGTGATCTGTCAAGGGGAGATATCAGATCATGCAATGAACCTCTCAACTACCTTCTTGTCATGGCCTTTTCACATCCATAACTAGGTGGCCAGTAGCAGACAGGGAAGCTCTATCTGTCCCTTCTACCAGACTCTTGGAGGAAGGAAAAATATTAATTAGTGCTTTTCCTGGGCACATGGGAGCAATGCCATAGCAACAGGAGCTTTTGCACTACTACCAAAAGGTCCCTGCAAAAGTACCACAGGGGAGTGCTGAAGACCAATGGGTCTCCAAGCCCAGGCATGATTTGCAGGTTTTGTCAAAGGAGCCAAATGGAAAACTTCTGCAATCATGCAGAATACCTTATGGTATTTTGGGGAACATCTGCCCTGCAAAGGCAGGAGGAGTGGTGTCTTGACTCAGAGTCCATCAGAAAAGAGAAGGGGGAGGTGAGAATCAAAGAATCACCTAGGTTGGAAGGGACCTTTTAAGATCACCTAGTCCAACCAAGGGGAAAAAAAACACAAACAAACAAACAAAAAAACCCCAAACCAAACAAAAAAAAACCCCAAACCAAACAAAAAAAAAAACCCAACAAACAACAAACACACAAACCACACACCACACCCGAAACAACACCAACTCAACACTAATCCATACCCCTGAGCACCATGTCAACTCATCTCTTGAACACCTCCA
>BJBW01003089.1:183061-226719 GCA_004320125.1 Scolopax mira
ATTTCCTAATATCTAACCTGAACCTCCCCTGGAACAACTTGAAGCCATTACCCCTTGTCCTGTCATCTGTGTCTTGGAGAAAGAATCCATCTGAGAAACAACTCTCTGAAATGGTCATACAAAAACATGCAGAAGTGATTGCAACTTGGAAATGCATTCCCCAGTCAACCACTGTTTTTATTTTTAAGAGATGCCCAACTTATAACTTGGATGCAACATGGGCTCCTTGGGGGAGTGTTTTCCTGTGTTTCTTCTGCTGTTTCTTTTGTTGTGGACTGAGATGTCATTTCTTTCAGTGGGATGTGTGTGGCCCCAATTCCACCCTCCTGGCATCAGCTGACAACATGACAACTAACAGGGAGGATGGGCAAAAGAGGGAAAAAATCAAGCTGATTCCATGTGCTAACTTGCTAACACAAGCTGGGGGCTTGTGGAGTGTTATTACTTTTTACTTTTTGATAGGATTAAACAACTCATAAACACAGATTTCGTGTCCCATAAATAACACTGTGTTTGTCAGCTCACTCAAAGAATAATCGATAGTTACTGCGTGAGACTTTCCAGGTCAATAAAATAAGCTCTGTGTTTACTTTTCACAGAGACACCTATGAATTCTCCACTTAATTTTGTCCCTACGTAAAACACCAGTTACACTCTCTCAAAAACCAGCCAGTGACATAGTTGCAGGCAGCTGGGTGCCTTCAAAACTTTTGGAAGTAGGACCTAGACCTAAATAATTCCCACGTCTGTGGAGGCTCCGTTACCTCTTAGTCAATCAAACCCCAGTCAGAAACCATGCACAGTCCTCGGCTGTCTCCTGGTGCCAAGTTCTTGCTAGGAATTCATCTCGTTGGAGTTGCTTTTGGATGTAAATGTCTTGGTGCTGTCATCCCCTCCAAAAGTGGACATCACTTCTCTGCCAGGACCATGGGGTTACCAGTGTTGGAAGCCTATAACCTCTCTCGGACTGCTGTGAGCTGCAAAATGCATACCCCAATGTCCGTGCAAAGGATAAAACATTGCACCAAACCTCATGAAGAGTCAGGTCAATCATAAAATCATCTAGGTTAGAAAAGACCTTTATGATCTTCAATTCCCACCATCAGCCTAACACTGACAAAACCACCACTAAGCCATGTCCCTCAGCACCACGTCTGCCCGCCTTTTAAATACCTACAGGGATGGTGACACCACCACTTCCCTGGGCAGCCTCTTCCAAGGTTTGATAAAGGGAAAAATCTGGGGGGAAGAAATTTTTCCTTATATCCAATTTAAGCCACCCCTGGCTCAATTAGAAGCCGTTTCCTCTTGTCCTATTACCTTGGGAGAAGAGACTGACCCCCCCCCTCACTACACCCTCCTTTCAGGTAGCTGGAGAGAGAGAGAAGGTCACCCCTCAGCCTTCTTTTCTCCAGGCTGGGCAACCTCAGTTCTCTCAGCTGTTCCTGAATCTTCACCACTGGGCGGGGGGTGGGGGGGGGTCTGTAGCCCTACAAACCAACCAAGGAGGATTTACTTTCACTGTAACCTTTAACTACTCTACTTCTGCTCTGCTGGTTGGAACAGAGGCAAAGCAACACATCCATTTTTTGCTTTTCACCTCTACCTTCCACCTCATGGGTGGCACTTATCAAATTTCCTTTTGCACCTGAACTTAATTTAAAGGTTATAGTCCATCCATTAACCCTGCTAACACCACCGAAGAGGCAGAGCAGCAATATTAATTTAGCAGTATCTGGAACTCTGTTCTAAAACTTCAATTACCCAAGAAAAAATCCTTATAAATAGCATACCTTATTATTTATCTCAGCACGGGACACTGGTTTTGGCACCACAAGCTGCTCTCCCTTGTCTCTCTTGAGTCAACCTCTTTCACGTGTGCAAAACTGCCCTGCAATTCAGACTTAGGATGCTTTTTGTGTGGTGATCCCAGAGATACCACACAGTCAACAGTGTGGTCTTCCTCATTCAATGGAATTATTTATTCTTCTCTGAACATATAGTTTAGGGTTTCCCTCCTGTATTGTCCACACCAGCCCTATGCTCTATGCTCTGCCCTCTCCACCCATTGCATAGGGGTGCAAAGACCCCTTCCCACTGCAGAGGGACAGCTCACCCTACCTCCAAGGCTGTTGAGGAGCCACAGAAAACTCTGCATGGGAGGCACCCAGCTCCTTCCCAAATTCCTCCAGGTTTCAGGAGAGGTTCTCTGTCCCCCAAGCTCAGTGCACAGTTCCTGTGTAATCTACCCATGCGATGCTGAGCTCCCCTCCCTCTCTCACCCCTTTGCAGCCAGTCTACAGGATCTCACACCCCACAAGAAGCAGCATGGAGGACACCACCACCACCTGCACCCAACACATGACCCACCAGAGCAAGGAGCTAGTCTTGCAGGAGGAGCTGAAATTTGCTGTGTCTGCATGTGGAAACAGCCTTGCTAATCTGTGCATGTGGTTACCTGGCAATTCCAACAGACAATTTTTGGATTATAATTCCATTACCCGCTCAGCTACCAATTCTTGCAAACTGGCCCTGCCAAGAAAACTCCAGGAGAAATAAAATCCCTCGGAACCCCGGCTCACAATGCTTCAGCTCAAAGCTTGGCAGCTTCCTTCCAAAATTAAGTGATTAAAGCAGTGCTAATGAGACATTCATCACTTGCACCTTTTTCCTTAAAATAAATATGCGGGGCTCTGCATTACAGGTGCATGCAAAATTGCTTAAATAGACATCTTTGAAGCACAGGGAAAAAAAATAAAGGACACTCTGGCAAAAAGTTCCCCCAAATACTTGAAAATATAACTGAATAAATAACTTTTTTTTTTTGGACTGAAATCTGCAGACCTTAGCAGATGTGCCCAAGCTAAACGAAATATCCAGGGAACTGGATCTCCTTTCTGATGAGAAATAATGAAGAGCACTGCACTGGCAAGGAGACAGGCTGGAGGAACCTGCTGGTCTTTTCCATCTCTGACTTCCGTGATAGCTCGGAGTTATCCTTAGGCATTGGGTTGATCCATCAATGAAGTTATTTACTGTGAACCCAGGCCCCAGGGCTGCCAAGCCTCCGTCCATATTGAACTGGAAGCATTCAAACACTCTCTGAGTGAATAGGATCATTGGGTACTTACAGTCAAACACGTGCCTGTGTCTTTGCGGGAGAGGAAGCACTGTAAAGATGACTCTATGTGAAAGTGGGGGAGCTAAAATCCTCTTAGGAAGAGGTGGTTTTGGAAAAATACGGGGGTCTTAGTTTTTTTTTTTTTTTAGAGTTTTTTCTAATGTTTTGGAAATGCCACCATGGAGGTGTCAGCTTAAATTGCTAGGGAAAATACTAAGGCAAATAAAGAAATCGCATTCCACAGACCTGCATGGAGGTGTAAAGGGGCTTTTTTTTTTTTTTTTTGAAGGCCATGCTAGAACAGTGCCTGGCATTGTTTTTGCAGGGCAGGGTGTAAAATCTGCTTACGGGATTTCTAGCTGCACGGCCATACTTTGCAATCCTTTCTGCTGCAGGGCTCTGCTCCTCTGAAGGCGAAGTCTGTGGCAAAACCCTTTCCCTCGATGGCCATGGAAGCGGGAGCAGGCCCTGAGTTTGTAAATATTAACTTATTTTGAATGTCGGATTATTTACTCTCCACTCTTATAGCCACCCAGGCCAAATGGACAGGGTCCAAGTTTATTAACAATAGCTCTTGGCCCAGACAAGCTGTAGCAAAGGTTAAATCCTGTTTGCTGTGCTCGAGCCTGGAGCCCCATCGACTTGAGTGGCACCGATGGCTTTGAGACAACGATGGGTTTTGATGCTGGGACCTGCTCCCAGTTTTGCAGGATGCAGAAAGCCTAGAGTGACCTGCAGGCACCACACCAGGGTTTGGGTGGTGCCTCCAGGCACAGCAGCAAGACCCTGCCACATCACCTGGGGACATCCATCCAAGGCTTCACCGTGGGGTTGCATCTTGCTTGCTGGGAGCAGCAGTGGGGATCTCAGTGGAAGATGCGTGTCTTCATGTTGCACATCGATGGGTAATGCAATGGGGGTGATAAAGGACAATATCCTTTGTAACAAGACCAAAGGCCACCATCCCTGGAGGTGTTCAAAAGACAGGTTGAGGTAGTCCTTAGGAATATGGTTTAGTGATTTTTGTCAGGGTTAGGTTGATGGTTGGACTAGATGATTTTTAAGGACCCTTCCAACCTAGAGAATTCTATGATTCTATGATTCTAAGACTCTTCATTGTCAAGATAAGGCAAGTAGATTAATTTATCATGCACCAAAAACTGAAAAAATACCCATTACCTTGTACAGCAACTCTTTGCATGATGTCCCCTTTTGCTCTCTGCCCAAGCTGCCACATGTCCATCTCTGCATGGTTGGGGATGGCCCACAGCATCCCCAGAGAAGGCGACTGCATTCCTACAAACGCACAAGGTCACCGTCACAAGTTTAAACATGTATAAAATATATATACATTTATATGTTTTATTTTTATGTATATATTATAAGGTTCCTTCCAATCCAAACCATTATATGACTCTATGACTTGATTCAATCATTACATATATATATGTAAGATATATATATATACATACACATCCACAAGGAATTTTGTTCTCTGCTGTTGTTACATGGGGCCTTGCATTATTTCACATTTTTGTCTTCTTTCTCCATGCTACTTCCATTGCATTACACTGTTGTTGCATGGACCTGTGAAGAACAAAAAGCCAAAGAAAGATTTTTAGGGACTTCTAGAGCTCTGGGAGGGATTTGGGCCCCACTGTCCCCAAGGTAAGAGACGTCCCTGTTCCCAAGGCCTGGTCTTCCCTCCTTAGTGATCAATCATGCAATAGCAAGCAGAGGAGAACAGATGTCATTTGACCACAAATCTCCAAATTCACACCAAGAAACAAGCTCTGGGTGTCAAGGATGTAGTGGGCCATCCCAAAACACCTTTGACATGGAAGGGGGAAGTTGCTAGAACCAGGAGAAGATGCCCATCTCCATGTAGAGAGAGAGGAATGGCAGTGGTACCAAGTCACCCAGCAGGCCTTCCTCATCTTGTGCATTGTCCTCCTCTTCCTCCCAGTCCTCTTCCTCCTGCTGCAACAAAACATGCTGATCTATCAGGGCACACGGCGTGCTTTGCCCGGCATGACCCACACAGATGGCTTCCAAAGGAAATGCTCACAGAAGAGAGCCAAGTGGCCCTCAGCGCGGTTGAGACGGGAGAACCCGGGTCCAGAGACATTCCTCCCTTGATTAGGAAGGTTGAGTGGGAGCCAGGGGTGGGGTCAGTGACCTCCTTCCTCCAGCCACAGCAGTTCCCCCCACAACTTGAATCACACCTCTGAGACGGGCTCGGGTCGGGCACGGGAAGTTCACAGCTGCGAACGCGCCGGCGGGGAAGGGGGAAGAGCCCGGGGAGGCGGGGGAAGTTCACCGGGGTTCAGCCAGCACCAGGTCCGGAAGAACAGAGTTCTGATAAAAAGGAGAAAGGAATCACAATGGAGGTCACCCCCCAGGGACTCCTCCTCTCTTCTCCAAGCATCTCTGCAAGGTGCTGGGCACACTGAGAATGAAGGGACCGGCTCCCAGCTTACAGCGCCTTGGGAAAAATAAAGGTACTGCTGCACCTCCCCTTGGTGAAAAGCAAAGCCTCTGGGCCAGAGCATGATATTTCTCATCTCTTCAGTTACCCCGTTGCAAACCACCCTGCTGAACTTGGACAGGTTTGCTGGGATGCGCACCCTGTGCTCTCTGCAATACAGGAAAGACTAAACAAATCTCTCCAGGCAGCCAGGGTCAAGCCATACCATTTTTATCACCGAAGCCAAGAACGAGAAGATTTGCACTTCCTTAGCAGGGAGAAAAAACCAAGGCAGCAGAAGGAAAAAAAAAAAGAAAAAACAAAACAAAAAAACAAGGGAAGCATTACTCAAATTATCTCCACAGCGAGCGGAGGAATGGGAAGCCAGTGAGCAAAGAGATGGGATGGCCAGATGGGGCAGATCAAGCCGACCACAAAGCCTCTGTCCAACATTTTTTTTGACAAATGCCAGAGCCATATGTTCTTGAGGACTGTGGAATAACTGGGAAGGGAGTGTGGACTTGGAGAGAGCCTGACCGCCCTCGGAGCTGCGTGGCTGCAGGGTGTGAAGCCAGGACACCTTCCATGTGCGACCCAGATCGCAGCCCCGCACCCTGCGAAGGGGAAGAAGCTGGTAGATCATTTAGCCCACCTCCTTGCCGAGCTCCGACCAGCCTTTCTCCTGCTTTTCCCACTGTTTGGTCCATCACTAATGAGCCATGTTCTGGGGGGAATTCTTAGGTCATTTATTTTGCATCATGTCTGCTAGGAGAGGTAGCAGGACCATGGTTAATTGGGAAAGCAGACAGATAGCACCAAACAAAGCCAAGGGCAGAGGGACCACGTCTGTACACAGCCAGGGTGGGAGCGACCCTTTCTGCCCGCTGCCCCATCAACATGAACCTTCATGAAGGGCAGAAGCAGCACATCCCACATGGCCCACCATGCCCTGTGTGCAACGTCTCTCTAAAAAAAAAAAAAAACCACCACACTTTCCTCATTTATTTTGTCAGCTGCTCTTTTGATTATTTAGTGCATTCCAAGGAGCGTGAGGGAAGGCGATGGATGATGTTCTGCAAAAGTAAAGGCGACAGTTTTCAGGAGTGGCTTGTATTGGTGGGTACCCACTAGAGATGTGCAGGGATGCCCGCCCCTGCCCTGAAACATGCCCTTTATCACCCACTAATGCGTGGGGTGTTCCGAACTCTTCAGTTCAGAAGAGCCAGGTCCCTTTGGGGGTGTTTGCCACATGTGGCAAATTCTAGTCCCCCCTCATCAGGACACAGGACCCACCAGCCACCACTGCAGGCAGTAGTTTTCACCCCTTAAAAATGGAGCAGAGAAAATTTAGCCTTATAATATTATTTCACTTGCACCTTGATATGAGTGTTTTGGCCAAGGGACCATTTCAAATTATGAGTTTTCAAACTGGCCTTGGGCTTTAGCAGAGCCTTGGAGACCTTCTGCAACCAGAATAACACGTGTTTCTAAAAGCATAGCTCCTTCACGAGTAGGTTTGCTTTCTCTTGCTCTCTCATACACATATATGGAGAGTGTGATGGAAAAAATTCTGTTTTCCTTAAGGATACAGGCTAAAAGCTGCTGAAGATCATTGCCTTCATTTTACCAACTGCAATCAGACACAAAAGTGTCAGTCAAGGAAGGCAGGACCAAAGCACATATTCCTTTTGTGGCAGGGAGAAAACAGAGAGAAGCAAGTCAGGTACCTGAGTACCATGTTCTCTAAGGCCAAAACGCTGCAGTAACAACAGGGAAGAGCACAGTCTCACTGCCCCTACATGTCTCTTCCCCATGAGAAACTATTGCTGCCACTGAAGAAAAGTTCAGTGATGGGGCTGGTGGTGCCCATGGCATTGCCTGAGCAGAGCACACATCATGGTGGGACCTCTTCATCCAGAGGACCACCATGCTTATGGTAATAGGTGTCCACCAGCACCATGATAGGCAAGTTGTTGCCCATGGCTGAAAACCACCTGCATATTATTAAACCCTCCTTGCCCCCTTGACAGTGGGGTGCACAGCCCTGCTCTGATGTTGGGTTGTTGGACATATCACCATTGCATGGGGAATGGTAGATATGGCTTCTAACAAGCAAACCTGAATCAGAGCTGTTAATCCTCCTGGCCTGGGCAGAGATAGGAGCATCAAAGCCAGCTGCATCACTGACCTCACCAGGTGGCCATTGTCCCATTCCCTCTGCCCCTTCCCACCGTGGGGGCCCAAACCGGGCCTGTCCTTCTGCTTTGCACCTCATACCAGCAAGTTTTGGGAAGAAGTCATTCAGGACATGCCATGAACTGCCTAGGAGCAGCTGGGGAAAAGTAGCTCCCAGTTTTTGCTCCCAAGGCTTTTTCCAAGAAAAAATAAATAAAATTTTCAAAAGGGTCTTAGTGGTGGGGACTTTTGTGGGAGTATGAGCACAAATGTAGCTCACTGATGTTTTTTCTCCACTGGCAAAGCCAGGGGGCTTGGGTAGGGAGCTCCCACCCACCAAGGTGCCCGCAGTTGACCCCCTTCCCCCAGTGAAAAGACCCAGGTTAACAAAACAGTCATTGGGGGAATGAAGAGCTTTTTACAGGTCTGGTTCACAAGCCAGCCCACAGCCAGTGTTGTCACCCAGCGAGGGTTGGGATGGAAGACATCATATCTCACCTTACATCCCACCCAGCTGCTCTTCAGCCATCCCCCAGGATCTGCGTGGCTGGGTCCAGTCCTGGCACAACACAGCTGGTCCTGGGCTATGATGACTGCAGGAGGGAAGGGGATGCACTTACAGCTGTAGGGACATGCCTATGTGTTAACAAGAAGTCTTACAAATAACCATTTTTCACATCAAGTTTTCCAGGATTCTCATCTTTCCCTTCCTGCTACCTCATTAAGACCTTTTTTACCGCACTATTTATTTCTATTTCTTGCTGAAACTATTTGTCTTTCACCTGTTACAAGACAACCGTAGCCTTAGGAGAGGCAGAGTGAACAATTTGGCTTTTTTTTTTTTTTTTTGTTACAGATTTTATCTACACTGTGAAATTCCTGCATGCTGGTAGGGAAAAAAAGTGTCTGAGGCTGGAAAACACCAGCTTTTTCTGCAGCAGCCTTTTTGAAAGTAGCAATAACTCAATGAAGTGGTTAGGAGTTTACAAGGGCTCGGAAAAAATTACCTCCTTTTAGTAAGTGTTAATTATATGACTAATTAAATAGAGAGGAGGTTGAAACACTCTCCTAGTCATAACCTGTGTGCTTCCCAGCCTGGTCCTTGCGTGACAGAGAAAACAGGGAATGGATCCTGTTTGGCCTTCATGGCAGGAAGTGGCTACTAAACCAGCTCTAACTTCTAATTTATTTATCTGGAAAGCTGTAAGGAACTGTTTAAAAATTGACCAATGTTTCTGTTACTTAAAAAAAAAAAACCAAAACACAAAAAAAAAACCCAACCCAAAACACCAGCCATTCAGTAAAAACACATTTAGAACTGCCCGGGTTTTAAGAAAGAGATATAAAAGGCCACTTTGTTTATGTTTTTCAGCAATGGTATGTTGGCTTCCTTTTTTTTTTTCTAAATGATGGCAAAAAAAAAAAAACCACATTATGTTTAATCTCTTATCTTCACGCAAAGTGGTTGCAGCTATCATAAAACACACACATTGTGTCATTTCAAAACACAAACAGGCTCACGGTCAAACATTCTCCAGATTACCTCCTCTCGTTTTTTTTTTTTTCCTTCTCCCTGCCCCCCCTTTATAATTTTTGCAGGCATTAATAAAGTTCAGCAAACTCAAGCAAAGGGCTTTGTTCCCTTGGTCAGGTCTTAATGACATCCTTCTGGATTCTTCTGCACAAAGAAACCACGGGGTCGAGACCAGGGTATGATGCCTGCCAGTGCTTGCATCTGATTCCAGTGCTGTGGTACCAACAAGTCCATTGCTCCCATGGACTTTCACCAGGGCAAAAAAGATGATCGCAGAGCTTCAATGTAGAAGTCTGGGGTCAACAGCAAGATGCCACAAAGATGATTAAGGGCCTGGAGCACCTCTCTTGTGAGGAAAGGCTGAGAGACTTGGGTCTTTGTAGTCTGGAGAAGAGAAGGCTGAGGGGGGATCTGATCAACACCTATAAATACTTAAAAGGGTGGGTGTCAGGAGGACGGGGCTGGTCCTTTTTCAGTGGTGCCCAGGGACAGGACAAGAAGAAATGGGCACAAACTTGAGTATAAGGTGTTCCACTTAAACATGAAGAGGAACTTCTTTACTGTGGTAGAGCACTGGAGCAGGCTGCCCAGAGGGGTGGTGGAGTCTCCTTCTCTGGAGATGTTCAAAACCCACCTGGACAAGTTCTTGTGCAACGTGCTCTAGGTAGACCCGCTCCAGCAGGGGGGTTGGACTAGATGATCTCCAGAGGTCCCTTCCAACCCCATATGATTCTATGCTTGGCCCAGAACCTCTGCTTGAATTTGGGCAGCTTTTTTAACTTCCCCTTGCCTCAGGTCAGTAAAATAAGCTAGCAAGCCTCCTTCCATGGGAGACTTCTTTTCCTTCCAGCAAGACCACAACCCAAACACTTCACCCTGAAGGACCAGACCTTCAGGGTGAAACAGGTTGTTGGAGGGTACTGAGCTCACTGCAGGGATGCTGGCATGAAGGACAGGGGTTTTCATCCACCATCCTCTCCCTCCCTGCTGCCAAAATCCAGGCTCGCACAGCTGGCCGGCTTCCATCCACCTGGCCAGGACCTGCTGTCCGAGGGCAGGGTGCAGAACCCTGAGCCAACTCCAACTTGAGAGCATTAGCCAGCCCCAACACTGGGGAAGACCAGCCAAAAATAAGCTCTAAATATAACAAAAACATGGCGGTGGGGGTGGAAAGCAAACAGTGACTTATTGAGGTGTGATGCTCCTTGGTAGGTTACGAGGGAGAGATGGAAGCACAGCGGCGGGCTGCCTTGATCCCTGGCATATGCTGCAAGTCAAGAATAAAGCCCTGTGGGCACAGCCAAGAGGATGTTTTGGCAAAGCTCAATACTTCTGATGCTGCCAGGGCTATCAGATACTCACTGAACACCTGAGAAAATGAAGGGATACCCCATTTCCCCAGAGCATCCATCACATTTCAAAGAGGTTGTGTGCTCCAACATCCTCCTCTGTCCCAAACTCCCTCCCAGCGCTGCCAGAGACCTGTTTGACTCAGAGATTTCTGTGGTCTCTGCTGGTTTTTCTTCCCACATCCTGCCCTGGTGCAGGATGACTCAAACATTGATGTCTGAGTCATATTTGAAGATGTTCAACCCAAAGGATCGCACCGTGATGTCCTGGAAATACAGGTGGATTTCCCAGCCCTCCTTTGAGGAGATTTCTATCTCTTTCCCTTTCCCTCTCCTTTACTCTGCTTTTTAAGGCTGGGTGGTTGCAGAGAACTGAGACAAGGCCGTGGTGTGGGGATGTGACAGAGCCTATTTCGGGAGGGGAAAGTGGCAATGCCAGGAGACAAGCCCTGGCACTTTCCCTGGGCAAATGCAGGTCATTTCTATTAGTCTGGGTGAAGCAACCATAAGATACCCCAGCCTGTGAGGAGGCAAGAGATAGACTTACCCTCCCATGCAGCCACCCCTGGACCTTTTTCACTCCATGTTGACTCTTCAGCTTCAGTCATTTCCAAACAACGTAGTTAATGACACTTCCAAATAAGCAACTAGCCAAGGAACTTGCAGGAGAATTGACAGAAGTGTAGACACAGATGTACAAGATTTGGGGAAACGAGGAACTGGAGGAACAGAGATGTTGGAGTGTGTCCTGACCTGCAGTGCCTGACTGGCACATGTGGCCAGTTGACCCATCAGCACATCAACAGCCAACTGACCAGTTCCCCTACAGCCTGTGCTACCTCGACATCCCAGTGGAGCACCACTGCAGAAGCAGCCTGGGATTGTCATCACCTTGGGCATCGAGGACCCAAAGCCACCAGAAAGAAGGGTTTGCTTTTACAGTGCGTTTGAAATGCACTGTTCCCCTGCTTCCTCAGGGTTGAGCTTTGCTTTGATATCCGAGGTGATCTTGGAAGTCTGTTACCACAACAGAGACACCTTCCAGAGTCAAACAGAGACTACCAAACCACAGTTTGCTTGGGGAGAGGTTTCCTCTTCCTGCAGCAATGGGAACTTAGAGGAGCTGAACCCTGTAGGTCTCTGCCCACCACAGCCAGCTGGAAATGCTGCCAAACCCCACCAGCAGGAACCAGGAGTCTGGAGAGAAGGTATCTTCACCAGGTGCTTCATATGTACCTGCCCTAAATCCACAGTGGTGGGAATGCAGGACAGGGCAACAAAGCCCAGAAGACACACGCTGAAGCCACCATCACTGCCCCAAGTCCACGGTGGTGGGAATGCAGGAGATGGCAACAAAGCCCAAGAGACACACGCTGGAGCCACCATCACCTTGCAAAAGCCATGACCCTTCTCTCCACTGTACAACACAACACCCCAACACCCAACCTGCCAGAAACCCTGCGAGCTGCTCACCTGGGGCCAGCTACCCCAGAGAGAGACAGCCTGGGGGCAAAGGAGGCAAATGAACAAGGGACACTTGAACATTCAAAATACAAAAGGTTAAAAGCATCACACGCTCTAAAAACAAGGGCTTAGACTTCAAAACAGCCCGCCTGCACAATTTCAGGGAAATTTCTCCAAACACTTATTACCGCCAGCGCCGCGAAAGCGATGGATTTAATGAGCTTGTACCACCGACGTGCCGAAAACAGCCTTTGCCGGGGGTGAGTCACCCGCTCCGAGGCGGGCACCGGCCCACGGCCACCGGCAAACAAACACCCCGAGCACCACGCAAACACTGATAACGCTTGCGCAAGGCAACCACCACAGGACCTCTCGGGCAGCTATAACTAATCTATTTCCACCGCCACGCCGCATTACTTCAGAGACAAAGCAGGGAATTTATTTTTTTTATTTCTTTTTTTTGTTTTGTTTTGGTTTTTTTTGGGGGGGGGGGGGAGTGGGTTGGGGAGGGTGTCCTGCTCGTTACCATTTGTTCGCGCACAAAATGGAGCAGCCGGTGCCAACCGGACATACCTAGATAGAGCCTAATATTAGATTTCACAAAAGCATTCATCCTGTCTAAACAAACATCCTCCGTACAATATTAACCTTAAAATCTATGCCCCAACAGATGGCCATGCCGCGGGCACAGCTCGGCATCGTTTTCCCAGGACAAAGCCAGCCCTCCACAGCCACAGAGTGTCCCCAAACTCCAGTTAACCCGGGCACGGACAGGAAAACACGCTGTTATTTTAGGAAGCTTTGCATAAAACTCGGTTTCGAGTTTAAAACCGTATCAGTCATTATTTGTCCCTGGCAGAGGCTTTGTATAAGGTTTCCTCCTCCGGCGTTACTGCAGCGCAAAGTTACCCACTTTTTGTTCCAGCCAGAGACAAAGTCCCGCTTTTAACAGCTGAGAAAATTTGCTGGCAAATGATATACGGGGTCGATTAACCAATAATATGGTCCGGGTCCGGTGGAACAGGCGAGCGGCTGAAACGGGAAAGCAAGTTTTTTAACAATTTGTTATACACGGTAGCAAGAAAAACAGGAAGTGGGTGTTTATTAGCAGTTTCCAAATATACCAGCCAAAATAAAACTCCCCATGCAGTCTGAGGTATTCAAAATACAGCAACGACTAGAATTCCTCAGATTATAAGAGGGTAATTAATCACAAACAGTGTTCACAGACCAGTGATTTGGAAACTTCCTTTTTATTGAAGATCTGGATCAAGAGCAAACTTCAAAGCAAAACTAATTGATCTGAGATTCATTGCATCTGGTCGATAAAGCAAAAAAATAAAATATCATTCTGACGAAGCCCGGTCTACAGTTTACATTCATTATGCCCTGACAGCCCATAAAGCCCATTAAAAAGCCATTTTTCAGCGAATGCTATAGGGCTGACCTATTTCAACATAAAAACTATTCATACACGGGGAGACTGTTGCTTCCTCATAATCAGTGTATTGCACCCAAAAGCCAGCCGTGTTATTCCAGGCTTGTTTCTCAGGAATGCAAGCATATCTTGGAGACTGATTCATAAAAGGAAGAGAGCAGCCCACTTCTGGGCCAGGCTCACATGCTTGATTCAGAAGCGAAATTTCCGAATTTTGTTTGGATTCAGCCAACCTCTTAACTCTGCTAGAGCCAGGCAAGAGGCTTGTAACGAACGGCTCGGTCACTAAATGAGCTCTTTTCTTCTCCCTCTCCTTTTGCTTAAAAATAGTGGGATTCACCAATATTTTTTACACAAAGGCTGTGTGCACATCCCAGCCAGGGGACTGCCATTCACCGGCAGCCAGCACTCGCTACAAGATGAGTGATTTAACCCGTCTAATTTGTCACCTAAATCCTCGGGGTTTGGGGTTTTTTTTTGTTGTTCTCATCCTCCGTTGAATCCTGAAAGATTCAACACACCCCACGTATATGCTCATGAAAACACAATTCACAGCCCTACTCAGAATCCATAAGCCCTTCACTTTCAGAGGTAACTTTCCCTGCATCTGCTCGCCCGGTGTGTCCATGGATGCTCCTTGGTGCCAGGTGGGACCATCCTCCATCACATCCCACGTGGGATCCTGCTATCCGATGTCAGGGCTGACACCGGGGGTGGCTGAGGCAGGGTAGAAGGCACAGCCCGTGGGCAAAGGGAAACAGAGTTCATTTTCGTGGCAGACTGGAACGGATAAAAAGCTTGGAAGAAGCAAATTTTTTATCATTTTTTTTTTCTTTTTTGACTGTCACAGATTCCCAGGCTGAATGCAGAAAGACCATTTGCACTGAGCAGAGCTTTTCAACCTGTGCCTCTGCTTTGTTTTTCTGGGTAGCCAGGCGAATCGCTGGCAAAAAATTACTGAAGTGATACCTCCCTTCAGCCCCAGACCCTGCTGAAGAGTTTTGCATCATGAGGTGTATAAAGCAGCAATTGCAAAGAGAATAAACTCTCATTTCAGCTGCCTCCGTGCAGGAGGGCAGCTCTTCCCTCCCAGGAGAGCCCTTGAGGGGCAAAGTCTGGAGGAAGGTCTCCATCCTGCTACGAAGGCAGAAGTCCCAGCCGGACCGTGGGATGGGGAGCACTTGGATCACACACCAAACCCTTCCAAAGCCAAGACTTCCCACTTCAAAACCCTGTCCAAACACAGACGGTGCGGACGCATCCAATTTATTCTCAATAGGTTTTGCAGGCTTTCAGTGTGCTGTGCTGCTTTCCTGGAATCAAAGGCAGGAGTCTCTAAGCTGCCAGATCACCGAAACCTCTGATAAAAATTTGATACTAAATTGTGATTTATTTTTTTTTTTTTGCTTATTGTCCCACTGATGTCTTCACTTGTGTCATCCACTCTCAGCCAGGCAGCCCGTTGCTCCGAACAGGAAAGATCGCCACGAACAAAACCTTTTACATGGGATTAAATTTCATCTAAAAGCATGTAATTCCACATAGCCAGAAGCAGTTTCTAATCTTCATATATAGGAACTTACAAGGCAAGGAATTCAAAGCCACCGGATTAAATGAAAAATGTGAATGAAAAGCTACATGCTGATACTCAGCTGACCTAGGCAAGTTACTGTACATTTTTCAAAGTTTTAAATTACCACTAATGGAAAACGTGGGGAGTAAGTCTGAGGTGTCTCTCTACATCATTCCTTTAAAAAAAAAAAAAAAAAAAAAGGAAGTCCAAAACAATGAATGAATATTTGCAGAGAAGCCCCCGATACTTTCCAGCACGGTTGGCCCCACTTTGCTCTTACTGTATGGATCAGCAGGTATCATCATCGGATCAGATTAAGACCAGCTGTTCGTTTCTAGTAAAGGAATTTCCCAAGAAGTTAACATATAATTCAAGCTTAGCAACCTAGATACTTTGGAAGAGTAAAACCTCTGCTCGTGACTGTAAAAAGCAGAGAAAAAGACATTATAAAGCATTTAAGGGCTTTGGTTTCAATTATTTTATATTAAAGGATAGGTAAGCTTAAATTGCTCAGACTCTCTAAAAAAAAAAATAAAAGGGATTGTAAATAAAATTGGAAACAGATACACAACAACCCGGTTCCCACAGGTGCATTTTCTTACTGTGGAAAGACCCGTGTGAATTTCCAGTTTCCCATCATGTTAGGGGAGCCAATAAATTCTGAAGTTACCCCGTTTGCCTTCGGACCTTGCTGCAGAAGAAGTAACCTCTTGTCTGTTTAACCTGCCCGAGTCTCCCCGTGTCCCTCTGTCTGTCTTGCACCAAAGCAGGGGCTTGCACTGCCCGCCGGGGCTCACCATGAGATCAAAGCTGCAGGCCACTCACAATAAAACAAGAGGGTAAAGCCCAAAGAATCAAAGAAACAAAGGAAAGGTTGAAGAGATAAGGATTGGCCTCAGATATGATATTTCATCCAGATCCGCTGCAGAAGCTCAATTCAAAGTTCATAAGACAAAAATACAAAGAGGTCAGCTTTAAGGTTTTGTTGCTCTACGTCTCCCTATGTTCCCAGAGATATTCCCAACTTCCAGGCAACACGGGTTTCACCTGTATTATGCAAAACCCTAGAACTTAGCTCATCCTCTCCCCCAGGCTATGCATCCACTCAAATATGTATTTCAAGCATTTCTACCGCCTTCACCCAGCCCTAAACCAAATGCCTCCAGCCACGTCTCGCAAACAAGGTGTGAAGCCGTGGGGTAACCAGCAAAACCAGAAACACTCTCCATTCCCTGGAGAAAGGCACTTCTCTGCTAGCTGGAGCTCCTTATGGACACAGAGTAAAGAGAAAACCTAACCCAACGTCCTGAAAAGTCTGTAGTTAAATCCTTTAAAGACAAAAATCCCACACCTCTAGATTTCTCAGAGGTGCCAAACTTTCTGCACGTTAATTCATTATTTACAGATATAATTGGTTTGGCTTACGGGGAAGTGCTTGGGAATTCCTTGGTTGAAAAAGTCTGTTTATCAAGAATTTGGGAATAAGAGGGTGATGGCTGGAGAGGTCTGTGGGTGTTTGGAGGTAGAGGGGGCAACTGGGAACTGAAATGTCATTGCCATCTGTCAAGGTGCACACATGGCACTGCCTCCCCTGGGAATAGCTCATCTAAATGATGTGAAAATATTGCTGATGCTCAGTCAGCTGCAAGGAAGACTACAGAGGCTGCAAAGTGCCAAGCTCCAAAAAATCCCTATAGCCCTTTTCCATATTTATAAAAATACATCAAACACAGAATATTCCTCACAGTCTCACAGACACTTCTCCTTTTTCAGCTTTGATTTTACTTCATCCAGGTCCTCCTTACCTGCAATGTGCACTCACAGCCCAGAAAGCCCCCCCACACCCTGGTCTGCATCCCCAGCAGCGTGGCCAGCAGGGAGAGGGGGGGGATTCTGTCCCTCTGCTCCGCTCTGGGGAGATCCCCCCCCCAGTGCTGCCTCCAGCTCTGGGGCCACCAACAGCAGAAGGACATGGAGCTGTTGGAGTGGGGCCAGAGGAGGCCACAGAGATGGTGGTAGGGCTGGAGCCCCTCTGCTGGGAGGGGGGGGCTGAGAGAGTTGGGGGGGTTCAGCCTGGAGAAGAGAAGGCTCTGGGGAGACCTTAGAGCCCCTTCCAGTCCCTCAAGGGGCTCCAGAAGAGATGGGGAGGGACTCTTGGTCAGGGAGGGGAGCCATAGGATGAGGGGGAAGGGTTTTAAGCTGAAAGAGGGGAGATTGAGATGAGATCTCAAGAAGAAATTGTTGAGTGTGAGGGTGGTGAGAGCCTGGCCCAGGTTGCCCAGAGAAGCTGTGGTTGCCCCATCCCTGGAGGAGTTCAAGGCCAGGTTGGAGGGGGCTTGGAGCAACCTGGTCTGGTGGGAGGCATCCCTGCCCAGGGTAGGGGGTTGGAATTCAATGGTCTTAAAGGTCCCTTCCAACTCTAACCATTCCACATGTACAGTGGTGGATTCATCCAGAATTTCCACCAAACTTCAGCCAGAACCACCCTTCACCCCATGGATGGACAGACACTTCATGGATGTAACTGCCACCAGCAGGTCCCCAGGACAGACCCATCTGCTGCCGGGCCAACACAAACCTGTGTAGCCCTTCTTGGGAGCAGGTCACAGTGCATCTGCTAAAGGCTGGGCAATGGTCATCCACAACCATGCAGAAGAGCAATGAGTGATGGAGGGAGCCCTCATGCCTGCAGAGGGTCTTAGAGATGTAGCGCCTTTGGAAAGAGCTGAGCATGAGTATTTACCGTGGATTTTTGAAACAGTGATTGCGTAAACATTTATGGGAATATATAACTTGCCAGCCTCACACAACACTCTCCAGACACATTTCAGGAAAGGGTGAGCAGAGCACTGGGCTGCCTTACAGGAGATGAGGTTTCCACCTGAAACCTCACATCTAGCTGAGTCTGCTCTTGCAGCTTCACACTGCTCACTTTTCCTCATCCACCTGCTCAGAGTCAGCCTCTGTTTCACAAATATTTACTAGAATATCTACATTGCTTTCATGTTGTTGCAAAGGAGAAGAGTTCTCTCACCTTGTGAAGCACAAAACCAAAGCCAGCACTCAGCTGCGGTAGAAGAGGACATGGAAGACCTGAGGAAAGGTTTTCAAGGAGTGATGAGCATCCCTCGCTGTGCACAGCGTGGGGTGGATGTCGTTGCCCCTGCTGGCTCATAGGTAGAGCTGCACAAAGCTGTGGGGAAGAAAAATTTGGAAAAGAGGTTTTAGAAAAGCGCAAAGGAAAAAAAATAAGATGATCCAGTTCTTGAATCTCATGGGTGCTGTTGGGTTGTGGGCAGGTCGAGCTGGTCAAATATGTGCTTCTGCAGCTAGAGAAAATGGGTCAGGGCACAGAAGAGCCTCCATTCTCTTACAGGGATCCTTTTGGCACTAAAATGTTAAAAGTACATTGTCAAACATTGATGGGGTGATGGGGTATATCCATCCCATGATAACATGGTTGCAGCTGAGCTTTGGGATCCATGGAAAGCCATCTGCAGCCTTGCAGGGAAGTCACCCTGATGGCACCAGGGCAAAGTTGCATTTTCTGAACCAGCTGGATCCTACAATGCTTTCCCAGGCACTACTGGGGCTCTGGATTATCCCCCTGCCTTCCCACAGGGAAGGAATGTGAACCCCAGATGCCAGCCCCTCCCAAAGGAACCTGATTGTGCTCACGGGGAGAACATGTTGAATGAATATAGAAGAGCGGGAGAGGGACTCTTTGTCAGGAAGTGCAGTGACAGGACAAGGGGCAAGACTGGATGGTCTTTAAGGTCCCTTCCAACCCAAACCATTCTATGATTCTATGAAGGAAACCATGTGGCTGTTCCCACATTTTCTGCTTTAAAAGAGGTTTTTTAATAACTCACACACATTCCCCTTGCACATGAAAGCCCTGGAGAATCACAGGCAGCCTGAAACCCCACCACTAACCCCACTGCTGTTTGTCTGACACAGCACAAGTACTTCAGCTCCAGGGGTTTTGTTTTGGCCATGGGGGACTATGGCTCCCTGTCAACACCACATACAAATCGACTTACTGCGGAACGTGGGGTTTTTTTTTTGTTTTGCCTCCAGAAGAAACACTTTCTGAAGTTTCCTAACATGTTGTCTCATAAGGTGCTTTCACAACATCCACACCATGGATACATTAGCCAGCTCCAGTCTCATAAATCAGACAATTACGAGGCCTCATTCAACCTCCCCGTGAGATAAAACAACCGCTGCATCGTGCCGTCACGATGGGATTATTTTTTTGTTTTCCTTTTGCTTTTTCTTTCCAAGAAATCAAGTTTATGAAATGACAACTGTGATGTGCCGGTCAATGGTGCTTCTCCCACAGAGCCATGCCCAGTGCACTCCAGGATTCCAGTCCTTGGTGGCAACCAGATGGTCGTCCAATGTATTAAGGGGGGAGATGCTGGGGCTGGGGCACAGGGATGGTCAGTACCTGGCACTTGTATGGCAGAATTTCTCATCATATTGCTCAGACCCAGGTGGGAAACCGAGGAGAGTCTAGGGAGAGGGAATCCCTGAGCTCAGTGAGTTTGGATGCAGCACCAAGTTCTGGCTCAAGCTGTGAACATTTCCTACCAGGAACTGCCCACTGGGTCCTCGTGACAATGGGTGGCTCCACATGCACAAGGGAGCTGCAGGAAATCACAGAATCATTTTGGTTGGAAAAGACCCTTAGGATCATCGGGGCAAGAAATTCACATGGAATTTAGGCTTTCCAAAGTGTCCAGATACAACGTGCCAGGAACAGGGCATCATCTCTGCCAGCCACCATGGGGACAAAAAGAGTTAATATAAGGCCATGTTTAGCGCAAAAAGGGGTTGCACAGCATCTCACCTCTGCTGTCCAAAGCAGCTTGTGCCTGAGCAGACAACACTGAGCCTGAGAGAGCTTCATCCCACCAGGAAAGGTGGGGTGATCCAGTTCTCCAGCAGAGCCCGACCACTCCACAGTGGTTCCCTGTAGACGAATGGCTGGGACTGGGTGCACCACACTTAGATGTCTGCAATTAGTTAAAACACCTCATCATTACAAAACAGAATAAAATACTTTAGATGAGACCTATACCAGAAATAAAAAGAACTGCTTCTTCAATGTACCAGTTGGATTTTAAAAATATTATTATTATTATTATCATTATTATTATTACTGTAATTAATCAGAACAATTCTTCCACGGTAGATCCTATTGCAAGACAAAGGAGAGAAAAAAGAAGATGAAAAAACCCCACACTTACCTTTGCTTGTGTATTAAGCAATCTTGAAGCTTTGATCCAAAGAAAATGCCAAAATGAGCAACTGATATGTCTGTTTTTACCTGGAGCCTTGTCACAGCAGCACAACACTTGATGAGCTTTTAAAAAGGCACAAAGCATCAGGTGGGGTTGAACAGAAGTCAGAATTGCAGTCCACTGGACAACTCCAATATCATGCCTCCTGTTTAGATGTTTGGTTAAGTTTTTTTAAAAAAATTAAAATATCACAAGTGTAGAAGTAAAAGACTGGGGAAATTTTTACATGAGAATCAATTTTTAAATGAAACTAAAATTGTTAATTTTGCACTGAAATAACTCAAGCTTTCTGGAATTTCATAAGCCAAAGCAATTTATTTTTTTTACTCTTTTTCTTTGACCAAATCCCACCTTTTTCTGGAGAAAATGTCAGTTTGCAGTCAAAAACTGCAAGAGAATCTGTTAAACTGCAGTTTGGACCCGACATAAGCAAAGGTGAAACAATATCCTTGTCCACAGTCCCATGGAGCTCACAGCAATTACACGCAACTGAAACAGCATTTGTAGTTACATATTTTTAGATCCTAAAGGATTTCACCCTTCCCAACCCCAGGATACCAAACCAGCCCGTCTATCCTTATTTTCTCAAGCAAACCACAGAATTATTGAATGGTTTGGGTGGGAAGGGACCTTTAAAGGCCACCTAGACCAACCCCCTTGCCATGAGCAGGGACATCTTCAACTAGACCAGGTTGCTCAGAGCCCCGTCCAACATGACCTGGAATGTTTCCAGGATGGGGCATCTCCCACCTCTCTGGGCAACCTGGGCCAGCATCTCACCACCCTCAGCCTAAAAGATTTCTTCCTTATATCTAGACTGAATCTACTTTCTTTCAGTTTAAAACCATTCCCCCTTGTCTTATCAAGCATCACTGTTTGTGATGCGTCCGGGAGAGATGGAGGAATCCAGTTAGCCCTGAGAAAGGGAAGAAATCCCATATATTGGGAGCCCAGCTCCATTGGCATCACACAGCAGGCTCTTTGCAAGCCACCTTACTGCAAGTACATCTTGCCACGGATCCCCACTACTGGTTGCCCCATCGCTAGGGAATGCGGGGAAGAGCCAACTTACCAAATTCCGCTGCCCGGTACGTCCTTCCCTTGCCAAGTGCTAGAGGAATGAAGTCATGGGTGCCCTGCACGAGACATCTCAGACTTTCCTCTCTCCCCATCAGCAATGGAAAGTTGTTTGGGTTAGATGGGCAAGCAGTTTCCTTTTGAAAGCTCTTCCTTCTCCAAACACATTACTGCGCTACTGGAAAACGTTCAATTTAGCTAAGTCATTAAGTCATCTGAGCACATTTTTGCAGTAAGAGGTGGCTGCGTGGTGGGCTGGTTTGGGAGAACAGTTGGATGTAAACCTCCCCAGGGGGAACAGATGCTGGTGAGATGTTGCTATCTAGTCAGTTTTCATGCAACAGCATCCACTCCAGCTCCCAAGCTTCACTACAGCCCTTTCACCCCTGTGAAACGCAGCCCACGGAGTGGTATAAAGCCACTTCTACCTCCACCTTCTGCCACAGCTCATCCCACAGCCCAGCGTAAGGGCTTCTCTGCTATCTGGCCCAGGGCAAAGCAGCTTTGGGGCTGCTCTACATCACACCAGAGCCCCGTTATTATTATCGGTGCTGCTCAGCACAGCTGAGGCACCTTCCTAGCCAGATGTTTGCAGGATGTGTTTGTGCTCCCTTCACTGATGCATGAAAATACTCACAAGACAGGATGCTCCGCACCACCAATATGCCACAGCCTAAATAGCAGCCTTTATTTCCACCTCACCTGTCCTCAAGACATTTTTTGTCATTTCCTATGCGTGTAATACAGCAGTGATCGCTGAATAAATAAACAGGAAACCCTTCGGTCTGATGATGTTGCTCAAGGAAGTCACAAAAGCGAAAATTCCACTTATCTGAGCATCCTTCCCAAATTTGCTTCCCACACAACCTTTTGGGATATCACGTTTGCATCAGTTTCCTCAATTACCGCTTCTATCACTGGAGCGATTCTTCAAGACATCTCCCAAGGGTACTCCAGAGATGAGCTGGGGGTGGGAGGAAAGGGGGTGTAGAGACTTAGCTCTTGTTTTCCTGAGCGCGCCTGAGGCTGCAAGCCCTTAAAGTTTTCAACTTGTAATTTAACCGGGTTTCCTGGAAAGACAATTCCTCCGATTTTCATCCTACACCTTCCTCCCAGCCGCGCTCACACCGGGCACATCAACCCACTGCACAGCAAACCCATGGTGGCAGTTGGACCAGATGGTCATTATAGGGCCCTTCCAACTGAAATTTATTCTCTTCTCTTCTATTCTACTCCACATGCAAATAGTGGTTCCAGTGCCCCTCCCCAGTTGGAAGGGTTTCCCCTGCCCCTCTCATGAATTCCCAAGCCCTGAGGCTTCCCACAGTGCTGGGGGTAACCAAGGTGGGCAGAGACATAGCACGGGGGTGGCCGAGACTGAGCAGAGACCTGGCGCATGGAAAGGGACCTGCTCTCTCTTGCATGGGGACCAAGAGATCCGAAATCCTCGAGTGCACCATGCAGCCGAAAGAAATCAGAGCGTGGGGTTGAAAGACCTCTTGGAAAACATTAACAGCTCATTACTGGTTGTCTGTTTAAAATCCCCCATTAATGTATACACATATGTCCCCAGACGGCATGTTCACCCCCAGCTAATGGCACTGAGTGGAAGCTGGAACGATCTGTGCATAATGACTTCAGCAAACTCCCAGCCCTCCCTCATTTACAGTTTTCCTGCACAGGCTCCTTCTGACCTCTTCAAATCCCATCCCAATTACAGCCTCCCACTTACCCTTCAATGTAAATAAATCCTGCATGGTGGGGATCGCTGCTACCAGCACAGATAAAAGCAAGGATGTTGATGGAGGAAAAGCACAACCTGCAGCCGGTTCTCGAGAAGGGCAAGGAAACAAAGCACAGGAGGGATGGCAGACCTGGAGGTGTGGGGTGGGGAGGTGACACCCATCGGGATGCTCAGAGCTTGGGCATGGCTCAGCCCTCCAGGGAGATGCAGAGACCTGGCAAGAAGCAGCTCCAAAGTGGTATAAAGCTGTCCACGCTTAATAGATGGATAGCCATGAAATCCTCATGGGACCTGGGACTTCTCCTTCCTTGGATGCATGGGAAATTTGCTTAGGAAACCGCCTAATTTCTCTGCTAAGATGTGCCCATCATCTACATGTTGGAGGATGGAAATCCCAGGAGGATCTGCATGAGATACAGAGTTTTCTTCTGTATATTAACAAGGGTTTGATTCAAAGGAAGGGTTTTGAACCATTTCCTCAGCAGACATAAATCACTGCAGTGCCATTGGCTTCAGTGGAGCTACCCTGGTTTTACACCACCGGAGCACTGGACATTTTTCCCTTGAAAATCATTCCAGATGTCTTCAAAAGGGTTCAGAGAAAGAAAAAGCTGGATCTCTGCTGGCCTACTGGGGCATCCTCAGGCTGGTGCTATGGTAACAATTTTTTTTCTCTGGATTTGTGGACATTTAAAGCACTTTCGGACACAGGGACAGTGTAAATGCCTTATGGCTATTCCTCCCCCAACAGAGGGTGATTGAAGGGAATGAGCCAACTAAACCCATCCAGGCTCTTCACTCCTCTGAAATCTCACCTCTAAATGCATCTTCCTCAACTTGCACCCAACCTCATCGTGGGATGAGCAACCTTGGGCACACACTCATCCTGAGTTGGAATGCTGGGACCTCAAACTGCAGTTTCTCCACGAGCCATCACTGTCTTTGCAATTTCAAGCCACTGGGTGCAACACCAGGTGAGGCAGGTCTTGGGTTTTAGGTTGCTGAAGGATGGACATGGTGGAGAGAGGTCCTGGGTGTTGTTTGTCAGATCTTTTCCTCAATTATGGGGTTAATGACGGGCTCATCTACTGATCATTAAACAATTACCCCGTGGTTTGAAATTGTTTTTACTGAGAAAGGACTAAATGGTCTTATAATGTTCTGGGACTGTCAACATAATATATGGGGCTGTATTCAGCATAAATTATAGGCAGTTTCCATGCCACAGAAGCCGCACAAGTTCACAGATCCAGCCAAAATATTCAGCAGAAAATTCTGCCAGGCCGCAGGGCCCATTTTGCCAAGACCTGCAGGTGTACACCATGGAGAGCTGTCCCACCGCCATGCCAGGCAACTCCACATCTCCTCCCACCCAGCCCTACTCACCTGAGCCAAAGAGTTATGTGATCCCAGATGCCACGGGAGGGATTTTCAAAGCTCTTACAGCTCTGAGCTGACATGTCCTTTCATCTGCGGGTGCAGGAGCTGTGGATGGAGACTCTTGCAGATGCTTTTGAGAGGTGTCCACATCCAGGATGCAAATAGAGCAGCTTGGCTCAGCGCCTTGGACATCCCTGGAGCTCTGTGCAATTGCAGTGATCCGTTTCTTTCATGCTCCTGTGCTCTTGCTCATTAGGTGACATCTCCCAACATCCTTGGGCAGATAGTTTGGAGGCTGAAGTATCCAGGGACATGTTTCACAGCCACAATCCTTGAGACAGGGGGCCCAGCTGAAAAACAAAGACACGGAATGTGTGACTTGGACAGTTCCTCAACCAAGGCCAAGGGTACTGCTTTGCCATTGTTTTGGGGTACCTGCAAATGAAATACCTCCTCTGGAGTGTGAATACCAAGACAGCAGCATCTGCAAAACAGGCATCTGCATGAATAGCCCACCTTCAAGAAAGCAGCTAAGCCATCTGCTGTTGGGAGACTGGGGTTTTGCATGAGTTCAGTGCAAGGGAAAAGTTTTTCATGAGAGTCTGGGCTTTGCTGTCATGTCTTTCCCATGTTTCAGAAGAGCATGGGAAATACTGGAGAGCATGCCAGGCACACATCCACCACATTCATTCCCTGAGATGGTGCTCCAAACCCTAACTGCAATTCCCCAAAACACCACAGGCTGAGGAAATCTCATCTGTGCTCTGACCACTGACTTGCAAAGACCCTGCTTTGCTCCTTCTGGAGATGGGGAGACACCCCAAAGAACACACCCAGAACAGCAACAGGGAGCCACCAGTAGGTAATGCTGCTCCACCTTGGCATAAATATTGGCTTCATAGCAACTTGGAAAAATAGTGATTAAATAGTGATCATTTTGGTGCACTTGGTTCTCTGCCCAGCCCAGGCCCATGGGCACAGAGTATGGTCCAGCTGAGAGCTGCAGGGATCTGTCAGCCTTCCTGGATTCCTGCACACCAGCAGCTCCGTGGGACATTATCTCATTGCCATCCCTCTTTTACAAATGCCTCAGGAACAGCAGCCTCCAAAGCAGAGCAGAAGCCCCATCATGTGGAGATGCTTCTCACCATGAGTCCCCCGTAGATGGGGAAATTGGTCCTGCCGCTACACAGCCTCAGGAAACATGGGGTCCCATCAGTCTTTCACAGCCAACTTGTCCACCAAGTGGTTGACTCCTCCAGGGAATGGAAGAAGGTTTGGGAGCATTTTTGCGGGCAATCCCTGCACCACTTTGCTTGGTTGTGTCTTTTGCAGAGGGCAAAGGACAGAGTCCCTGTGTCACCATGTACCAACAAGGTCAGGAAATACTTAGCCCATCCCTGCTCCTGGTTTTGCTGATTCTGAAAAGAGTTGCTCAGAACAAGATAAGAAGCCAAGAGCAGCGGATGTGTGCAGGAGGCCACGGGCTCCGTGCAAAACATCCTGTTGGCTTCTGCGTCGTAGCGACAGGGACAAACACAGCTCATCAGAGCAGATGCTGGGCGAACTCTGCATCTCTGCATCCACCACACCAGGGACCTCTTTTGGGATGTAAAAACTGTCCCGCAACCTCATTTAGGTAGCCTTAATTGCTGGATGGGCCAAGCTTGGAATCAAAGCTCCTTTGGAAAAATTAACTCTGGAGTAGACACAACCCTCCTGCTGCGGCGTCGGAGCGGGGCTGCGGGAGCAGGGAGGGGAGGAACCGGTCCACAAAGCACAGGAACACAGTTGGCTCTTCTAGATGTCACATTTTGCCCCACAAATGACACTTTCCTACAGAAAACACTTCCTGTCCCTTCTAGTCAGCACTGCTAATCATCGCTATCCCAGATCAGACCCAAACCAATCACATCCGTGCCCCCCCCAACCAAAAAAAAAAAAACAAACCAAGAAAACATCCACTTGTGTTTCATTTACTTTTATGGGAGCATTAACACGTTTCAGTCACATAAAACCTTCACCTTCAAAAGGGGAGGGGGAAAGGCAGAGAGGAAAACCTGCCACATAAAGCAAGCAGCTTAGCCCCCATTACACACCAAACACCACCAACCCGAGAGGACCTGACCCGGGGCAGGAGGGTTCCTCCACACACGGGGCTTCGGATCGAGCAGGGGTCTGGGGATGCCGAGAGGCAAAACGATGGGATTCAGGAACACCACCAGGACCATCACATCCCAGTTGTCACTGGGATGCCGGGATGCTGCCACCACCCCTGGAATCTGCAGGCAGCCGTCACCGCCCCGTCTGTGGGGTCTTTTGGTGGTGGTTTGGGATTTTTTTTATTTTTTCAATTTTTTTTTTCCCCCCCCTGCAGAAGATGCTCCTAACCAAAACCAGATTTGAATCTTAAAACAGCCCCAATCTCCTTTAAAGCTTGCAAATCTTCCACACCTGTGTTTGCTCATTCCTGCTGCTCGGCCCTGCCCTGGGAAGGACGATGTTTATTCCACTCCTCCGCAGTTATTTACAATGGGGTTTTCGGATGGAGATGGAGCACATATTTGTCTAACGGCAACCCGGCAGTGAATGTAATTCTCCTCATTAACAGTCATCAGCTTAATGGGAAGCAATAAAAGATTTTTTAAATAGCGGTCGCTTGTGAGATATTATTTATCGCCATTGCTGTCAGCAGATGTGTGCATTCCTGGCCTGCAAGGGGGGAAACTGAGGCATGAGGCCGTTTACTGACCCACCCTGGACCACACAGACAGATGGAGGTGGAAAGAAAAAATCCAGCCCTCCTCTCCCCTGTCCAGTGGCTGCTCTGCCCCAGGGCCACCCAAGCCACGTTGTTGTTATAAGCCATTATTCATTCAACCCACAGCAAAAGCAATTTGTGAAGCGTGCCGTACAATGCCAGCTGCTTCCAGCACCCAAGGGAGTCCTCAGGGCACCTCACCCTCCTTCTTGCTCCATGAGCCACCTCCAAATGTCTGTGGCTGGCTGGGGACCGCAACTGCCCCTTCACATGTTCCCCCCCACTATCCATCAATCCAGGAAAGAATTCTTTCAATCCTTTCAATCCAGAAAAGATATTTCTATCCCCATTCTGACTACGAGAAATAACTTTGTCTGAGGTTGCTCCCCCTCTCCTGCTCTGGCAGCAGGACATGACTGCTCTGCTTTTCATCACAGCTGGTGACATCTGCAGTGATACCTAGGAACGTAGGTCCTCCCTCAGTGGCTTTGGCTCCTCGCAAGGTGTTCATCTGACATCACACATCCAAACCTGCAGGAATCCCCCAGGAGAGGACAACCTGCTTTCTGCTGTCCTGAGGACCACATTGAACCTTGCCATTGGTAAAAAGAGGTCACCTCCAAACAAGGACAGATTTTTGTCCTTAATAGTCTTGTTGTAATGGCCCACCTGGGATCTCATTCCTGAAAACTGGAATTTCTTTTCCCAATTCCCCAAACGTTCCTACTCAGAGAGAAGCAGCCCTTCCCTCTCATTGGGATTTACCCCAACACACACACAATTCCCTTCCAGGCTCCAATTTTCCTGGCAGAACAGGACCATTCTCTTCTCAAAGGTCATTTGATCCTCATAGCAGTCCAGTAAGTCTCAAACATTTCATCATGAACGCAGGGATCAGAAACCCACCCAGTATTTTAGCCCTGTCTTTGGCAGCTCTAGGGGAAAATCCTCATTTCATTCACCACAGGTTCTACCAGTTGGGCTCTTTGGGTTGTTTTCTGATCAGCAAAGATCCCAGGTCTTTTTTTTCCTGCCATGTCCAGGAGAAGAGCTGCTCATCCCACCATGCAACCCTTCTCACTACGCTTTGTTGCTTGTACCATCAAATTTTGCTCCCAAATTGCCTTCTGCTACTTAAGGCACATGTAGGTCTCTCTCAATATCAATATTTGATTGCTTAATCAAATTTAAAACATTATCTTTGTAAACAATCCGTGGGGACTACCTGCTACTGGGAAACTGTCCAACTCTACACGCTATCTTTGAAGGAACACCGGGATGATTGTTTTTAAAACTTTTAAACACCAAAATAAATAGCAACTACTCAAGCTGTATACATTCAATCTCTTCAAATGACACCTGGATTTACCTGTTTCTGATGCCCCAAGTCCAGAAATGGGAAGGATCTGCGTGTTTCACAGGATGTTTACTCAATGCCTCTTCCGCTGAAGAACAGGAGCATCACGGCATGCTGGTTGGAGATCTTTTACTTTGATGCCCACACAGGAGCCAGCCCCCATCTCACCACTGCCTGCAGGTGGCACTCAGGTTGGCTATTGGGTCCATGAGAATTGAAGCAGGAATAAGGATGTTTTTCCTTTTAGATGTAAATGAATGGCAAGAAACCTCCACAACCAACCCAGCAACATGGGTTCCTCCCACAGCAGATCCAGGACATGACGCCCCAGAGCCCAACCACACAAGCACAGCTTCAACGGGGCTGTGGTGTTTCCACCAGCCCCACACAACCCAGAGATTCAGCCATTCACTCCCTTCTCTCCAAAGAGCCTTCACCAGCCCTGTGAAGCATTTTCCCTTTGCCTACCCCATCATGATGGCTGTAGACTCTCTTCACAGGTCCCTCAGAATGAAAGCAACAAGTCCACCAACACGGTCAAACTCAAGGCTGCAGCAGGTGATGGTGCTGTGGCTGGTGGGTGCTCCATCGCTGCCTTGGACATGCCGTGCAGGACCCAGAAGATGCAAAAGCACCCCCAGCAAAGGGACAAGCTTCTGCCCAGCTCCATCTCGGTCACTTCGTTGACCAGCAGAAAGAGCTCTCTGCACCACAGAGAAGAACTTGATGCTTGAGCAGTGTATTCTAAACACATCCAGCAACGTGTGTGTAGGGGGCATTACACATACCCCTTCATACTCGTTATGGAAGAAGGATTAAGAGAGAATCACCAAAAGACAGGAAATAAAGTCCATGGGTGATGTAAAGTCCATTGAGTTCCCCAGTCCTTCTCCCTTGGAGAGAGCTACTTCATTCAGGTGTGGCATTCACATGGAACCTTTGCTTCTGTTTATTTAATTCCCTATTAGAAGCGATACACCCAGCATGTCCCAGCCTGGAGAGCAGGAGGCAGCCCCTCATGAGCCCTCTCATGTATCCCCCGTCCCTTCCAGGGCTCCCCCAGGGAGGTGTATAATCAATTTAGTGTGTCTGAGCTAATCTTGGCATGAAGGGCTTCCCCGATTTCGGTATTAAATAGCAGGTGTGCGTTACAGCACAGACAAAATGAGCAAAGCCAATAAAAGCACCGCAAAATGCCTACCATCTTCCATATAATCTAATATGTAAAACAGCAGTGTTTCAGGCAATTACTTCATAACATCCAGTCTCGTGTTACTGGAAGGGAAAGGTGAGGGGCAGGTGGATTCCTCAGAAAAGCCCTCGCTCTTTGCCTGTGGGACTCCAGACCGAGATGGATCCCTCAGCTTCCAGCACCAAGAAACCTGTGGTCTCCATCCAAGCGTGAGGGGAGCACTCCATGTCACCGACCATGTTCACGAGGTGTGAGATTATCTAATCAGGAGAGGGTAGAGCTAAGACACACAGGAGCTCAGAAGGGTTTTTAATCCCTGCCATCAAAAGCAACACAAAGGCAATGACCTGAGGGCGGTGTGGAAAGTCCTGCTCCAACCAGAACCCACCCAATGGCATCGCCTCTGTGTGCGACCAGCATGACCATTTTGCTGATGTGTCCCCTGTCCAGTCCCAAAGTGGCTGGGGACAGAACTGGGAGGCACCTGCCCACCCTGCTCTGGAGCCTGGAGAAGAAGAGGTCCAAGCTGCCACTCTTCTTGAAGAAGAAAGGGGGGGGTGTAGCCCTCTGCAATGCTGGAAAGGAGCTCCAAGTTGTATGTAATGGAGCTGCCATCAGTCAATCAGGCCCTTCCCAAACTTTAGGATGCAAAGTGATGCATTTTTTTTTCTTTTTGTAGGCCCAGGTGGATGCTTTAAAAAAATCCATTTTTACAATTTCAGTGAGGTGATTAACTCACTGAGGGGCCTTACCAACAGTCTTCACCACCCAGACTGCTGGAGACAGCACCAGGAAGGGTGAGCACCAGCAAGGACCAACTTCCACCAAAGCAAAGACCTAGAGTTTCCTTCAGCCTGGTGAGGGCACAGCAGAGGACAAGGGTGACAGGTTTGGCAGAGCAGAGGAGATGCCACCTCTGGCACAGAGAAGAGGAATAGGAAGCAGGAGCTTCCTGTGTCCCAAAATACAAGAGCTGTGGGGCATGACTATGAACTTCTAGGCCATGATTTCAAAACAAATAGAAGGAAATTGGTGATCTTTAAGGTTGGAACCAGAACCATTCTACGATTCTATAAGACACTCTGAAAAGGAATGGGTAGGCAAACTGTGGAAGTCACTGGCACAGGAGAATGCCAATCTGAAAAAAGAAAAAGGAATATATAAGGCTTATAAAGTAATTCTATACATTTCTGGATGTAAAATTCATGTTGGCCTATTAAATACGGAAAGCCTAATTTTGTCTCAGGAAACTCAGAATTGTAAATGGCTGGTTGGTACTCCTGGAAAAACATCGGTTTAGGCTCACTGTGTTTCTGCCTTCTCCTACAGATTAGGTGGGCCTTTGGAGAGAATTAGCACAGAATTCTTTTTTTGTGAAGGTAGAGTAACACCAATGTTTTCCATCCATAGTCTGCTAGAACTAGGAGCCAACTTCTCCTCTGGGAACTGTGTGGTCTCCCTGGATCTGCACATCTGCGATCTCCAGGAAAAGGGGGGAACGAGACCAAGAGTGGAAAGGAAAAATCTGCATTTCTAAACACATCATGTGCCAGCACCTGAACGAAGACTGGAAGAAATGCTGATGGTGTAAATACAACCAGCCAGCTATGGAGTACCAAAGGCAGGTGGGGCATGTCAAGATGCAGCCACATCTGTAGTACATGAACAGATCCAAAGGGTAGGGCTGGGTTTGGATAAAGCTTTCCTTGGCTCTCTGATGTTATGAAAGAGGCAGCTCACCACAGCTCCTTTTGAGGATGAAGTCCTGCTGGTGATAGCTTTCGGTTTTGCCCATGTGGTCCGCCCTCCAAGGACACCTCCAGGGCTGAGGATGATGTCTCTGATGGACACAGGTGCTGAGGGCTCTTCCTTTGACTCTGTCATTGCTCAAAAATGGGCTCAGAGCAGCTCTTGGCAAAGCCAAGCTGGAAAGGACACAAGGTGTTGATGGGGTCATGCCCATGCATGGGGTCATGCCCCATGACCATGGGGTCATGCCCTCTCATATAAAACCTGGCATCAAGGCAGGGGCAGGAGGCACGAAAAACACTGACTGTGTGAAAAACAGCACGGGGCTCCAAGTCAGGGCAAATTTTGGATGGATGGTGCAGAACCAAAGCCCCAGCACCTGTACTTACCTGGTGGGTAGAAAAAATGACTCATGGCTGATCCAACAGAGCAGGAGTTCCCTGTGGTGTCACCCCTCCCTTGGCTCTACTAAGGTGCAAGCACTGATTGATGGATTTTCCCTTCAATGATTGTGTCTAGGTGGATGCACTGCTGCCAAAAAAAGAGCAAGTTGGAGGTGCTTCTTTAAGAAGCCCCGGTGAAAATAATGTATTCAAAATCCTATTTTACCCTTCCAAATTTGAAGGCAGATCCATGAAGGGAAGGAAATATCCGGTGTCTGGGTCATTTCTGATACTCCCTGTCATTACCGAGCTGCCTAGAGAACGACACGGACCTTTGTAGCCTCCTCTTTCATTATATTTTGCAGGAATCCACCACTGGTTTGAGGTTAAATGATGGATCTTGAGAAGGACAGGCACAAGACCAGAGAAGTGTTGTGTCTAGATCACAGGACAGGGACTGAGGTGGTTGGATACCTCTCCTGGCTCTGCCCGTTCTCCATATGCACCTGTGCCCAAGCCTCTTATCTACAGGAGGGCAGCAATATCTCCTCACACCTCTTTGGGTCCTGAGCCTTCAGGCAGGAACCACGCACAGCAGAAGACCATCAGACCTGCTACCCTGCGATGAAACCCCAGAATAAAGAGAACAAAGCATCTCTCTATGCACATCAACATTCAGCAGGTTTTCAAGCCATCACAATTAGACTGTGCTAATTGTTACTGTAACGGGAGAGAAGTTTGCCAGAGGTGTCCAAGCACCCCCGTCACGAGGAGAAGGGCCTCCGTCTTCCTTCGCTGGCTCTGCAGCAAAGCCTTCCTCCCAGAATAGCAACGTGCAAACCTCGGTGCTTCTCTTCCAAACCGAAGCATTGGCATTTTTAGAAACTAATTTGCAAAGCCTCGGACCCTGTGGCTACGAGCAAAGCCGGGCTGTCTGCGCAGCCCTCCTCAATTACAGCAGCTCCAGGACAGTAGCTGTTCCTCAAAACGATGCTGGGAGCTTTCACCGGGGGGCAAATTTTCACCTGCGAGAAGAAAGTCCTGCCAGAAGGCTCTTGGGATCCTGCAAGCCAAGAGAGGAGGGGCTGGGGACGGGATCAGGGTAACCACAGGTCTCTGGGGGGAGCTCCTGACACACGGCAGAGCCTTGGACCCCATTATCCAGCACATCTTATCCCATGTCCTCACCAGTGCTCCAGCAATAACAGCGTTGCACAACACCCAGTGGCCCTCACCAAAAACCACTGTGAGCAATTCAGTTGGAGCCACAGGAGGCTACTAAACCCTGCTGAGATATTCTCATTTCCTATCTCCATAAACCACACAGACTAGAGCATGACAGTACTTTTTAGGTACCAAAAGGCACAGAGAGGATGAAGTTGCATCACAGTGAGCAGCAGAGCATCTACCCTCTGGCTCTCACACCTTGGGGTGCTGGACCACGGGCCACAACCACCAGGAGGACACCCGGATGGCAGGGAAGTGGCTGCAGACCCACCTTCAACCCACTCCCCTTTCAGCTTGGGCTGAATAAAAGGGGCATTAAACTGATAAGCTTTATCTCAGACCTTCCAGCCGCCAAAAAAACAAAGCGCTCGCTCTGAAATAAGTAGGATTGGTAAATGAGTACGTCAGAAGTCAGAGGAATTACTGCACTTACAAAGCAGATATATTTGTCATACTTTTAAGCGAAGCTAAATGCTGGCTACCTGAGACCAAACCACCTCCCCAGCTCTTCTCTGCTGCGGGAACAAGGTAGTTTGCCCCACCCCTGGAGGGGTTCAAGGGCAGGTTGGAGGGGGCTTGGAGCAACCTGGTGTGGTGGGAGGTGTCCCTGCCCAGGGCAGGGGGTTGGAACTGGATGATCTTCAGGGTCTCTTCCAACTCTCACCATTCTGTGATTCTGAGGCAGACAAGCCAGCGAGAAGACGGATGGGCACGTCTATGGCACAGAGCAAATGGGCAGGACCAGGAATCAGGCTGATTCCAGAGCGCAGGGTTAAACCACACTGCTGCTGCTGCTGCTGCAACAAATGTGTTTTATGGCCAAAAATCCACTGCATGGAATTCCTGGGTCCGTCCACACCAGCGGGACCTTCATTCACACCTTCCCAAAAGCAACCCCTTGCCCAGGCAGAGAAGAGAGCTCCGATTATCACTGGCAAATTAAAGCAGTGGGGAAGAAAAAAAAAACAACCCACCACTGGTTATCAGCTGGAAACTAGGAAGGGAGACCCGATTCTGGTTTCCCTGACAGTTTTGTTGTCTTTTCCTATTTTTAAAACAGTTTATCAGGTCGAGAATTTCACGAAACGCCTCTCTGATCACACAGAGCATCCTGCCACCCGCACAGGACAGAGGGACCATATGCACAGGGGGAGGGAAATGCTCAGCCCCCATATTCTCTGTTAAACAAAAGCCAAAATTTAGACACATTCCACCGAGCAAATTGCTTAATGTATCCATGAATATTTTGTAACATACATCGTTTCTACCATCAGCTGCTTTATAGCCAAAAATATTCTTACCAAATTTACAAAATTGAAATACTTTGATTTTTTTTTTTAAAAAAAAAAAAAATTGTTGGTTTTTTTTTTTTTTTCCCCTAAAATTTCTGAGCAGAACACCCTCTGTAGGATCTCACCAACCCACCGCCGGGGCAGGAAAGCCAGAGGAAAACCTCCCAGAGGCCACGTACACGTCGGGACCACCTCTCCCCTGGCAGCACCCGCGGAGAAGCGAGTGCCCTCTGCCTTGGCGGGGCTGAAGCTTTGATTCCATCACTGAAACCCAATGCGAAAACAAGCACCAAAATAAACAGCTCCATAAAGCAGCGGGGACACAGCAAAGCAGTTGGAGGCTCCTACAAGGAGAGTGACTTAAATCCAAGAGGCGTTTGTGCTTCGCTTTGTATCCACCCTCCCCAGCCTTTGGGACAACCCGGGATGCACCGACGAACCTGGGAAAAGCCTCTTTAGGTCTTTTTTTTTTTCCCTTATAGAAAAAAACACAGTGATTTTAGGGGTTTTTTTAGTTGTTGTTTTTTGTTTTTTTACCCTCCCACAGTGCTTGCCCCGTGGCTGCCATGGGGCCCGGAGACCCCCTTTTTCCTGGGCCGGGGTTATCATCGGTGGAGATGTGTGTAATTGCCCTGTCAGGCAGCTGAAAGGCGCTCGCCTTTAGCTGATGCCACTTCAAAATGAAATTCTTTCTTTGGCATGGCTATGTCTGATATGCAGGCATCAAAGGGGGGAGGCAGCAGGTCGCCGATGCCCCAGGCCACACATTTCCCCTTCTAAAGGCAGGAATGAGAGTGTCAGCTCAGGGCCGAGGGGGGCCCCAGAGACACAACAGCGTAATAACCCCAGCAATAACCCGGGGCTCCCCAGCAGTGGGGTGATTCCTCCCCCCCACCTTCATCTGCCACAGCCCTATAGATGCTGGGCCTCCATGCCCACAAGCACCCAAGCAAAGCCCTGCCATGATGCTGGGGACACTTGATCCCCAGAGCCAGCACCCATCCTTGCCTCGTGGGAGGCTGCAGGAGACCCCCAGTACCAGGCTGGGGTGGGGGGGGGGGGGGGGGGGGGGGGGAGAGAGCCATCCTAAGACTCTCTGGCAGCACAGGGGACCCTGTGGCAGCACCTGGTGGGATGGAGGGGTGGAAAAGCCTCACTGGCACCAGAGGAGGTTGAAGGCTGCTTGGTTTTGGGTTTTTTTTTTGTTTTGTTTCCAAGAGAAACGCAGGGCCACGCACTCCTCCCCCCGCAGCTCCCATCTCCTCTCTCCACCTGCACTCTCCAGGGAGCCAAGGCTTTTGGCAAGCTTTCCACTCCACTTTTTTATTGGTTTCAACTAAGCTGCCCCTTTCAGAGGGTTGGAAAGCTTCAATCATTTAAGGAAAAAAACAAAAAAAACTCCAAAAAAACCCACACACCACAGAAATGCATCATGCTCCCTCACCCTGCTCCCCTCCCTTCCCGCTCCCAGGAGCACCGGGGACACCAGCCCCATGCTCCCCCCCCACTCAGGGCACATCTCCCAGTTTTCCAAGTCAAACAAAGTCCATCCAATGGGTCTGGGCCAGGGGTTTCCTGTCTCTAGATACCTCCAACCCTACCTGCTCAGCTCAGCTCTGATCACCTTCCTGCTCGGAAGCAATTTGGAAAGGACACAGCACAGGTAGCTATTAGCTAACACATATTTAACTGCTCCAGATATTCCCCCCCCCCCCTTTTTTTTTTTTTGGCATTGTAATGGGGCGATTTGATCTTCAAAGGACCTGTGCAAACCTTTGAAGCTTCCTGAAGAAGCCAATCTCCAGTGGGAAGGGGAGAGGTGGGAGGAGGTGTGGGTGGTGGTGGGGATGGAAACGTTAATAGTTTTAAAACCTGGGGAATCCTGAAGTTGGACGAAGGGTATAAAACCCAGCAGGTTTAGCATAAAGCCCTCCAGGTAAATCTTCACCTTCTTTTCAAATGCATTTTTGGTGGGTTGCTTTGCAAAGGCTTGGGCCAGGGTAGCAAGGTCGGCTCTATTCCCAGCGGCCGGGGAGAAGCAGCTCTTAATCTCCAGGGACCCTCATCTCCCACGTGGCGCAGCCCCAGCCCAGGGGGATCCGCGGAACCTCGGCGAGAAATAATAGAAAGACTAAAAATGGCAAAGCTTTTAAGGGGAAAAGGGGTGGGGGAGAAAACAAGGAGGGGGTGAGGAGAAGATGAGGAGAAGATAAACTCCCTGCTGCACTCCCAGCCTCAGCAGCACCCTGAGAGGTGAGACACAAAAATGCATTTACCTTTAAAATAATGACTCATTTTATTTTTTCTTTTAATATGTAGTTATAAATATATTTTGTCAAAATATATGATCATTATTGTCAAAAACATTTGCACATAAAGTCATAAATAAGGTCAAGGTGAACGTTTAGTTTAGAGAAGAGTCCAGCTATAGCAAGCAGTTCTGGGGTGGGACGGGGAGGGGGAGAGAGAAGGGGAGGAGAGGGCTGGGGGGGGGTCAGCGGCACCCACACCCCTCCACCACCATCTCCTGGTAGTTTTTCAGGACCACCTTGTCATACTCATCCAGGTAGAGCATGGAGATGGCGCTCAGCTCCGTGGGCACGCAGCAGGCCTTGGGGATGCTGGAGTTCACGGAGTTCACCAGCGTTTGCACGATGGCGTGGTTGGTGGAGTTGAGGTGGTCGGCCAGAGGGAAGGGGCAGTCCCCGTGGCAGTAAAAGGCCTGGTACCCGGGGGGTGCCACGATCCAGTCGTTCCAGCCCACGTCGCTGAAATCCACATAGAGGGCATGGCGGCGGCAGTTTTTTTTGTTCTTGCGGGAACGCTGGTGCTTGGGGCTCCGGCGGGCTCTGCGGGTCAGCGCGTGGCCTCGGCCGTCGTGCCCAAAAGTGACCAGGAGCGGCCTGAGCTGAGCCCAGTCCCCGCGCCCTTGAGGTAAAGATCGGCTAATCCTGACGTGTTTGCCCTGATGAGTCTGTGCGTGGTGGAGGTGGGTCACCTCGATCACCAGCCCGTGGTTGGGTTCCTTGTCCTTGGTCCACCGGATGACGGCCGGGCTCACATCAAAGGTCTCCCAGCGCGTCACGTTGTGGTGCACCAGCCGCGTGTCCAACAGGCGCGTAATGGCCTGAGCGCGCTCCGACAGAGGCTTCATCACTTCGTAAATGTTTATCCGGTGGAAGCCCCTCTCCCACGCCGCGCCGGGCTCCTCCACCTGCTCCCGGTACAGCCGCAGCTCCGCCGAGGAGATCACCTCGTTTTCGGGCACGCTGCTGAGGTTGAAGACGAAGCGGATCCGGGGCGCCTCGCTGGGACCCGGGACGGTCTCCAGGTGCTCTGGATGGGAGCAGGGCAGGGGGGGAGGGGGAAAAGCAGTTAAAAAGAAGAAAAAAAAGAAAAAAAAAAGGCAAAGAAGAGCACGTCAGCCTCGGGGCACAACACGCACCCACGCTCCACCAGCACCTCTCCGTTCCCCCCGGCAGGACCCGGAGCGGTTCCTGCCCCGGCGCCGCTCGCTCACCCTCTGCCGGAGGGAGTCACCCCTTCCCATCTCACTTCCCCTTTTGGGGTGGTTTTTCCCCTTTCGCTTCCTCTCCCCCTCCACCCCCCACCCCCCCCTCGCCCCCATCTCTCCAAAAATCATCTCCCCGGCGAGGCGCAGCACCGGGGAGCACAGAGGTGCCTTGTTACGGGGCACAGGGGGCAGGGGGAGAGAAAGAGAAGCAAATTCCAAGGCAGTAATGATGCGGCTGGATTAATAATTCAGATTTACTTTGGAAAAAGAAACATCCGCTAGGAAACATTTGGATCAGATTACAAGGGCCTATTGAATAAACCTTATAAACACACAGCTGTAAGTATTAAATTCGAGTAGGGGGGGTTTTTTTCGGAATTTTTTTTTTTCCCCCCCCTTTAAGAGCAAAACCAGGCAGCAAACGCTTTGATAGTTCAAAAGAAAGACACCAGGGGCGAGATCCCGCCCTCGCTTTACTCCCGCATCCGATCCAGAGCCATTAAATCCACGCGAGCCCAGGGAGTGACCCCCAGGCAGAGGCAGCGCAGGAAACGCGCCGTTGTCAACAGAAGCCCAAGCCCCTCAAAAATATGGCCAAGCTCGGGTTAAGCACGGGATGCCGGACAAAATACGGAGCACGCCTGTCACCCACACGCAGCAGGCTGGGAGGGGGGGGAGGCAGGTTTTTTCTCCCCATAAATTCAGGGCCGGGACACGTCCCGCGCTGGGAAAGTTTCCAAACGCCAAGGAAATCCCTCTCGCTCTCAGGGCTGGGAATTTACCTCCTGCCCATCACTGACCTTCATGGTGGAAGCTCCTCACGGTGTTGGCCCGGCTGGTCGATCGCTCGGGGTACTGGAGGCTAATTTCCTGGAGGCTTTCCTCCTCTTCCCCGGACTGGAGCCGATAGAGATCCAGCATGTAACTAGGCACCACGGCTGACTTGCTGGGCTGAGGCCGCCTTCGCAGCCCAAACATCTGCAGCAGAGTCGTTTCGAAACCCCGCAAGAGTTCATGGCTTTGGGCAGAGCGGCGTCCGGATCCGGCTTGTCCCTGAAGCTCTGCGACTTTCTTCCTGCCGGTCTCGGGGATCAGGCTAGCATGGTTGGTACCTCCCAGCAGGACTTGGCATAGTAGGATGACCATCAGCATTCGGTTACCAGGAATCATGGTGTCTCTGGGGTGTGTTGGGGGGGGGGGGGGGGGAAACAACCCCGGGGGGGGGGGGGGGGGGGGGGGGGGGAGAGGGGTGGGGGGGGGGGGGGGGGGGGGGGGGGGGGGGGGGGGGAGCAAACAAACAAACAAACAAAACAAAAAAAAAAACCAAACCAAAACACACAAAAAAAACCAAACAACGAAACAAAACAAAAAAAAAAAAAGAAAAAAAAAACAAACGCAAGAACAAACAAGGAAAGTCAGATGAGAAGCAAGCCCCCCCCAGCCCCCCCTTCCTCCTCCTCATGAACTTGAAAATAATAATAAATGGTAAAACGACGTTAGAAGTGTGTTGCTCCCCCCCCCCCCCCCAACCCCGAGCGGCAGCAGGGATTAGCCGCTCGCCCCGGGTCGGTAGCCCCCTCCAAAGGGCAGGCGGGTCCGCGGCGCATCCCGGTCCCGCTCGCCCCGGGTCGGGCGAAGCTGCGGCGGGGCCCGGTTCGGCCGGAGCAGAAGGGCGGGGGGGGGGGGGGGGGGGGGGGGCGGGGGGGGGCGCCCCCCCCCCCCCCCCCCGGCCCCCCCGGGGGGGGGGAAAAAAAAAAAAAAAAAAAAAAAAAAAAAAAAAAAAAAGAACCAAATGTTGCCGAGAGAGAGCCCTCATATCTATCCAGAATTAATACCCCGCCGCTGCCGCGCTGACCGGCGAGAAGCCGAGCTGATTACCGGCAAGCCAAGCATCTGTTGAGATATTTACGGCGCTGGGAGAGTTCCCTCGAAAATCAGACGCCTCTCCCCGCCGCAGCCCAACAATAGGAGACGAAATGTTTAAAAACCACGTTTGTTTGTTTGTTTGTTTGTTTCTTGCCCCCCCTCCTCCCCCGCCGATTGCAACGTGCCTGCGCCCGCAATTCCCCGCACCCCCGCGCCGCCCGCCCGCCCCCTCGGCCGCTCCCCGGGGCGGCGGAACGGAGCAGCGCGGCGCTGCGCCCCGCAGCCGCGGCCGGCCCGGCGGGGCAGGACCTGCCCTGCACGGAGAGGGCTGGCCCCGGGAGGAAAGGAAAAGTAAAACGGTGCTTGCCCGACAGGCGGGTACCCGGGACGGCCCCGCCGACGCCCCCCCCCCCCCCTCCGGGGGTGCAGCAGCCCCGGCGTTAGCCTTGAGTGCGTCTAACGGCGATGCGCCGAAACCCACCGAGAGACGGGGGCAGAGCGGAGCGGGTGATGGAGGGGAGACGGGGGGGGGGGCGGATCTGCCTTCCGAAATGGATGGCCGAGGCCAGCGGCGGGGACGTGAGCTCGGCTGCCCCGGTCTCCCCCCTCCCCGCCCCCCGAGAGCACTTAGGGGGTCTCAGGCGAGCGAGGCGGGGGGCCGTGGGCCGTGTCAAAGCCGCTTGGCGGTGGCCGGTGGCGAGCTACAGCCGGGCTGCGGGCCGGCGTGTGCCAGTAAAGCCCTTGGCCTGATTGCAGCCTGCGCTTATTGTTGGGTCGCGTGTCCCTCATTAAAGCCAAGCACAGAGAAGGCCTTTCATGTGGCTTTTTATTTCAGCTTGTTAAATGGATGGGAGGCCGGAGGGGGGGGGGGGGGGGGGGGGGGGGGGGGGTAGGGAGGGAGAGATAAACCCTCAGCTGTATGATAATGAGCTCTTGCCACCTTTATGCCAGCTCCCGCCTCGCAGGGTTGCGGACCTTTCCGGCGTGGATCACCTGGGGGAGCAGCGCCCTTCGGCCTCTCTCCCTCCCTCCCTCCCAAAGGCTCTATTCTTCCAGCGTTAATTCCCCAGCCCAGGATAATTTTTTTCTGGGAGGGGAAATAATGCGGGGAAACCGGGGGGGTGACTTGTTTGGGGGCGAGGCAGAACGAGGGGGGCGCACCCCAGCTAAACTTCCCCGGCCGTCCCGCTTCCCCGTACGTTTCCAAGAACCCGGCTTTGGTGCGGGATGCGGTGAGGGCCCCGTGTGCGGGGCAAACGCCCGGGGTCGGGCCGGGAGAGCAGGACAAGGCTTCCGCGGAGAAATAACTGAGCTTTCATGGGTGGGAAGCCACAGACACGGACGCCGCTGTGAGCGGGGTCGTCGCACCGACGTGCGTGGGTGCGGACGGATTTGGGGAGGGGGCCAGGCCGGGAATAGGGGATAAAAACTTCTCCTGGTCCCCGCCGCGGCGGGGAAGGCAGGACCCGGGGGGCACAAGGGCTGGTGATACCGGGGGGCTGCCCCCGGGGCCGGGCGCTGTTGGCTTGGGCTCCGTCCGGAGCGGCCCGGCTGTCGCCTGCGGGGGTGCGTGTCCGTGTCCGTGCGTGTGCGTGGCCTCGGCGGGCAGGGACGGGAGCCGTGTCTGCGATGGGGATGAACCGCAAGGCAGAGGCACAGGCGAGGAGCTCTTTTGTCTCGGCCTCGTAAACAAGTGGGAAGGAGGAATGTGTCGCCGCTGATGAACTCGGAATTTTGCAGCGATCCGCCCGGCCAGATCCCGGCTTTACCAGCAGCAGCGTCAACTGTCAAAATCAAATCTGATGCTAATAGCTTCGGTACTAAATAAAATGAGAGGCCAGATAACATCAGTGCTTGATAAATGGTAATGAGTGTCTAACCTAGGGGAACAGAAGGGCTGTGGGGCTCTTTAATTCAGTATTGAAAGGCTAGCTGGGTACTGCAGGCTCTAGCAGATGTTAGTATGTGTGTGTTTTGATTTTTGACTTGTATTGGACGTTTATTAGGCTAACCAGAGCCACCCCACGCATGGCCACTTGGTCCAGGCACCATCTGGCACAAGCAGGGCGGCGTGCAAGAATAGGCCTCGCTTTGGTGCTGAGGATCCACAGGCAGCATCTACCATATGGACCCGGAGCTAATGTAGGTTAAAGCAAGACAAGCCCATCTCTGCTTTTCACAGCTCCGCCAAACCTCTCTGCCATCACCTTGGCGGCTGGCAAAGCGTTTCCACCTCCAAAACCCATCAAGAGGGGTGCAAACCCCCCTCCCCAGTGCTCCCCAGCCACCCTTGGGTGTCCTCTGTTTTTTGAGGCAAGCTTTCCACCTGGTTTCCCCCCTTCTCGGCGGGAGCAGAAATCGCTCCAGCCCTCCAAGTGTCCCCGTCGTCCCCCTCACCCCAAACCAAATATTTTCAGAAGCTGGAGCGAGTGGTGCAAAATAAACGTAAAACCCTCCTCGACGCTCCAGGACATTTATGGTGATTCCAGCTATAAAAAAAGGACCCGTAATAAAGTAATAACCGGGGGAATATAAGAAACCACCTGCTGCGTGTTGACACACGCAACACGGAGTTCAGATAAAAAAAAAAAAAAAAAAAAAAAAAAAAGAGAGAAAAGAAGTTGCATTAATAGCATCCAGCAGCTGAGCCCGAAAGTTGACCGAGAGCAGATTAGAAGCACGAACTCCTGCAAACTCTTTCCCGTGCCCACCCCACCATCCCGGGTGACCCTGGTGACACCAGCGCTGCCATCTCCCTCCCCTCGCTCATTTCCAGGGGCGCACGTCTATCGAGGGGGGGGGGACACGGACCGGGGAGGGAGAACCGGGCCCGCAGAGCTTCGGGCTTTGCCGAGTTACCCGTGTCCCCCGCCGGGACGCTGGGCAGTGGCCCGACGTGCCCGGTGGTCGCCGCCTCCCCATCCTTTTCCACCTTGTTCCCCCATCCCTCCTTTACTCGAGGTCACCCCCCCCCTTTTTTTTCGCGCCCCATTTGCTGCCAGTTTATCTCCAGGCTAGCCCGGCTCAGCATACGCGTGGCCAGGCCAAACGCATCTCGCTAACGAGACAACGTTAATTAATTCCGGGCGGGTGAAAGTTGCCAGCCTGCCCAAGCCTTCCTTCTCTCCCCCCCGCCCCCTCCCCGAGCCCCCGTGCCAGGCTGCCTTCCTCCCTTCCCGGGGGACACGTCCAGCGCTCCCCCACGGGACGTGTCGGAGCTCCCCCCTGCTACCCCCGGCCCCTTTCTGTCACCCGTGTCCTGCTGCTCCCGGGCTGCAGACCCTGGGAAGGGGGGGCTGCGAAAGGCTCGGTATCTCCAGGAGCGCCTCCATCGCGCCTCCCGTCATCAGCCCCGCTTTCCTCCCCCCCTCGGTAGCTCCGTGTTTTCTAACCTGCCCTCCCGCACCACGGGGGGGAAGCCCCCACGGAGTTGGGTCTGTGCGTGAGGTCGTGGCGCAGCCCGCGGGGGCTCCACCGATGTCTGAAGGGAGCTACAGGAGAGCTGGGGAGGGACTCTTTGTCAGGAAGTGCAGTGACAGGACAAGGGGAAACGGTATTAAATTGGAAGAGGGGAGATTTAGATTAGATTTTAGGAAGAAATTCTTTCCTGTGAGGGTGGTGAGACCCTGGAACAGGTTGCCCAGGGAACTTGTGGCTGCCCCATCCCTGGAGGGGTTCAAGGCCAG
>BJBW01003089.1:226746-318733 GCA_004320125.1 Scolopax mira
GGGGGTGGAACTGGATGATCTTTAAGGTCCCTTCCAACTTCAACCATTCTGTGATTATGATTCTATGATTTCTACATGGCTTCTGCTCGGCTATTTTAAAGGTCCTGCAGACACGGAGCGCCTGTACCTGCGGCCGGGGCAGGACCTGCCGGCTGCTCCTGTCACGGAGGGTTTTTGGCAGGGGACACAGCGGGGCTGGAGGCTGGACCCTGCACGGCCGGGTACACCTAAGGCCAGGCTGGCATGGCATCCCGCATCTTCCCCTTCCCCATAACCTAGGAGAAGCCCCCGCCTTCCCCTTTCCCCGCACTCCTTTTGGAGCGGAACTGGGGGGGGGGAGGGAGCGGGGAGCAGCCCACCAGCACCTTCCTGCCCCGCAGCCACCTTTCCCAGGGAGCCGCTCCTCTCTCCGGGGCGGTGGGTTGCGGAGGAGTCGAGAAATCCCCCGCAAAGCGGCTGCTGGCAAACCCGGAGCCCCGCGGGCCGCTCCGCTCTCCCTCAAATTTTGTCTTCACGATTTTGTCGCTCAGTGCGACATCCCCAGCGCCCGTGCGAGCGGGATTATTTTAATTGTGCACCTTGCAGGCCTTTCTGCTCCCCGTGGTCGCCTTTTTTTTTTTCGGTGCTCGGCAGCCTTTCCGTGGTCGCAACCCCACTTTGTGATCCGGATTCCCCCTATGGCTTCTAAACCCCTTCGCTAGAAAGTTGCGCATCGATTCAGCGCTGACACGCACCGAGAGAAAAGAAAAAAAAAAAAAGAGAAAGAGAAAAAAGGAAGGAGAAAAAAAAGGAGGAAAAAAGAAAAAAAGGAGGAAAAAAAAAAAGAGAAAAGGAAAAAAAATCACCCCTTGCTTGTTTTGTTTCTGCCTAAATGTCCGTAGCGCGGAGCATCCCTCCAGGGAGCGCGGCTCTGAGGGGTGTTAATGTGGTCGATTTGGGGTACAAATGTTTGGAAATGTTTCCCGATTTGCACAGAAGGAGGGGGGATTTGCAAACTGTTGCTGCCACATGGCTCCTCCAGCCGCCCCATTCTCATTGTAATGAGGCCGGCGCGTGCCTCATCTGCCGCGGGGGCGCTGCCACGAGCCGCCCTCCCGCGCCGCCCCGCACCCGCGGCGGGGGGACACCCACGCGCAGGGGTGAGGTGACACAGGACGGCGTGAGGCCGGGGAAATATATCCATCCCCCCCCCCCGACCATCCATCCAGCCGCATCTCCCCCCCCTCCCCACCTCCCCCGCTTCTGCCCCGCGCTCCCCGCGCAGCCTCCGCGCCCAGCCCGTAAAAATAAGAACATTTCTATTAAAGGCTATAACGATCACTATTGAGTCCCTCTCGCTACAAATCGATGGCTTCTTTTCCATACAAATGCCTGCTTATGCCTTTATGTTCTCCATCTGTTTGTAGCTAACACCTGCCATTCAATAAATCGATTTGGCCATTTAATGTAACAGCTTCCCGGGACATTTTTTCATGCCAGATGCCACAGCAGCTCCAAACCTCTACCCCAGCCCAGCCTCCACAGCAACCCTCTGCCGGGGGACAGAGCAGAGCTGAAAAGTAAAAGAAAATATTTAAAAGTGCTTTTTAAAATTCGATGTCGTAACTTTTAATTTTTTATTTTATTTATTTTTTTTTTAATGAGTAGCCCAGCCAATCTCACCACCTTCTTTACCACTGCAGTTTCTGAGCTCCTGGGGAGTGATACCCAAGCCGACCCACAGCCAGGTGTACTGGTGGCACTGGGTTTCCTGCGGGTGACAAGCATCAGGGCCATTTGTGATGTTTTTTGGTTGCCTTTTATTTTACTCGCCAACAGATACTTTGCATGTTTTCAGGGATGTCGTGCTCTGAAGACAAAAAGACACTCCTCCTGCGTGGTTTATCACCCCCATGGCATGGGGCAAGGCTGGCTTGGGCCTCCCTCATGTGGGACGGGGGGGTCCCATCCTTCTACTTGCTTTGGCCCTTGAGGGACCACTTTGCTGACCCCCCCAACTTCCCCAATGCACTCCCCGTCAGCAAGAGCAAAGGGAGGTGAGTGCCCCTCTGTGTGCTGCTCTGCCCCACAAACCTCGGGTTTCCCTCTGGTCACCCCACAGTAAGAAAGGGGGATCACTCTGGATGTCACCCCACAGGTGTCAGGGGAGGGAGAACAGCACCGCTGGGGCTGTGAGAAAGTGGAGGGAGTAACAGCACGGGGAAGTTACGGGGCAGTTTCCTCATGGAGGAAGGGAGCAGCGTCGGGCCGAGTTCCTCCTCCTCCGGAGGTGATTTCGGTGCTCTTGGGATTTTGTTTGGCCGTGTTTGTTGTATAATTTATTGTGCTGGGAGTGCCTAGAGCCTTTGAAAGGTGCCTTTGAAAAGCACCTTTATTGCTTTACATCTGAATAAATACATAAAATTAAAGGTGTATTGCAGAAATACAGATATGTACGCATTAGGTACTCTATGAGGGTCTGTTTCTCTCTTAATTAATTCAGTGCAGACCATGGATGCCATTTGCAAATGCACCTGGTTGTAAAAGCCTAATTTCCTTTGAAAGTCAGCAAGAAAGTCATGCAGGCATTTGGCGCTTTCACCTGAGATAGCTGGATAAAATTGGGAATTCTCACAACAACCACCCCTGTTGTAAGCGATGGCTGGAACTAAGAGTAGGTACCTGGGAGATGACCAGTCTTTTTTTTTTTTTTTTTGATCTTCAAAGTTGTGGGTGAGGTTGGCAGGGGAGAGTGTGGGAGTGTGGAGATGTCTCACTCAGAGCAGCAGTTCTCACATTTTTGTTCATATACAAGTCATGTATGGGTCGATGTTCATGGATGGGACACTGGTCTGAAGCAGCATAACAAAACAAGTATGGGCTGGCTTCTTAAAGGGGAAAAATTCCTTTTGCAGGCTCCATAGTAAATGTCCCATGGGCCAGGCTTTGGGAACTCCTGCGTCAGAAGGTCTGTGTCTTCAAACAGATGGCTGGGAAAGCCCTCGGCTACTTAGAATATGTTTAGGGCTATATTATATAGCACTGAGTAAAGAGATCTGTCACAGAAAAACAGTACAAGGCAGTTTTAACCCTTCCCCAGGGGAGTGGCATGAATCCATGCTCCGCCTGACCAGTCCCTCCTCTCCTGTCCCCCGTACTGAGCCCACGGGATGTTTGGTAGGGGCCCAACAGTGTGGCACTGGGTTCCGAGAGTCAGAGGAAGAAGCCTCAGACCTCTGGCACGTGAGATTTGGCAGAGCAAATCCCGGAGTCGGAGATGGGTGACACAGGCTGTGCCAGCAGGGCAGAACCGAGAGCAGAGTGAAGCTGGGTGTGTGTGGTGGCCACACCGTGTTCTTGCTGAGCTCTTCTGCTTCCTCGATCTCCTGGTAGCCCGGTGTCAGGCAAGAGCTTTTGATTGCCCAAGACTGAATTTCTGGAGAGATGTGGAGGCCAGCGCTGGCAGGAGAAGGTCTGTGGGGCTCAGTGGAGTTGCACCTGCTTGTGTACCGGGATAAGCTGCAGCAAGGTAGCTGTAAGTTCTGGGAGCTGCACACTGGTAGAAGTTAAAGGTAGTTAAAATACAGCTGTCCACTTAAGAAAGAAAATCCTTTTTAAAATCCCTTCACTGGAGGTAAAACTTGCTAATGACTGAAGAGAGAAAAAGACCATCCTGACTTTTTATCTGTAGCATTTATATTTATTTCTAGTAAGCAAGACTTTAACCAGGAGCAGCTGCTTCCACCACCCATCAAAAGCAATCCTAGATTGTCCAGATGGAGTCACTCAAGACAGAGACATGAACGAGGGCTGCCACCGGCTCCAAGATTTCTGGGTTTGTCCTATTTTAAGAAGACCTCGCATCCTGCAAACGCTGCTTATGGGAAATGATTGGATGCAGAAATCCTAGTGGGGGCCCATGAGGCAGCCTCATGCGGAGATGTGGCGATGTGGCATGCTGACATTTTGACATAACGTGGTGATGATTTTATGCTAGGATCAGCCCTCCAAGAGGAAAGTAAATATGTGACATATTGTTCAGGGAAACAAAACAAACCAGACAATGAGGTCCTGTGCCCAGTGACTGATGTAGCCTCTGCAGACCCATGTAAAAAACCTCTTTTCCTTTGTGATTTGGGGATGCTGGGAAAATGAGTGCATCAGGGTATCCAATACCCATCCCTGGCCCATCCAGCCCTCCTCGCTTTTTGTCTTTGTGTGCGGCCATGCAGGGAGCAAACACAGAGCACCCGCTGGGTTTCTATTGTTTCTCCTGTCTAATGGCCCTACTTAGCCATGGAGGAGCGGGATGGATTTGCGCCTTGCGCACATTGTTCTTGGGGTTCAAAAGAATACTTAAACTAGAGCAGTAGTTAGTATGACAATGGAATAGAAATGAACATTCACTCCAGTGGCTGTGGATGGCACAAGGGCTTAGATAATGGGACGAGGGAGAAGAAAATTAATGAATCTGTCTGTCTGTCTGTTGACCCATCGGCATAAATATCTTGTCAGTCATATGTGACAGCAGATCTCGTTGGCTGGCAGGGGCTATGCTTACCCAGGGCTCCCGGCTGTATTCTTTAAATCAAAAGTTTCATCAGGTAATTTAGCAGACTGAAGAAAGCTGGCACTTGACCACGTAGTGAATGCCAAGTGGATGAGCAATAAACGCTTCATCCGTGAATGTTAAATGATGCAAAACAATGGTACACGGACACAGACTCCTTCCTCCTGCTTTGTGCCTGGACAGCAGCCCTTGGACAGGCATGGAGATGCTCCTTCACAACCTACACAGGAGCCTTTCTTGAGACAGCTCTTCAATGCTCTTATATAGGGCTGTGCTGCCACCCGTAGCCACCAGGGAGGGATCAAGAAGTCTTGTTACTGGGTGCCCTTTGTCAGAGGCTGCATAACGAGGCAGCCACTGAAGTCTCTCCAGGTGACCAAATCACCAGTGAGTGGACAGACAGCAACATCTATCCCATCCTGGAGGGGATGTAGCTGTCATGATGGAGGGATTAAACAGTTGGGTAAGGCTGACATGCTATTTTGTTCAAAAGCCTGGGATGAGGCATGGGGGCATTTTGTGTGGGTCTTTCTGTATGTACCTATGCAAACCCAGGGTGGAAAACCCTTCTCAGAGTTTAGGATGGGATTTGTCTCACCTTACTTTAGCCAAATGATAGGTAAATATTATGTTAATTATCTATGTTTCCTCTTGACTCAACACTGAGAGATGGGACCATATTGTTCATCCTGGGAGAGGACTCTGCTAGACGTTCATCTGCTAGGATGAATCATCATCTGCAGAAACCCTTCTCTCTCTCCATTGACTCCAGAGGAACCCATGTTCCTGGACTAAATGATACCTCTAATTTTTAGAAAGCTTAAGCGAGGTGGGATTAATCCCTTCTTTAGTGCCTGAGTCCCTAGAGCAGGGATGATGTGGTGTGCCCTGATGCACAGCAGCCTGTGGCAGAGCTGGGAGCAAAGGGTGGTATCGGCAACCATCCAGTGCTTGGGATGTAGGGCTGAGATTAGGATTGGGGGTGTCCCAGTTCCATCAAATTTGCAGAACTTGTTGCAAGGTATAATGAAATGCAGGCTCATAGATTTCTTGCATTTTGACACTCTTTCAATTGAAACCTTCCCCATGCTGCAGCAGGACACCAGGGTAAAAGGCATCACTGCAAACCAGAAAGGGTGCAAGCTGTGTGCTTATCTGGATTAAGGCAGGGATCTGTACCACAACCATGATACTGAATGGATTAATTGGTAAAATCAGGTTGTGTGCTGGGACCTGGATTTGGAGCACCCTTTCAACTTTGGGGGAAGGAAAGTCTAATGCAAGGTTCTGTTTTAGGCCCATTACTAACAAAATCTGGAGCATCGCCATAAAGGTACAGGAAGGAATGTTTCAAATGAAATATACCACAGCTAATGAATGAACTCTTCGTAGGTTACAAAGCACTTCATTCTTGTTGTTTATACATTCATAATTCTCCAAAATAGATATTGAGATGAATCAATAGCTTTAAAAATATGTCTGGGTTTTATTAATTCGTTACGGGATCTCATAGTTAACCCTTGAATAATGAGCTTAAAAGCCGAAGGCAGATTTACTGGCATACGGTTTTTACATGGACATTTTGCTGGTCAAATGCCAAGATATATAACAATTCAGATGTCCAGAGTGTTTATTATCTAGGATCTAGCAGAGGCTTTAACCTTCAGTCTTGAAACGCACACAGTGGCAGATCAAGTCTTTGGAGAATATCACCACACTGGGATGTTTTATCTCATGTACCGGGAAATGTTTTATTCTATTCAGGATGAATTGTCCAGTTAAGGCACTTTACACAACATGTTGTACAACTGCTTATTTTGGTGCCTGTATGTTTTCCCGTTTAAGAGTTTTGGCCACATTTTTGTGTTGTGTTTCATTTCATGCTTGCTGCAGCCCCCCTGCGGATGAGTGCTGCTTCTTGTCTCATTTTAGAAACAATTCACAGTTGATTAATTTCTGCTAACTCTTCAAACTGGTGAAAACAGTGATCATTCATTTGCAAGGGCTAGTTCCAGCTTTAAAGTATTTCTAGATGTAATTTTTTTTAGTTTAGATTTTTGGCAAGGCCTTTATGAATCTTTCTCCTGGTTGTTTCCCTTCCTTCTCCCATCAGACATGGTAGCAGGTGTTGAAACAGGAGGGCAGTCTGTGTCCTACTGCCTTGAATTTTAACTACCACGATATCTGCTTTTTCTCAGACCAAGTGTAGATGACAGGGCAAAAAAATCATGAGGGACAGCTTCCCCTATGTTAGCTCTTCAGCAGTGACTGCCACTAGTGGAGCTCTAGCAGGGAAGCTACTCCAGAAATACTGGAGATAAAAGCCTGGCAGGGATGTGACTACTAGAGCAAATTCTTCTTGCTTGGGGGGAAACCCAGGTCTTTGCTGCACTTAGGGTGGGTGGCATGGGAGCTGTATGAGCCCACAAAACATCCTCTCTGGTGGACCTGTTCCAAAGAATCTCTTCGTCCTGCAAACAGCGGTGAAATGGTTAAATATAGGAAAAATATCCACCTGCTTATGTTCTTCTGTGGTTCTCAGGAGGCTCTTAATGAAGGTGGCATCATTACGCTCACCTGAGGCAAGGCAGCCCTAAGAAAAAGCTCTTCCTAAATACAGATGCAGGTGTTCCTCGTGATGAAAAATGAGCTAGCTCTGCTGAACAGATAAGAGAGGTGAGTTGGAGAGAGGCAAGCTGTAGGGTAGGAAGCAGAGGTTGTGGGATGTGCTGGCTGTTTAAGGGGAGAATAAGCACTGGATAGGTGACCTGACATTACCTGCGAAGATCTTGGCATATGGAATGAAGGTAAGTTTAAAAAGGGCATTAAAATAGAGGAAAAGGTGAAAAAGTATGGAGGTACTTTCTATGATTTGGAAAAGGAGGTGGGACAGAGGGTAGGGGGCTTGGTCTTAGGTGCTTAGGAAGCCTGCTTTAGCATATGGACCTACAATATCCTAGATATGGGTGTGTATGCTCTTTTAAAGGCAACAGTTTGGGGAAAAAAACAACTGACAACTGCATGTCTCTGCTGTGCATAGGTTGGCATCAGTTCTCAAAACAGGCTTTTAGCTCTGACTCCTCTTTCTCTTCTTGTTTACTAAGCAGGCAAATCAGTGAAATCAAGCTCCATCTTAACACTGCTATTCACATTACTTTCTTTCATTAGTTACTTCTAAGTGTACAGTCAGTCAGAGGCAGCCAGCAATGGTGATTAGATGATTCACAGAAATTGCCATACTCTGAGTGGCTGCAGCCTGGATGAGGAAATACCAACAGAAGCCACTGTACAAGTACAATATTTAGATAGTGGGACTTTTCTTGGCAAAACAGAGCAATGATCACAGTATGGTTGAGATTTATGGTATATCAGCACCAAAGTGGTTTCAGTTCACTCCTGAAATGACAGAGATTGATAAGTTTTGTTGCTTAGACATCTGCTGGAGAGTCTGAGTCTTGTATTGCTGTGGACTCCAAAGCACCTCTACCAACAGACCTTTTTGTAGTGCTTTGTGTAGAGCTTAGCTAGCCTGGAAATGTGCTGCCCATAATCCTATCAGACACTGCTAAATCAATGAAAGCAACCACCAAGTTCTATGTTAGTGGGTCATAGTTCAGACTAGCTTCCTATGATGGCCCAAATTCATTCTTCTTGAATTCAGTACTGCTGGGAGATTTTGGATGCTGAGCTTTACATGCTGATAATTTCACTTACTAATGGATTCACTGCAGCCCAAGTGGCAGCAGTGCAAGTTATTCTGTGCTGCTCATCTCATGTTCCTCCATGCCAATGTGGAGGGGTAGCCAGTAGCATTGGGAAGCGTCTAGTACACCCACCAGAGAAGATGCTTGTAGGCTTTGCTTGTGGTTTGATAGCCATTGGAGGGGGCAGAAACCATCCAATTCATTGTATGCAAGATGGGTAGTATGCATAGGTGGCAGTGACACTTGGTCAGTAACAAGTTGGGTGGTGACTTCCAGAGAAGCCACAAGTCACAATCAGTTCCCTGAGCCATCAGGCTCTGCTAGTGATTTTGCCAGAAACTGCCAAGTTGTTGATTTCTAACAGTGGTTGGAGGTCGTACTTCAGAAAGCCCAGGGGTTGGATGAAGTGTGGAGCTCTTGGTTGCTAGCAGGTGCCACTGAATTTACATTGTTTTGGCCTAAAGGTTAGTAAGTCACAGAGGTCATTGCTGTGTTAAAAGCCCTTGAAAATTGGGGTGCAAACTTTGTACCTAATAAAGTCATGTAGGGATGGTCAGAAGGTACCCGACTCTCTTCCTTTCCAGACTTCATGTCTCTGTCCCCTCCTAATGCGCGCCATGGTAATGGGAAAACCTCACTTGGCTGAGCTCAGGGCAATGCTCCCCACCAGGATTTGACCTATTAGATCCAGTTACTTTGCTCTATCCAGGTGAGATCTTACTGTGTTTGGGGTGCTGGACTGCCATTACCTGGGACATTTGCAGAGGTAGGGCACTGGGGCAATAGGTAACAGAGCAGCACCAAGCAGGGTGTAAGCTTAATTCAGACATGCAAATCAGGTTTGCACTGATTGGAGAGGGTTTTTTTGAGGTTTGGAGGAAGTTTTCCATAGGGACCTAGCTCTCTGGTGGCTGTGAGTAAGTGCTGAAAGCTAGTCTGGTGAAGGAAGCTATTTCTGTGGAGGTGAGATAATGACCAACAACTTGTGCCAGCTCTTTATCAGGAAACCAGCTCACAAATCGGAGAAAACAAGTAAGAAACCTCTGGGATGACTGCTTTTCTATGTCTGTTTCCTTGGGAATTGGATGTGTGGACATGTGTGAGAGCGTGTGCTAGTGCTCAGATGAGATGTTATAATTAGAGTTAATGTATGCATTCTCTCATCCCAAACCAGGGAGTTGCTTTAATAATTTGTCTGAAGTTCATAGATAGTAACAATTTCCATGGAGTTTGGTTGAGATCTTGTTGGTGATGCCTGATACTGAGTAGCTGTCTGTTCTTGATGATCTCTCACTCCAAAAGCATGCAGAGACCCTCACTGCACTGATGCCATGTGCGTACCTGTCCTGAAAACTCACTGCTCTTCCAGGACGCTATGGGATACTGCATGGTTATAAAAGTTCTTACCTTGGTCAATGCACAGGGCAGGTGATCACTTTTGCCCACTGAATCTGGATAGATCAAGCTTTCTCATGCTTGCTGCCATTTTTGTACCTCCCTTTGTGAACGGGCAGGTGGAATGTCAGAAAGCTTTTAGGACCAGAATTTTGGATGAAATTCAACTGCCCTCAATTTGAATCTGGAATACAGTCATCTCTAGAGATCTGTGCAGGACTCTGGTCCCTCCATCCACGGGAAAAGGGCCACAAAATGTTTGAAGATACAGAGTGGTGGCTCCATCCTCATCTACCACGCTCTACCAAAGACAAGGCTTGAACAATGCAGTTACTGGTAATACATATGATGTAGGACTGATATGATGAGAAGAGACTGTTTGGTTAGCTCAGTGGTGTATTTTCTAAGTAGACAGTAAATGAATATTTAACTGGAGTTATATCTTTATTGCATCTCTCCATCTAGACTCAAAAATGTAGGAAACCACTGGAATATACAAGAGCCACCCATTTCTTTGTGTTGCCACCCACACATCTCTGTGCAATCATAGGCTATTCATCTTTACAGCAAGTTCTCTTTCACTCCACACCCACAAGCCCTCTCGCACAGCCCATTAACCTGATTTCTTTGAGTCCTGCTTATGGTGTGATACAGCTATTTCAATAATAGCTGTAGCGAGCTGATATTGCTGATATGGATGTGCTCTTGTCCCGTGGTGAGCCCAAGGCAAAGTTAAACTGGAGTGCCACTTAGAGGAACTGAAAGTGGCTGTGTGCACTTCTTTATGGTAAATGAGGAGTTTGCTGAAAAAAGGTGGATCGTCTGTGAGTCAACATCTTTACCTGGTGTGTCATATGCTGGTATCTGCCCGGCTGCCCAGGAAGGGCTGCATCCTCATTCCCCTTACAATTAAGAGAGCTGTCAGCAGGCAGGGTAGTAGTGAAACGTGGACCTGGCCTGTGTGACTGTACATGGCAGGGCTGTAGGAGCCAGGGCAGTGTCTCGCTGTTCCCTGCTCTCTGCAGCACTGCCATTCTGCTGGCCCTGCCTGGGTGCTCTGGTGTCTCTAGCTTTCCTGCTTTGCCAGGAGTGCTAACCTGGAGCAACCTTCCTGAAAATAACCTAGGGAAACTTGAAACTAGGGTTTTTTAGTCTGGAGAAAAGGAGGCTGAGGGGAGACCTTATTGCTCTCTACAGTTCCCTGAAAGGAGGGTGTAGTGAGGTGGGGGTTGGTCTCTTCCCCCAAAGTAACAAATGATGGGACAAGAGGAAATGGTCTCCAGTTGCACCAGGGGAAGTTTAGAATGGATATTAGGAAAAATTTCTTCACTGAAAGGCTCATCAAACATTGGAAGGGGTTGCACAGGGAAGTGGTGGAATTGCCATCCCATGAGGTATTTAAAAGACGGACAGACATGGTGCTGAGGGACATGGTTTAGTGATGGTTTTGGAGGTGTTAGGTTGATGGTTGGACTGGGTGATCTCAAAGGTTCCTTCCAACCTCAATGACTATGATTCTATGAAACAGCCCAGAACATAAGCAGGATTGCACAGTGTATGTCCTGTAATGTGGTCCCATGGCCAGAGACAAGCCACAGCATAGGTCTTTCTCCAGCCTCTGGGAATGGATACACATTCCCCCAGCCAGAAAGGCTGAGTGGTGCTGCCTGGTGTGTCCTCAGCCCCTGCCCAGGCCAACAGTGGAGCTTCTGGGGAAGATGAGCACATCAACTGTACAAAAAGGGTTATACTGATGTTGCTTTGTTGGGAGCAGAGAAACAAGTGATGTACATACAGCACACCAATGGGCGCGTGGTAACCTTTTTTGCTTTTTAGCTCTACCTCCAAGGAGAAAATTCACATTTCTGCACACACTGCATTGTGCAGTCACACAAATGCAGCTGGCTCAGCCAGGGCCCATCAGAATACAGTTTTGTTGACTCAAGATTATTCATTTAGCAGATTTCCGTTGGAGCTGCTCACAGATGTGGGAATTGCTGGGTTAATCTTCATAAAAGATAGAAAAATTGGCAGCAGGAGGAATTTTTGAAAAAGCAAATTAAAGTAAAGGAAAGAAGCGGGTGTGAAGTAAATTATTTGCAGTGGAGTGTTTTCCTTTCTGAGCTACCAGAGAATGTAAGGGTATTTCCTGGGGAGAAGAATGTCACATTTAGAGGTGTCCTTCCTTTGATAATAGAGAGGTAAAAATCCCGAACAGTTAAACATTTCCAGCTCAAACATGCCCATTACTGGCAGAAGAGGCTCTGTGATTAGTATTTGCTGGCCCTTTGGGCCTTTGGTTTAGTTCCCACATCCATTTAATTTGCTGCAAAGAACAAAGTTGCAGTACAAACGATCAAGGAAGTTTTTCCAGATCGTGTTATTGTTTTGCATGTGCCTGAGTAATTCCTGCAAAGAAGGAAACATGAACTAATACAACATACTTATCGCACAGCTCAGAGAATGCTGTGGCTGTTGCCAGAGGAGATTTCTGTTCATAAAATTGCTTATTGGATTTTTCACATGAGAAAAGATTTTCTAGGTGGATACTCGGTTCAGCACTCTGCTTGTCAGTGTCACTTCGGCAGCTGAGCTCCAGTGAGCTCTGAGGAACAGAGCATCCTGAGGATCTTCATGCAACAGCAGAAGCTTCAGGTCCAAAAACTGATGCAAAACTCCTGGAGGGAAAAGGTCTACAACATATGAAAAACAAATCAGTGGATCTCCCAAGTCTGAGTAACCAGCTCAGGGCATAGCCCTTTACCAGACTCAAAGAGTCCAGCAAGACTCCTAGCTATTTGCTATGTCTCTTCATCCCTTATAACCCAATCTAGTTGAAGATGGCCCTCCTCATTGCAGGGGAGGTTGTACTAGATGACCTTTAAAGTTCCCTTCCAACCCAAGCTATTCTATGATCCTATAATACAAGCAGAAACAATTTTTTTTTTCTGTTATAACAACATTCAGCTTGAAACTAGCTTCAGGACCTGCAAGAAGAGATGCAAGGAAGTTCTTTGGATGTCTCTCAGGTGTAGTTGATGTGCTTATTTGGAGAGGGCAGATGCATTTGAAGAGGGGGTTTAGAGCTTTTTGGCTCTCACTGCTGTAGCCAGCTGCTCTTCCTGGTGGGCTTGGACAAGCCTACCCTCAGCTTAGTTTCAAGCCTAATTTGCAACGGAAGGGCAAAATACTCTTTTCCTTAATGAGAAGGTTCTTTATGTTCCTATGTCCCTCATGTCTGGCTCTGTTACTATTGAGAGTCTTGAGAGATGGTCTTACACAACATGCTTGAGAAATGTCTCCTACATGAGGTCTCTAGTACTTCTGACTCCCTTCTGAATGAAAAGCATCGTGGGAGCAGCTTTTACTTCAGACCTTGAATGTGTATCCTCTGGTGTGAGCCTGCCTTGCGCTGTGAAGGGGACTGTGTGTGCAGGGGAGCAACGATCTCAAAACTTCTGGAGTTGAAGTTTGCATTGAGGTGGGGAGGTCTCTTACTGAAAAATCACCCTTGCAATTTAATGTGTTCAGTGGAGCACTGCACGATCTGCAAAACTTCTGTCCTGGTCTGGATGTCTCTCTGACTGAGGTGCTTTGGGAGCCGAACTTATGATCGTGCCCATGACTGAAAGATTGTCAGCTGAGGTGGTCAGGGCTGGAGCTAAATGGTGACGTGTTTGAGCAATGTTGATATTTGGAGGCAGGACCAATTCAAATTGCAGGTTTCAAACACTGGGTGTGGAATGTGCAAGACAGTTCTTTATCAGCCTCCAGTCCATTGTATTTCTCTCATTAATCCTCCAGTGCAACTAACCTTTGCAGTAGGTGAACTTTTTCCTTTTTCCCTTGTCACATATCTAGGTCCTGCTTTGTGCCCATTCTAGTTATTAGCAAAATACAGCATCTTTATGATGCCCTAGTAGCCCAGAGACTCCAGTCCGGGGCAGGAAATTCCCATCATTAAGGGTTTGCTGATCTCTCTCTCTCCAGAAAATGACATGTACTAATTACATCATTTTGATGTATATGATACCCAAACCAAACATGTTATAAATTAGCAAAAGCTCATTTGTTTCATGAAAAGTATTGTTCTTCTTTTATTCAATGACCTTTTTGTTCCTCTACATCCTGGACCAATCAAGTGCCGGTGCAGTCGCTGACTTCTGAGCACAGACAATAGCTTATTCCGTCTATTCTGTTCAGACGACTGTAGGAATAGGCAGTCACTTTGTCATGTGGAGACTGGAGGTTGTATAAAACCCTTTTTCCCACCATTTAGAGAGAGTCTGAATCCTGAGAGGAAAACCCTGTCATAATAATAATAATCCAGAAGCTAGAGCCCATTGAAGTTTTCTCAGCTTTATGATTTGGGTGGGGTTGGAATGTAGCCCTCCCCAGCCGAGGCTGGGGCTTTTTGGATTTTTAGGGCTATAGAATAGATTGGGTTTCTCTACATTTCTAGCAGCAGGCTGTGTATTTTTTTCAATGAGCTGTGCATGCAGTTTCCACAAGGAAACTCCAGCGCGTACAAATGTAGCTGGTCCAGGGACTGACTGGTTCAAGCCTGTTGGTTTTTCTTCCAAACCTTCTGGAACAGGGAGTTCCCTTCTCCTGTGTGCTTGTTGAGCGGCCCAGCACGATGGTCCTGTCTGGGCTGGATGACCTCTGAGTGGCTCTTGTGCAAAGATGCAGCCAGCATCGGCCATCTTCTCAATGCTGAGGTGCCTGTTACTGAGGTGTGGCAGAGGGCTCTACTCCATGTGGGAAGCATCCTGTGGGAAATTTCCACGGGAAGGCTCCGGGCCAGAGGACAGAAGGAGCAGGGTGATATCACTGTAGCAAAGTCCTTAGGTGCCTTCTGCAGGTGGCCTCAGTGAATGCTACTGTGGGACTGGAGTGAGGGGAGTCGGGCTCCTGGGGAAATGTGGGTACATGATGGTAGGGGCTGCTGATGTGCCAGGAGGCTCTGCCTGGCAGTGTCTTCTACCATCCTTGCACCAAAGCACCTTGTCTGTGACATCCCCGTGGCCAGACAGAGAAGAGCAGGGTCCAGTGGGACCCCTTGGGCAAGGTCAGAACTCATGGTCACCCCATACCTGCAGCCTGTGGAGCCTCAGCCAGCAGCAGCCCCTCACCGTGCCACAGGGTCCTAGGAAACAGGCAGGGACAGAGTGAGGAGGGAGCAGAGGTAGGAGGAGAACTAATACCTCTGTAAATCCCTGGAATGGCAACAGCTCACCAGTGCCACCACTATCCATAGGGGAAGCGCCGAGACACGAACTGAGAGGCGTTACGTGTGTTTGGTGGGGCTAGGAGAGGGCTGAGAGACCTCATTAGCATCATTCATATATTTTTGAGCAGTCATTTAATACCCTTCTTCTTCCTACCAGCCCTTTTGGAAGCAGCGTGTACCATTCACAACAAGTGTTTATCTTCCAGATTTAAAGACAGACGTCAGAATATTTCCCTCCTTATTCATGCTCCATTTTTTTTTTTTTTTTCTCACAGCCCAATTATTCATGACATCACCACCTTTTCCTCCTCAGCCCCAGACACAGTGTTTCTGTGGCTACAATTTCCTGGACGAGAATTTCCAGTTTGCATTGTTGGGGGGGGAAGCAGAGGGAGGGAGGTAAAAAAGGTTGTTTCGTGTGGAAACATTAAATGAGAAATGCAGCCGTGGAAAACTCAGGCGCACACACAGAGGCACACATGCAGAGCAACAACAACCGCCACCAAGGTTATTATAATTAATTTAAAATCTGTTTAGAAAAGGGTTCCTTTTATGTCAGACGGGCTCTTTAAGCGGCTCAAGAAGTATGAAAAACAGGAAATCAAACTGCCTCATTAGGAATTGACTCTGCTCAGTAATTAGAGGCTAGAAAACAAAACAAGGAAAAGCAGGTGGCGAGTGAGCTCCAAGCAGCAGCTATTGTATCATTTCAATGTTCTGCAGGCTAACAATGTTATTATTTTTTTCAGAAAAGTGTTACTTCCATGGAGAAATGATTATGAGAATCATCCTAACTTTAATGGGAAAATGCTGCTTGTTCCAACTCAATACTGAGGCTGGTAGCTTCCCTCAGCCTGGGGTTTAATTCATAATTAGGTGGTATTTTGCTGCCGTTAAAAAGACAACTCTGTTCTCCAACATCGACTGCTCTCTCGTGAAAATCATGTTAAATGTAATTACCCAGCGATACCATATTTTGCTGATACAATCAAATGAGATAACCCTGGACATCAATATCAATTATAATTTCTAATAATAATCTTTGCTGAGCAAATGCTGCCAGTGATTTCCAGCAAATACATGTTTGTTTCAGTCATGCTGGAGGGAGGGTTTGCCTGCTGTACACCCATGCTCCTTCAGTTTTGCAGGAATGTGCTTTTTGCAGAAAGGAAGTTTGTTTCCAAATGCCAGCTGCAATTCTTTGCCAAAACCAAATTTGAGTGGTGTGAGGGATAGTTGTGCTGGGGGTGGGTGCCTGCTTTGCCCCTCGGTGGTGGTCGTGGGGCTTTGACTCGTATCACTGCACATTGCCAAAGACAAACGCTGGTGAGGAACAGGGAGAGCTCCTTATTCGTCTGTAAAATAAGTTTATAAATAAATCAAGACTTTTCCCAAGAATTAAGTAGATGGATGCAAGAGATCTTAAAAAAACCCAACACAAACATCATGAAACTTTTTTTTTTTGTGGGGGTGTGTAGAATAATGATGAAGGAAATGGCTTTCTTCGCATGGTTCTCCTGTGGGCAGACAACAGAAGCTACTTTTGTCATATGCATTTTTTTCTTTCAGTGGGAATTTTAGTCCAGGTCTTTAAAAACAACAAATACTAACTGATGATAAAGCATGAGTATTTACCTACTGTTTACTGCTGACATCCTGTCAGGATATGGTGCAGCCAAGCGGGTGCGTTTTGGCTCAAGATGGGCCTGGTGACTTTGCAGGATGAAGCCCTCAGTGGGGAATGTGGGGCCGGATGGAGGCAGTGGAGCTGGGCCATTTATCTCCTTGCTGGCCAGGGGCTTCAGGGCTCATTGGTGGCATGTCCCTGCTGGCGGATGGTGGCCAGGGGAGAGGGCAAGGCTTCCCATGGTGTCTGCAGAGAGGGCTGTAAGGCAAAGCCTGGTGGAGGCAAGCTGAAAGCAAGCCCTAATCAAAGCATGTTCCCTGGTGTGAACAGGGTGTCAGTAAGATTAAAAATCAGCCTTCCTGTGGGTGATCCAAGCCATGGAGCTGGGGAAGAGCCTGGTTTATGCCTGGAGAGACACTGCCAGAGGGATGGTGGCTGCTGCAGAGGTTTGTGGCCTCTGACAGCTTCCTTCTCTTATAAGAAGCCTCAGGAGGACAGAGAGGGAAGGGTCTATTGGGTGTTGGGGTTGAGGTGGTGAGCAGCTACCATGGCCATGCCCTGCCTGCATCCTGGGTGGGGTGGGGGCAGCTCCGTGCTCCCAGAGTGGTGCCCAAAGGCAGGGTATGTGTCCCAGCCATCAAATAAAATTCTGTTGATTGCTATTAATAATGATGCCTAAAATCACCTATTCCTTCAGCTGGGAGGGAACATGACTGAGCCCCCAAAGCAAAGTGGGGAGTTCCCTGTAGTTTGCTCCTCCACTACCAGCAGCAAGTGGGTGGCCCTTTTCTGCATGTGATTTCCCAGTGTCGAGCTGCTCCCTGCCCTGGATGGGCTTCTTGGGCAGAGAGGATAGAGAGGGGATGGAGAGGTTCACAATTAACCCTGGGGCTGTGTTTTGTTGTCTTGGGAGGGAGCTCTGCGCTTGGCAGCATTTGAAAGCAGACCCTGGGCTGCTTTGCTCTACTGAAGGTGGTTTTCTTATAAAAAGGGGTAGGGGCAAATCCTCTAGTTTGTGTGTGTGGAGGCCCCTGGAGTGCAGTGTTGGCACTCTGTGCAGCACAGACACTGAATGTTGCTGGGTTTACTCATTAAAGAGTCTGTTGCTCCAGCCCAGCAGACTGGTGTGATGACTCAGTCTGTTGGTGGAACAGGGACAAGTGCTCTGTCTGGCGGAGGAGGAAAGGTGTGGGAGTGTCACCTTGCCAAAAGGTGCAGGTGAGCATGAGGAATGTTCCCAGACATCCATGTGCTGTGTGCCCAAATGGGAGATGTGCCCCTTTCTCCTGGTGGCTGCTGTGGAGGCTAGCTCTGGGCTACCAGGAACCACCCTGCTGAACAAAGGGACTTTGTGCTGGCAAGGAAGAACAGATATGCTGAAAGCACTGCAGGTTGCTAATCTTCCCTTGGTGGAACGGCCCTAGAAAATGTGGATTTGACTGTGCTTTTCTCTCCCATCACCCTCTTAAGGGGGGGTTTCCTTTGGTCGGCAGGTTTTTCTTTCCAGTTGTGATATGTGAGTTTGCCACAAGGTGAGAGGTTTCCTTACCAGCAAGTTGAAGCTTATTCCTACATCTATTGACTTTTACAGTAAGTGCTTGAGCTGGGCAAATAATCTATGAATATATGTTGACATTTCTAAATTGATTTGCTTTGGCGAGTACTACACCTGTCTAGGGATTACTCTTTGCAAACATTCAATGGACTGACTTCTCCGTCTGTAAATATTCAGAGAAAGTGTCTTTCAGCATCTCGGAGACCACGTTTGACACTGAATTCTAAATGTGTGAGGGTGAGAACTGCATCTGTGTGTATTTATTAGGGAGCAGATATAATTTCATGGCCTAATTGCCTGATTGCAAGCAACCATGCTACTTAAAACCAGGGTAACTGTAATACAGGAGGCCTTTGAACCCAATGTTGCTATGCTTAATTGACATGGCTAAACATGAGAAACTGCATAAATCAACATCACAAATGAACCTGTGGAAGCCATAAATAACTCTAAACAACAAAAAAAAAGCTCTGAATACATCAAATATGAATAGTTTGCTGGGATCCAGAAGTTCTTAGCAGGCACAGCTAATGATTTCCTGTGGTTTCACAGCGCGGTGGCCGAGAGAGGGATGCGGGGGGGAACGCCATGCTGCCTCCTGTATTGTTTTAATCAGGCTCTTGTAGGTGGAATTTGTGAACTCATGAGAATGAAAGTTTCCCAGCCCTGGCGGGGATCCAGGCAGAGTTTGGGCAGACATTGTGCAAACTTCCCTATGTATCTCCAGGGGCTGGTTTACCGAGGGATGAATGGGGTCCCCAAGCCTCCCTGCCCAGCGTCACCCACATCTCCCAGTCACAGGGCGGGCAAGCGGCTGGGCTACCCATCGTTGCTGCTCCGTCTCCTTCCATCCCTCCCCTTCTGCCAGAGGAGGCGGAGGTATCTCTCCCTCCTGCAAACCAGCCTCAATCCTGATTTGCATCAGGCTTGCTATTTCAGTCCTGGGAACCCCAAAGTTGCCGGATTAGGTTCTTTCGTTGTTTTTACACATGTCCCTCAGGGGCTGAGCTGAGCTGTTAAAAATAAGGCACTAGAAAGACAAATGGTTTCCGGGGGGGGCAGGGAGGGAGAAAGGAAGAGGCTTAGGACAGCTGTAAAATGCTGCAAGGTTAAATAAAACATTTGACTGCTTGTATATTTCTTCCTCATGTTCCTGAAACCACTGACAACCCAAAGAAGCTGGAGGAATCATTCTGCTTGCTGTGTGTGTTTTGTTTTGTTGGTTTTTTTTTTTGTTTTTAAACTTGTTACACAAAACATTGTTTTTTCAATTTCAGGAAGTCTCTTGATGCCCTTTGGTTGATTTTGTTTTGCTTGTTATCTGGACAACTAATATTTTTTCCTGTTAGGGGGGGAAAAAAGATTTTCCCAAGCAGATTAAAGATGTTTTTTAAGTGTATGAATGGTGACATGGTTCACTTTCATTGCTTTGTTTATTTTTAATAATGAAAAACACCTTAATTTATCGTAGCAAGACGTCCATCCTGGAGTAAACCTTGAATTGAATTTTCACTTGTTGTTTCTGATTTGTTTGTGGTCCCTTATCTCAGGGAACGCTGTGACTGTTTTCTCATGCTTTTCTGAAGCCATGGTATGTGACAAGGTTTTCTTCACAGCACATGGATGTCTGCTGGACAACCACAGCCATGTTTGTGAGACTTTATTTGGTGGCTTTGAAGTGATTTGTTTATCCTAAACCTGTTGCAATTAGCTTTAAGAAGGCAGGTCCTTCCAGCCCTAGAAGGACTGGGCTATTAGAAGGATTGTTCGAAGTGTCCTCAGTTCTTTTTTTTTTTTTTTTTTAAAAAAAAAAAAGAAATGGTCTCTGTGAGTGCAGTGCAGGTCTGTAAAAGGGCAGCTGAGGTACAGCTGAACTGGCTCGTTTTTGGGACTGAGGACCCTGGGTACTCTGTCCCCTCCTTCTTCACAGCTAAGGTTGCTCTTTGGTGCTTTGCAAAGGCAGCAATGCTCTCGGAGCCTTTGGGCTGGTGCTCTCTTTTGGATGTGAGCGTGGCAGGGGAAAAATCAGATTGCTGGGCTTCAAAGGAGAAAGGCCAGAATTATGAAGGAGATAAGGAGGGGAGGGAAAACCAAAAGTCATAATTGAGCGTTCTGTGTATGACCCCCTGAACCTGTGCTGTGAGCCAGGGGAGCCTGCTGGCATGTGGGGCCATCCCTCCCAACCACAAACCCACCACTGGGCCTATGGCCAGGCTGGCCACGGGGGCTGAAGCCAGCCCAGACCCTTCACAAGGCATCCTGGCACTTCCCTGACCCTTTATTGCCTCTGGGCACCGCCATCAAGAGTGATGGCCCCTGCTGGGTGAATGGCTGCAGAGCTCCGTGGGCAGGAGTAGGTGGGCAGGCGGTTGGCTCGGAGCACAGCAAAGGTCCCTGCCTGTCGGCTTACCCACCAGCCTGGAGAAAACCCCCAGAGCTGTCCTGCCCACCCACGACAGGGAGGAAGGGAGGCTGAGATATTTTTCTTGGCGCCGGGAGCTCTGGCGTTCCAGGCCTGCACGTGCCACCTGACCCCAGCGAGCTGCCTCCTCCGGCGGCCGCCCATCGCTTCCTCCCGCTCCGGAGGGGGGGCCCTGCTGCTCCCCTCTGCCCGTGGTGGCGTTGGGGTCATAAAGGGTGCACCTGGGCTGCTGTCAGCTGAGCCACAGCACCGTTCTTCCCAGTCCCTGCCAGAGTGCATCTGGTTTTACCTCCGTCATGCATCCTTAGTAACCCGTGCAAATACTAACTCAAACTCATACTAAGGGTCAAAAGCACAGAATGTGAGGAAAATCTCATTTTCTGGAGAGAAGCGCATCCTCTCCTCCCCTGGTTTATCAGAATTATTTGCCAAAGCTCCTGTAGATATTTATATCACACTTGCTGTTGCAGGGATCTTTTCTTTCTTAAGCCAGCTTATGTGCGGGAGGCAAGTTAATTCACCCTATTTCAAATGTCCTGTAGGTAGAAGGCAAATTTAGGGAGAAAACAGAGATGCATTTCTTTGCAGAGCTTGTGAGAGAGGGGCTTCCAACATGAGAGCTTGTCTCCCTAAAACGCCTGAAGGCAGGATTCAGCTTTTGCCTTTCCCAGATATCTAATAACAAAACCGGCCGTGCATCTCGAGCAGGTGCTTTCAAGGAAGAAAAACAAAATCTGTAAGCAGGATTATGGCACAATTTCAGCAGTAACTAAAAGGATCTGAGTCTGGTGGTGGGAACAGCTGCCCTGAGAGACCTCTGGGACAAACAGCTGGCCCAGACCCAAAGGAGGGCTGTAATTGCTGCAGTACTTCATTAGCCACTGAAACATGCAAGTTGTTTTTTTTTTTTCCCCAAATGCTGATGGTACAGCTATGACTATAAACTCTTCTTGCAGCACTGATGGAAAAGTTCTGGTCAAGACTGGAAACATAGGGTATTAATTTCTGCACAAATGTGGGGAAAAATATTAGCAGAAGGGGATTATGGGCAAATAACAAAGTCACGCTCTGCCTGTCTGTGTGTGCAGACACTTGCCACCCTTGCACAAGGAGGACACACTGCTCCTGTCTGAAGCTGGTGACCATGCCAGCCCCTGAGGGCACCACCAAACTGTGGTGACTGTGCTCCCCATGCCCAGGGGCTCTATTTAATTCCAGCCCAGGGACTTCAGCCTCTTAACCTCTCAGCCTCTTAACCTTTTTGTCTTAACCTCTCTGTCAAATGCATTCGGAAGCTCATTGCCCTGTTTTTTGCTGCTGACTCATCCAGCCTTTCATTTGTTTGACCTTGTGGCAAGTGTGGGAAAAAGCTGAGAAGGGAGTTGATGGCGCCTGGGTGGATGGGGGAGAGGGATGGAGAGGATGCGAAGGACGCGTCCCGAGCACCGAGCACCTCACTGGGGTCTCATCATTAATGCAAGTGGCTAATTAAAGGGTTTACTCTATACTACTACTCATTCTCTGAAAAATGGACTGCTTGTTTAATAACAGGAGAACAAAGGTTGGGGGAGGTATGGCCAGCACTCCAGGCACATAAAAATCAGAAGGAAACCAAAAAGTTTTTGATGAGGTTTAAATGTGGGTCTTGTAACAGTGCTGGGAAATGATGAAACATCCTAGGCATCCATCATTACCCTGATTTGAAGACAATAGGTCTGAGGGCCCGCTTGGTGCAGGGTTAGGTCAGCCTTTCCTGCCAACCTTGCAGCCACAGAGAGCTGTGAGCCTGAGGAGCACCTTGCCTGGGGCACACAAGGAAGCACCAGGGTGATGTGGGGAGTTGTGTGGATGACAGCAGAGTTGATAATGCACAACAAAGCACTGTGAAGTGCAGGTCCTGGTCCCGGCTCCTTCTCTGCTAGGTGTCTGCAGCTGACTGGCTCGGAGGGATGGCTTTGCCTGGAGGACCAAGGCTGATGGACCATGCTGTTGGCCCAGCCTAGAGCTGGAGACCCGGGGCAGAGACTTACTATGCTGCTCCCAGCACTGCTGTAGTTGCACTTGACCTGTCTCGAGTGATTTACTCTTGGTGATTACTCTTGGCCTTCTCACAGTACTGATGAACTATTGATGACTATAATCTCATTTGCTCAGTGCTGCAACGTCACTCTGTGTGGACAGGGAGCTCTGGGGAGTTGTTTGCCTTGGCCAGTGTTCCCTCATCTCCTTGTTAAAAGAAAAGCCTACTTCATGATTCCTCCAACCCTCTCAACACAAAATACATTCTGCAGTGAGGCTTGGCTTTGCGTTGCCACCTTCCCAAAGGTCTGTGGAGGGGAGCCTAGCCCAGAGCAAGGCTCAGCTTTCTCGGTAGGATTTCGTGTGTTATTTGTGCTCCCTGTTCTCTGCTGCTCATGGTAAATGAGTGGCTTTGTGTAGGATGCTGGGGGATGCTTCTAGCCTGGCCTGGCACTCAAAACCTATACCCTGCAGCCTGGAGGTATGTTCAATTGGCTTTTTCTTCCTATACCTCCCTGTGATTCTTACTCCCCGTGTATGATGCTTTGGGAGATCCGGATGGAAACCTGCACAAGGAGGTGAGCAGCTATCGCTATTCTTCTGCTCTGGCGTAGATAACCTCCAGCACAGCAATCCCTGCGTGTGTTCAGTCCTGAGCACAGCACCATGCCCAGCTCAGGGAGCACAAGGGACATGTCTGAGATCAGCATTGCATTTCCTCTGGATGAGGTAGGCAGAGCAAGAGAAGCTTTAGCCAAAGTTTTCTCTTCTGTGAAAACCACCCACAGGCCTTCACAGGGCTGTAGGCACAAGCATGTGTGTCTGGAGACACAGGACGCGTGTTCCCACTTTAGCCATTCAAGAGCAAGAGTGTAAATGGGCTCCCGGGGGAGCCCTGGCTGCCTCGCTGCTGGAAGAGACACAGCTGCAAAGCATCACTCAGGAGGAGAAAGCAAATGTGGGAGAAATGGAGGTTGTCTCACATAATTTTAAAAAGCTGATAATACTGAACTCAGAGTTACTGCTTTCAGCCTGGTCGCCTGTTTGATTTTGTGGCAAAATCAGATGGCTGAGGTCATCGATCACAGTTGTACGGCAGTGTCATTTCTAAGGATGCAGGGCTCTGACTTATGCTCCTGTGAGATCAAGTAGAAAGAAAACCTTGACCTTGAAAGGGTGAAAAACCTCTAAACTCTTTAACCAGCTAACTGCAAAAATAGCCAAGGGAGCTAGGAAAAAACCTACCCAAATATATTCCAGTATGTATAAATAGGCTCTCTTTTTCTCCAGTGTTCTTCACTACAAAAGGAAATGTCATGTTGAGTCAACTTGTGACCTAGATAAAAAGACATGTATTTGTTTATTTTACTTATGCTCCTGTTTATAGTGTGTTGCACTTGGTGGACATATTATTGCGCGTGCTGCTGTGTTCCAGTATCAAAATTATCAAAAATACATTTTCATATTTACTACTCGAACTCTGGCTGAGGAATTACGTTTTCTGGGCATCAGTCACATAAATGAACAAGCTCTGTGTGTGTGTGTGCGCTCACTAACTAAGAACTCATTGCTCTGCAAATTAAGCCTAATTATGCATATAGAATAGTGATGAAAGCCTTTCTGCTTTTTATCAGCTACATAATTTTTAGAACTTTTAGATGGGTTTGCTACCTGGGCCAGCTCCAGGGAGAGTGTTTTGGCGCACACTATGCTGATATTTTAACCCTTTGTTTTAAGATCTATCCAAGGAATATTTGGGATGCTCCTTTTCACCCTCTGAATGTGATACTCCAGATACATTTTGCAAGTAGTGAGTGTGAACGCTTTGGTGGATTTTGAGGGCCATGGAGAGCACTTGCTTGGTTGTGGCTGGCCATCCCTGCAATGATTGCTTGGCGGCATTGTTCCGGTCTCCGGTTTGGGTGACGTATGCTTTACAGATGGGGATGCCTTCTCACTGCTTGGGAATCATCAGTAGCTGTTTGCAATGCATTACTTTATTTGATAAGAAGCTATTTTCTCACTAGCCACCTGGATGCTTCCCATGCAAACCGCACATGCGAGGGTCTATTCATGTTGGCCTACACAATGGATTTCCTTTCCGTGAGCATTCTTGGAAATAAAGCTTTGCCCCCCAATGTCTGTGAATAACAAGTTTTATGGATTCCGTCTAAACAAAGCAATGGTTTCAGGAGCAAGAACATTTGTTGATATTGTTGTGCTGCATTTTCCCAGCTCCAGGTCATTTTAGTGGCCCACCAGTGGGTCCAGCTTTTGTTTGAGTGTTAACACATGTGTACGGAAGGGTTGGCTCAGGAGAAAGTTGCAGGATGGAGACCAGAGCCCTGGATTGTTTTATTGCAGGAATTGGATTAACTCATATGAGCTCATTCCCTGCTCTTCATTGCATTGTGTTTGGCAGTTCCTGCAGCATGATTGCATGTAGGTTAAGTGGCATTGTTCTGGAGTCTGGCAGGGAACAATCCTGTATTGACTAAGCATGGGGGTAGGACAAGATGATCTCATAAGTTTTCACCATTTTTGGTACCTGTGCTTCACTTATATGTCCATTCTTTTATCTTTGTTCTCTGCCCAAAGGTGATAATTCCCCACGTACAACAGATGGAATTGTTCTGTGAAATAGTGGTGTTTGGAGCCTGTGTGATCAACCGGGCTCGTGCAATAGGCAGAATGATTTGCCCTCTATTAACGCTGGCCAGGAGAGATGCTCATCCCATCAGGTTCCAGCTTATAGGCCTGCTTTGAGCAAGTGAAGGACCTGTTTTGCCCAGCCATCAATGCTTATACTTGTTAGCATGGGCTCTCCTGCTTCACAGCACCTCCATCGAGTGCTTCCCTCCCTAGGGGAGGTCATGGGATAAGCAGCAGTGCAGAAAAGCCTCTGACTGTCCTGAGTATCACACAGAACTTGTAGGATTACGTTGTGCAAGCTCACTGATGTCTGTATGAGCGTCTGCTGAGCTTATGCTGTACAAGCTTCCCTAGAAGTGTACTTGGAGCAGTATCATTATGGACTTGGACTTCCCTGGAGAAGAAAAGGACTGCCCAGACCCTCAAACATGTTTGGACAGCTAATGTCAAAGTCAGCCAGTTTCTGACACTATGAAACACTGGGTCTTGCTTTCTTTGTTATCGACACACAAACACTCTCCTTTAAAAGCTGCAGCTTTCACTGAACATGTTGATCATGCGTCACAGGTCTGAGTACAGATCAGGCAAAGACTTGGTTAAAGGCCAGGACAAATCTGCCTTGAACAGGAAAAGTAAGGAAGCTTATTTTTGACTTGAAGGTGAAAGGAACCAAAAGATCTCAATTTTTTCTCTTCTCCTTGGAACTGCTTCTGAACCTCAATGGTGACACTGTTGGAGGAGCAAGAATGGAGAAGGGAAGAGAGACCTTCATATATCACTCTTCCAAAAGCAGCCTTGGGTTTCCCCCAAAGATCTGGAGGAGCTTCCCCATGTGATTTGTCTTCTTGGTTACCCCTTTTTGCATTGAGTGGGAGCATCTGTAGCTCTTGTAGGGTGGATATTATGGAGGAGGTGACAGGCAACTGTCCTGGGACAAGTAGGATATGTGCGGGTATGGCAAATGGTGTGAATTCACTCCATGAGTACCTGAGCTGTTCATATGTACTCAAAGATTGCTCGGGCTGCAGGAGGGGTGAGCTACCCCCAGGTTTGTCAGTGGTGTGAAGGACTCTGTCTGCCTGTTACAGTCATCTGGGAGATCACCACCTCCTGCAGCACTTTGGCCTTTGCAGCACATAAACTTATTACTGAATCTTTTGGTCATGAAGGAGATTAAATAAGCGGGAATGTTTCTGTTTGACTGAGATGGAGGTGGCTGTTGAAGATGGATAGGACTGGTCCAGTCCATCTGAAATTGTTTTATAAGAACAACCTTTTTTCCACCAGGATCTCCTTCTTCTATCTCATATTCTTTCTGTCAGCATCTCTTTCTGGGCAAGTCACAGTTCAGAAACAACAAGAGTGTTGTTTCTCTCATGGGCTTCACCTGTGTCATGCAGATTTTATTTTACCATTATCAGGTTGCATGCTGTACTTTTACACACCTGTGACAGAATCTAGGTGACATGTGGTGTGTGCCAGGCACTGGGAGGGATCCAGAAGGGGTCTTCCTCCTGCCAGCTGCTGAACAGGAGTTTGCACAGGTCTTCCTGCAGCCATGTTTTGTGATTCTGGTCTTCTGTGCCCTGTGCACAGGTCAGGTAAATATGCTTGTGGGCCACAAGCAGCAAAGGTCCCTTTAGGAGCTGGTTGAATAATGCAAAGGAGGGTGAACCTTCTTTGGTAAAGAATGGTTAAGTCATGCTTGACATTACTGGTTTGGGCTATTCTAAGAGGAGCTGGGTGGTAAAAGTCCGTTCCATGGTAATTTTAGAAATGCTTTTATTTTCTGCTAGGGCAGTAGCAAGTTCCAAGGACGTACCATCTTGCCTGTTATAAGAAACTACAGATGTAACTTCTCATCCATTCATAGAGGCTTATCTGGCTTCTGTTTAGCTAAAGGCATTCAAAATACTTCTGAAAGGACATCAGTATCATTCCCATGCTCCAGTAAGGGGAAACTGAGGCATCAAGTGATGAAAGTGATGGATTCAAGGCCACCTGAAGACCAGTTGTAACTTGGGCAGTATGTGCACGTGCTCTTCACAGCATGGTCTCCCACAGCCCTGTGCCGCAAACCCCAGTGCTCCTTCCCTGCTGGGAGAGAATGGCAGGGAACCGAGTGTGTCAGAGGCATTCCTGCAGAAAGGGAGAGGCAGGTTTCCTCGGGGTTGAGTACAAAATATACTCTGGCAACGAGCAGTAGGTGCTGTTGCACAGGCATGTCAGAGAAAAGTCTGTTTGTGCCAAACACGCTGAAGAAGTTGTTTTGGAACAGTTCATTGGTGTGAAGACAGGGCCTCAAAATAGTGTCAGGAGCAGAGGAACTGTAGTGCTACACTGGGGACAGATGCCTGCATTAGAGAGGCATAGATGCCTGCAGGCACTGGCCTGCAGTGCCAGATCTCTGCATTAGAGAGGAGGGTGATAGATTAGGAAGGACCATGGGTGCATGTACTCCTCCACATTTTTCCCCAAATCTCTTTTTAAAAAAAATCCTGTGGGAGGGGACACTTTTTTCCCAGGTATGGGTGCTTCTCGTGACCACACCAAAGTAAGGTAGATTTGTAGTGCCAGTGGGGAAGCAGAACAGAAATGCTGTTCCCCTTGGGGACTCCCTTGTCTCTGGTGGGCATTGGAAGGTGGATGGAAGATACTGGATGGGAGAAGAGACCTTTGGGCTATATGGAACTTGAAGAAGCAGGTGAATCCTGGGAACCTGTGGAAATTTCTAACCCCTTTCCTGATTGCTCAGGCGGGATCAAGGCACACTGTGTGTGAGGGGAAGGGCTGTGCAGCTACCCAATAGCCCAGCCTTGAGCACACCAGTGCCCTTCCTGTAATGGGGCGATGTGGCTGGAGGAAGGAGTGGGGTTTAGAGGGTGCAGCTCCCCCTGCCTTCCTCCTACAAGCTCTCCCTGAACACTCCCCCCATGCACAAGCACACAGTCCTCCTTGGCAGCGTGATGCTGCAGCTGCCATGAGAGATCCAGGCGAATCTGATAATAGGGTGGTGGGGGGGAAAAAACAAAAAAGGTAGCAACCCAAGAATGAAAAGAGCCCTCTGTCACATGCGGGTTATTTTCAAAGGGTGGCATTGCTGTTTTCCCAGGCAACAGCAGGCTGTGAGGCAACTTGGGTGGGCAGGTGACCAGTAGTGGAGAGCTACAATCTCCAGCTGAGATGGGGATGCTGTTTGCAATAAACAGAAAGCTCTAAGAGGAGGGAGTGGTTGCTGAGAGGGAGCTGGGGAGATCTCCATGGAGACACTTAACCTGCTGCAATGGGTGCCCTCGGGAATTGGCACTGACTGGGTCCTTAGCAAGAAAAGCGCCTGGCATGGGCACGGCAGGATCCTCGCTGCGTGTACCGACCCCTGCTGAGGTGGAGCTTTCCAGGCCTGCTATTCAGCACACAAGAAAAATGGCATTGAAACGATATTAAGGTTGGGACATAAGCCATAGAAAGCCAAGAAATTAAAAAAGTGCAGGCCAGCTGTTTGCTCTCAGCAAGGGGCCCAAAGCCCTGGGAGGAGGGGGCGCAAGAAGAGGATGGGGACTGCAGGGAGAGGATGCTGCCTTTGCCCAGGCTGAGAGTGCGGTGGCTTTCCTTGTCTCTGAGGGCAGCAGAAAGTACCCTCTGCATTTATCCTTACTGTTATTATTTTGGAGCAATACTTGAGTGTGAGTGATGTGAAAATAGAGAAAGAGACTTTGCTGGACTATAAAGGACTAGATGGTAATTTTGTGATTTGCCCTGACGAAGGGACAGCATTCTCTGCTTAGGGATATGGGCACTATCGATGCCTGCTCTGGGCCCCTGGGGAAGGCCTGGACTAATACCTGCAGCTGAGCTCTGATGGCTTTGCTTTATGGCAATGAAGTTCCTCCCTCCCTCTTTCTCTCCTTCTCTCTTTTTACCTTTCCAGCCCTGGGGAAAGGGAGAATGTGTACCCTGGTGTTTCCCTGTTTCACCCATTCGTATTTTGGGTTTATCCTCTGCCACTATCATGCCTAAGCATCCTGTAGCCACTGTGCTCTGGGAAGGGGAGAGGGGTCTGAGGCTGTGGTTGTTCAAGGATGAGACTCAGGCTGCTTACTTCAGGGTCTCGGAGGGTACCTGCACAGTGAGCAGACCAGCCTTTTGACTCCCCAGCTTACTCACAGCCAGCGTGCTGCAGGTACACCCATCATTTTTGGGTTCAGACACTCACTCTGCCAGCTACTCCTCCTTTCCAAGCTGCAGTACTCTCCCAGACAAAGCGCAAGGTTCAGGGCATCAGAAGCAGGCGAGACATGGAGCAGATGTACTGGGTAAGCCACGGTGCTCATCCAGCAGGCACACATCCGAGCTGTGCTGTACTGGCACTTGGGACCACGCTGCTTGAAGGAAGAAGGGACGAGGGACACAAGGCTGCAGTTTCCATTTGACCTGATGCAGAAGGGTGAACCTTTAGGGTTCTTTTCCTAAAGGTGGAGCGGCAGCGATGCATACGATGAAGTGATGGTATGGGTTGTGCTGATGTGTGCGTCTCACGGAGATGGAAACCACCGAATCCACCTAGCATAAACAAAGGAAACGGGGAAGTGATTTACTGTAAAATTAATACAGATGCGATCCATCTCAAAAGGGAAATGCACAGACCACACTTCAGGGTTTGGGAAGGGTCAACAAGACAGAAGAGGGAACAAGCTGGAGAGAAAGGTTTTCTCTGCAGCCTTGAGCTGGAATCATCCAGCTCTGGTGTGCTCTGGGATATCTCTACCTGGGAATAGCACCCCGAGTAGAGGAGGACAGCCCTGAGGAAGGGTGGCTTTACTTCACATCCTAAATGTGTCATTGGTGTCTGCCTGTGTAAGTGAAATAGAGAAAGACATGCTGCTTCCCCCTCAAAATATGTTTTTTAACTGTTTCAATGACCTTTTTGTATCAGTAAGAGAGGGCCCCAGGGACACTCATGGCCTTTCTCAGCAGACGCTGCTGGTGGAGGAACCATCTTTGTGGTGTCAGTCCTTGCTTGCCTTCCTCCTGGATGCACGGTGCAGGGGAGCTGCTCTGGGAGCACACTCTTGTTCTGTAGGGCTGTGAGAGCCAAGGGAGCAGCTGGCTGTCTCATGAAACTGGCCAACCAGAACAGGAGTCATTTCCCTTTTCCCATATTCCCTGCAGGAAGTGACGGGGTGTCAGCAGGTTGCATGAAACAGTCACATCTGAAGTGTTTCTCTGCTGTGGTGTGTCTAAATCTCTGCAGCTCCATGCCTGGCCCTGCACACTGGCTGTTGCCAGCAGGGGTGTGAAGAAAAGCAAGATACATGGAGGAAAAAGAAGTAAAAATAAGAGAGCAAGGACAGACACTGTCTGACTCCCCTCTTTCATCCACCAAGTTATTTCTTTTGAGTCAGGCAAAGTTTCTCCGTATTTATTCCAGCACAAGTCAAAAGGCAAGTGAAGCTATGAGAGAGACAATTACAATAATTAATTATAATTTGTGTACTTTGCTGTTAGCTTGGCTAAATGATGTGTAAGTATAGACTGGATCATCTGCAAGACTGCAAAGAGGATGTGTTGAGGCGGGTGACGGAGGTTAACAGTTCCTCCTGACATCTGGCATGCAATGTATGGGACAGTTTCAAAAGGACGAAAGGTGTTGGTGTCATTTAAAATTGCTCTGGTGGAAATATTTAAAACCCATGTCTAAAGAAGTATTACTGGGTTGAGACCAAGCCGCTTTGTCTCAAGATAATTTTCTGTCTCTAGTTTATAAAATTATTGGTAGCAGGAGGTAATTGAGAGTGGGCACTTACTTAAATGTGTATAAACCAGATTAAAGTCAGGGAGGAACTGTGAGTAATATCAGACCAGCCACCATGTCCCTTTTATGCTTTTAACAGTAGACTCTAGCTCTTCATCATCCTTCTCTTTTCATTTCTCCCCCTCCTGCCATCCAAATTCTACAGCCCTCAGCAGCCCTCTTGCCCCATAGAAACTTGCAGGTCAAGATCACACACGAGAAAATGCTGAAACCCTGGTCCTTTTGTTGCTTTAGTAATGCCTGTGGCTAGAGGACAATCAAGTCTCACCCTTCAGGGCATCTGCCAGCCAGAAGAAGATTACTTCCCCAAACCAGCCATGACACAGCAACAAAGTCCACAAAGTACTTCCCAAGGGAGTTTTCCTTTGAGTCCCAGATCTGTCAGGGGTGGGACACCAGCGGTAGATAGTCTAGATAGAACAGAAGCAGCAGTAGGAGCTGCCCCCAAGGACTAGAATGGCTTTTAGAGGGTGTTAGTCTTGACAGTCATCTTATGTAGCCCAGATGTCCTCTGATTTTCAAATGTTATCTTTGAAATCTCCACCACATCTTCATCCTTGCCACCATGGCAGTCTTCTAAGCTCTTCCCCTTTGGGTTATTATGAAGAAAAGCTCCATGGGGGGACAGAGAGAGATGAAAGAATGACCAAATTTGAATGGCTAGACTATTTCATGAGCAGACCCAAAACCAGAGCAGTAGGCCACCAGTTCAGTGGAAAGGCATGACTCAGGAGATGTGATCAGCAGTTACCTTAATTACTGATTTGCATTTCCCCACAAAGAGGCACTTTTCTGAGCTCTGGCATTGCATATAACCTTCAAAAGTGACAAAGTTATGTAAACTAAATGATTAATAGACCAAAGAATTTTTACATTATTTTCCACTCGATGTTTCTTTTATGAAGAAATGCCAGCAATTCACGCAGGCACAACTTCTTCTGAAAATGCTGGATAAATGCCTGCACTTACTGGTTTTTCACACAGCTGGAAAAAATTCCTTGAGTGGAAAAGTCCCTGAGCAGACAGCATATATCAAAAAAGATCCTCTGTGGATGCCATATGAGCATGTACATCTTCAGAGCTTTTTCCAGAAGCAGCCTGGACCTGGGGAAGGTACATTTATGGGGGATCTGGCTTTGCATCAGTTGAGCCCCAGAAGGGCTCAACGAAGGCTGGACTGACCTTTGCTGGAAGAGCTGCTCACAAGTGTTCACAGAGAATCTTCCACTGAAGGTATTACCTCACTTGAGGGACATCTCCTTTGGAGGAAATGTGATTCCTAGCCACAAGGTCTCCCTGCAGCTGCATGAGGTCATGATAGTCCCCTGGGACTGTCTATGCCAGGGCATTGCTTTCCAATAGGCTTGTCTCTGCGCACCATCCTGCATCTGTGTGGAGAAGGTGGCATCCCAGATATGTGCTTGTTGTGTACAACACGGAGAGGTGAGCAGGTCTTGGGCTCACTGTGCCTGCTCTGAGCTGTGGGGCAGCCAGGGTCACAGGATGGATGTGCACTGCAAGACTGGGAAACAGTGTGATCTGCTGTGACTCTTCCTTGGGCAACCAGGAAGAGGCAATAAATCATGAGTCTGGATCTTATTCATGTCCTGCCCTGTGAGATACCTGCTGTGGGCTGCCCATACTCAAGGTGTAGGGAATCACTCCTGCCAGGTAGAGGGATACACACAGACCCCATGCTTTTTGTTTTTCATTTTCACCCTCTTCTTTATTTTCAGTGTCTTCACAGTACCAGGAATAATTCTGTTGAAGTGTTTTGGTAGCGTCCTGACCCAAAGAGGCTTGAAGCAAAATCTGCTTTACTAGTTCAAAATAAAACCATTGCTTCTGAGGCACAGGGGAATAGATGGGAGAGGCTATCTTTAGTAGTCTTAATGTATTGTAGTCTTGTCGTGGTTTTGTTCATTTAAATGTAATTTGGCATTAAATATAATTTGTGCACAGTGTGGAAAAAATGGACGCTAGGATCCTTTTTCAGCACAGAAAACCTTAGATTAATTGACCCAAAATTGTTGCTCGCACATAATCTTTTATTTCCAGACCATCATATTTTCTAAAAATATACACAGGGCCCTGTGACAAATTGTAATAGTTCCAGACTAGCTCTTGTAATGAAGCTGAGGCGGTCTGTTGAGCAAATCAACTATTTCATCAGCCTGTGGTTATATTATAAGAAACTAGAAACTACACTGTAGTATGATAAATTCACCATCTGGTCACTTACTGCTCTGTGTTATATTGTTGATTTAGACCATGATAGTGGAATTCATCCCTTTTTTATTTAGCAGATAGGTGTTTAGTCTATGCCAGTTGTCTATGCTTCCTGGTAGACCATGGAGGCATCTTCAAACAGAAGATTAACCTCTCCTCCCCTTGCTAACACCATTTGTCTTGGGATGGGATGAATTATCCTTTGGAAATAACTCTCTCTCTCTCTTCACTGACTTTAGAGAGTGCAAAGATGACTGGCTTGGACCAGGTGACAAGGTGGTAAACGGGCTTGGGCTGTATTGATACCTCCTCTGGTTCTGCATGCAGTGCATATGACTATGTGAATATGTCTGTTAATATCTGTGGAGAAGGAAGTTTTAAATATGCCCAACCAGTGACTGACTGTCAAAACTGAAAGCCTTTAGCTAGCAACCTAAGGCTTTACTTAGATATTAACATAAGAGCCTGGCTGTCACTCCCAGCAGCAAGATTCTGACTAATTTCTGCCTGGGGTTGTCCCTGTTTCCAGGGGCGCTGTGCACTCAGTCTAGCTGCTAGTGGAGGGGGTTGCCTGAATAAGTATTATGGACCAAGGAGCCTGGACCCATTGTAGAGTAATTTCCTGGCAGTTTTCCTTTCGTTGTGTCTCTCACAAGGCTGAATATCTCTTCATTTTTCTATATTTACTTTCCTTCCCTCCTTTTGTGGAGTGCATTGTACAGGGCCCTGGTTATGACAATGTTCTTTTGTTTCAGGAAATGCTCTGAACATCACAGCAGAGCAGTTGCTGTTCGTCGTGGTGAGGTCATTTCAAGAGAAAGGTTTGGCCACACGTGCAAGGTTTGTTTTGCCTGGGGATGGGGTGGCCAGGTCTGGGAGATGGGGCACATGGGAAAAGGCTGGTAAAACCTGTGCAGTACTGAAGTATCCTCAGTAGGAGGAGCGAGCAGAGTTGCTCAAGAAGCTGATGGAGTCGGTGCATTCCCTGGGAGCGTGTGGTAGGGAAAACCAGATTACCTGGAAAGCACAGAGCAGAGGCAGCTTGTGCTCTGCCAGTAGTCATGGTCCTGCCCACTAGGAAACAGTTGTTTTAGTAAAAGGCAATGATCAAGATGAGTTTTCTTAATTTGATTCTTGCTTTCCATCGTCTGTGGCCATTTAAACAACAAAATGACTTGGCAATATCCTTGTTCTTTAAAACAAGTAAGAGCAAGGGTGTGAACACTGGGCCCACGAGAAATCTAGTCTTCTGCATTCAGAAAGACATATCTTAAGGCAAAAGTACTAGGGAAATACATGGCATGCAAGCCTGGCCGAAACATGGAGGTTACTGAGCGCCTGTGCCCTATCGTGAAAGGTTTCTGTCCTCTGTGGGGCATTTGTGGAAAAACCCCACCAGACTGTGACCTCTGCTTCCCTCCATGCATTCTCTCTGCCACAATGTCCACTTGGCTCCTAGCTCTGTCAGTAGCATGCAGGCTTTCAGGGCGGTTTAAACAAGCCATTAAATTATGCAGGCCGTTAAAAATGCAGGGTTTGCTATGGCAGTAGCTTTTACCCAGCCCATAGTTTCCATGAAAGGAAACTTCTGGTATTATTGAACTGGTGAGTGTCCTGCAGAGCACCATGCAAGAGTGATCAGCCACACAGGCTGGTTTTCCCAACAGTGAACCAGACAGACACGTGGATGGATCAAACTGGAGGCACGTGAGCATATAATAAGCCTTGACTAGATTGAACAGTGCATTTAATGAGACTTACTAGAGAGTAATGTGTTATCTCATGCCACCAAGGCAGGCCAAAACTGTTCTTTCTTGTTTCAGCAGGCTAAAATATTACATTTGCAGTTGAAGATACTTTTCAGAATTTGGCCCATAGTCTTTATCTGAGCCTGTCTACCCGAATTTGCACTTCAAACAGGCAGAACCAGGATTCTCACACAAGGAGGTACATCCCACGTGCACCCTGGGATCTGTGACCATGTAGAGTGGGACGGAGCTGCCAGCAATGCTTAATGTGAGGTTTTGACTGGCAGAACCTGTCACTTTCAAGTTATAGCTAAAATAAATAGATTATGATGAAGCTAAACAACAACAAAGACAGCTTCTGATGATCTGAAAACAAAACTAAGCCAACCCAATTTGGAGAAACCCAGGGGCTGAGGTACAGCCTTATTTGTCTGTGGGTTTTCCATCTGGATCAGAGAACTGAGCTGACATGTTGCTTCCCTATGAGAAACTGTGCCTTCCTCTGCACCCCCAACAACAGCAAAGCGAACAATGCTTCGCATTTGTTGCCAAATCCTATTGTAGCGTAGTTTATTCTTGTCTCTGTGAATGCACTGGCCTTCTCTGTACTTCCGCAGAGCAAGTTCCCTCTGCTAACAATGGCACCAGCGCCGCTGCAGGCTGCCCACCAGCACTTTAGCACCCTGACATCTCATTTCTTATCAGGAAGGTTCAATGGGATGATGCAATAAAAGTGTAGCTGCCCGATGAAGAGAGCCTGGGGTCTCTCGACTGCAGCTTTTCCTGCACTGGTGCACGATGCTCCAGGAAAGCTGAGCACAGGTGCTGTCTTAGTGTGTCACCATCGAGAACCTCTTGGTGTGGACGTGGGTGACTGGTCAATACTGCACACTGGAAAAAGACCAGCTCACTCTTCCCGTATCTCACTTCTTAGTGAATCCAGTTAAAGGTTGAAATGTTTCTATCAACAGCCATCTCAAAACAATTGACTCTCCAGATGGGCCGAGGAAGTTTATAGCTTGTTCTGATTAAAAAGTTCACAAGACCAGACAAAAATTCTACATTTTTTGCAGATGGTTCGCAAACAACAACATTGATTTTGATGCATCTGTGGGGTGAAATGAGATTCCCGCACAGTCTGATCAGTACCTTGGCCAACCCTTGGAGTGTTCCGTTAAACAGCTCTCTGAAATTCCCAGAGCCACTGCCTGAAACCAGCACTTCAGTGTGTGACCTTTGCAAGTTGCGGTAGCATTAGGCACTGGGCCACTCTGATGCAAGTTCTGCGAAACCTCAGACCATTTCTAAACTTCCATATTGATAAATTTCCTGGTTGCAGTGGTGCATAAAAGAAACAAACTCCAGAAAGCCCCGCTCTGGGTTTTCCCTTGCTCTCTTGTGAGTCTTAAATCCATCATGTTATTTGTTAGTAGCGCCTGAGCTATCACACAAGTTCTCTTGGGTGTCCAAGAAGAGCTGCCCACCTTTCACTTGCTGATGCACTCAAAGCCCAGGAGGGACCAGCTGAAGACAAACTTCACCATAGTTCCTTTGCAGGACCTCTATCACAGAGACATATTTCTTTTTTTTTTCATTGCCTGTGCATACAGGGCTTGATCACAATATATTTTGTCCCATTTCAGTTTCCTGAGGTGCCTCTTCATTGATTTTTTTATATTGAAGAAGAACAGCTCTTATCTGTCCCTCTACCCTGTGCCTTTGCAGGTACATTGCATCTTTCTGCCTGCACAAAACGTCTCTGATGGTGATGAGGTCACTCAAAGGAAGAGTCCTCCTGTCAAGAGAACCTTTGGGGATGTAATCTCTATGTAGAACTTCCTCTCCTTCTCTGGCATGTAGCTGATAGCCACATCTATGTGTCCAGATTAGCCCTTGTGAGCATAAGTGGCCAACACAGCGATTAGCCTGGTACCTAAACATCCTGAAGTGTGAAAGAGCAAAATCCTGCAGTTCTGCTGTGTACCCACTCATTTGTGGGCTCATATAATTCAGCCACTAATGTCTTCTAGGCATTGGTGCCACATCTTTAGCCTTATCTCCTTCCTTTGGCCCTTCAGGTCTTTCTCCACAGTTTCAGGTCTCAGCTGTCCTGTGGTGCATATTATTCTGTGGTGTCCCTAGGGGAAAGGGTCCATAGAAGATCCTCTATGGCATAGGTGAAGCTAGGTGTGATGAATGAGGACCTTGCTTACTACATCCTTATCTGCTCACCAATAGTGACTCCCAAGCCTAAGAAGGTGGCTGAAGAAGCTGGAACAATCCAGCCTGAAGCTCAGGGAGGGTTAATGCAGCTGCAAATGGCTGGCAAAGAAACATGGCAGTAAGAAGAGGGACAATAGTGACACACTTGTGCATGGGGGACAGACAGGGATGAAAGTGCTGGGAGAGTCCATGCTGGGGCTGAGCCTTTGCTATCATCTCATTTTTCCTACAAGGTCAGCTTTCAACACCACCAGTGCTGGATGACTTGAGTTCTGTGCAAATGATGAGATGGTGAATGGGAAAGCAAACAAGTCCTTTCTTCACCCTTTGTATCTCTCTTTGACATCTTTCCTCACCTTTCTCCTGAGCCTCGCTTTCCTCTGCAGGACTATCTCAGCACAGGCAGCGACACTCCTTGGGCTACACGTGGTGTGAGATGTGCCACCTCTGGGCACCAGCTCAGTGTCAGGTGGGAGTAAATATCCCTGGGAAACAGGGTGGATGGAGGAGGTGGATGGGTGGCAAAGGGAAGTGCTGGAATAGTACAAAGGACAGATATTGGAGCCTCTGGAGGCCAAGTGTACTGTGAGCACTGAGGACGTCTTGTCCTCTCCTGTCCACCAAACTCCCTGTGGGACACAGCACCTCCTCCTCAGTCCAGGGACTCACTTAAACCTTCCCCTATGTCATGCCTGAGCAGCTCTCTTGCTCCCTTCATTCATTCCTTGCTCGGCAGCATAGCACCATTGCTAAAGAGCTTTTCATTTTGGGAGTTAATAGCAAGTATTAAAGAAATGTTGCAGAAGTTTCCATGTTTTTTAACTCCCCCCCTTAAAAAAAACCAACTAGCCTATGGAAGCCTTCTCAGTGGATATATTTTTGCTAAAAAACTGCCTTTGACCAGTATCCAAAAGAGCAACCCGTGTAGAGAACAGTTCAGTGTTAGAAGTGAGAGAGCACAGAGGGTTAGGATTAGAGCTGAACGCATGATTTGTGGTTATTACTCCAGCACACCCACATTGTCTCACAGTTTACCAGGCGACCCCAGATGTCTGTGCTTCTTAACTTTCCACAGACAAAACTGAATGAAAATGATTAAAAATCCCAGATCCTTCTTTTCAGCTGTGGAAAGCTTCCTTCTCAGGCTCACGTCCCACCGAACGCGAGCCCTCGGATCCCTCCGAGCAGCAGAACACCAGCTCACCACTGGCCAGGAGGCATCCTGATCCTCCTGCCTTGTTTTGGACGTGTCTCACCGGGTGTCTGCCATACGCTGGAGCGGGCCCCTTCAGCGTGTGGGTATTGCAACAGGACGTGCTTTCTCCCTAGGAACCTAAGCCACAGTAGGAACTGAGCTGGAATTTCTCCCGGAGTTTTCCCAGCCTGCTGCTGAGCCCTAGTTGCTCCCAACAGATGTCAGTGCCATGGACATACACTCATGGGCAACTCCAGGCGCATTTCTTCGTAAGTATTTTCTCTCAATGTGCTTGATATTTGCTACTTATGTTGCCTGTTTGTGGTGCTCGGTGGCTTTTGTCACATGGTGGTGTTTCTGTTCCCTCCTCCTCGGAGCAACCCAGCCTTTTCAGCAGGACTTCCCAGGTTTTCAAACCTTGGTTTCCATGACCCACGGTTTCAGTGCCGGGAAGGCTCTCGCTAGTAGGACTCAATCACGGGGCTCTTTCCAAAGAAGGAGGCTGAATGCCAAACAAAACAGACCAAAAGCAAACCAAAATCCCTTTTTTTTTTTTTTTTTTTAATCCCTTTCCAGTTAGGTCATAGCAAACCTCACCTTTCCTATGGACTTTTGCAGTGTGATTCCCCTAGAACAGGCAGGGAGTCTCTCCCTACCCCAGCTTCCGTGGCTGCTGGTTCTTCTCCCCTTGACTCTGCTGTTGACTTGTCCTCACAAAAATACCGGAGACGTGAGGCTCCCCTTTACCCTTTTCCTCATGTTCCACCACCCAGCCAGCACCTTCCCTCCCTGAAAGGTCAGGCGCTCTGAAGGCAGGTGCTTTGTGCACTTGGAGGGAGCGGAGCTGTGACGGACAGGAAGCCTTTTACTCTAATTAGTCTTTGCAGGAGTTTGGCATTTCTCCTTGGAGCGGTTTCCCCACTGATGAGGAGCACGTATCCAGCTCTTCCTTCTCACCTCACACGTCCGAACCTCCCGCCGTCTCCCGCTGGGCTGCAGGGGCTCAGCCGTGGATCACGTCGTTTGGAGGAAGCAGGCAGGGGGTATGTAAAGAGGAAAACACTGTTTTCTGTCGCGGGGAGGGATTTCTTTCAACTTGGCCACATTTGCGAACTGAACCTGGATCATTTTTGCTACCCGCTCCCCCTCGCCGCCTCCTGCCTTGGCCCGGACTTGCCAGGCTTTTGTCTGGTTAATCAGCACAACTCCTTCCAGGGCTTCCTGGGGGCTCTTTGGCTGCTGGGTTATGAAGACCCATGAGTTCATTGTTTAAATTAAGTTCTTCTATATGGAAACACCACTGGTTTCCCATATGGTCTTGGCAAAGCCACCATCCGCTCCCCACCTAAATTAAATTTCACTAATTGAATTAGTTACCATTTTATCAGCTGCCGCTTTGCAGTAGTTTGTGAACCCCCGGGGGCCCAGGCCACGCGCAGTCAAGAGCTTCCCCACCTCGCTCTCTCATTTATCATCGTGACAACGCGCAGCGCTGGGAGAAGCAGGGGGGTGGAGAGTACCCTGCCCTTCCCAAGCATCCCAGCCATCTCCGAGCATCCTAATGATTGACCTCTGTGAGCAAAGCAGCCCTGCGCTGACCCCGGGCTGCTGAAAGGAAGCATTCTCCCCTTTGTAAGAATCCCCCTGCGACGGCGGGGCAGGCTGGGCTTGAATGCAGGAGTGTCAGAAGGGAAGCCCCACGCTTGGGCAGCGGTGCCCTGGGATGTCGCAGCTTCCATATGCCAGGGGACTAATAGCGACAGGCCTGGGCTCGGGGGACAACGCTGGCCTGTGGGCAAGAAAGGGAGAGGGGGGACACGTGGAAAGGGACGGCCTGAAATGGGTCTGCCAGCGTCTGGCAGTGGAGCATGAAGCGTGTCACCTGCTCCAGCTCCTGCCTTCCCTCGACAGGCTCCGAGGGCACGGCTGTTGCTGTGTCCCAGGGGGATGCTGGGGATGGGGCACCAGAGCGGGTGGTGGGCACACAGCAATGCCATGGATGCTGGACTGTGCCCGGCTGCTCAGGGCTGCGGGCACCCGCAGGTGCTGGCAACCACTTGGGAAGTGTTGGCTCTCATGTCACAACTTTGAGGGGAGCTCGGGGAAGGGAGAGGCACGTAGGAGCACCATCACCCCCTGCTTCCCAACCCACTGTCACTGCACTGCCAGAGGAGGAAAGGGATGTGCAGAAGCAGCGGGCAGGCTGGGGATGTAACCCTCTGGATTCAAACCACAAGGAAATGCTTTCTAGGGACACATCAGCGCTGCTTAATGCTTAGGGCTGTGGGAATCCCTCTGTGATGGAAGCCAGGGGTGGTAAGGCCAGCAGGGCTTAGCAGGCTGAGCTTATCAACCACATCAGCTTGTATTTAGACTCCTCGCTTCTATCAGCTTGTATTTAGACCCTTAGACCCCTTGAAGGTAGACACCTCGCCTAATTCAGGTACTGTCGGACCTGAGTTTGCTTTGCAGATAAGGTAGAGACCCACTGGTAGTGATGATGAAGTTAGGTATCTGCAGGATGCACCTGAATAAGAGCCTCTAGCCAAACCCCACTGCTTCCAAGACAACCTGTCAAGTGGTGACCTGGTTTCCCTCTGTAGTGGAGAAAGCACATAGGTGCCTGTGAAGGGAGGGAAACCAAACTTGAGAATGAAGCTGCTACTCTAGTGCTGAGAAGGGTCAGCACCCTTCTGCCTACAGCCACCCACCCACTTGCCTTTCTGGGACATGCGCTTGCAAACAAAACCCCTAAAATTCTGTTAAAAAATGATCGGAGCTGAATGTGCATTTCACTGAAATCTGGCTAATGCCCAACATATCATATGTCCTTGAAAAAATGCTGACTTCTTTCATAAACCCTGCAAGGGTGTTTGAATAGCTGAGGAAAAACAGTCCCAGGAGAACTCACCAGTCTCATGCTCAGTGAGGGGTTGGTGCTTCTTTTGTAGTACTAGTCGCCAACTTATGCCCCCTGACCAATTTTCACATTTTCTCATAAATCATTGAAAAAATACATACAGAGGTCACATTAACAAATGAGTCAGTGTTCAGAAGAGATTTCTTGGATAGGAAGTGGGATTTCTCTGAGCTGATTACCGGTTTCACCCTTCTGAGTTGTGCTGTAGCTTTTCACATGGCTTTCCACTAAGACATATCTGTTGACTCCCATTTTTCCCTCTGCAAATAGACTAGCAAAGGTCTTGTATTGATTTTTAAAGCAAACCATGATTGCATCTGTGAAGTTATGAGATGATGAACAGAAGCTGCGAAAATGTGCGAAAAGGCCAGCACTCATCAAAGCACTGCAAAAGCAGAAGGGTTAAAACCTCAGCATGGCCCAGAGGTTTGGATTTACCAAAGTGGTGGAGATGGCAATATGGAAGCGTCCCAGCTGGTGAGGGATTTGGAACAGTAACTGCAGCACCAGCATGGAGAGAAAAGTGGTGGGAGCAGGGAGCTGGGGTGGAGGGTCCAGGCACCCATCTGTCTGTGGGGTGCTGAGCAGGGGTGATTGGGTCATGAGACACCGAGGGGAGAAAGCGTGGGATGTGTCCTTGGGGTAGTACTGGGGTGTTTAACCAGGTTGCCTCGCAAAACACTGTTGTGACCTAGGGATGGAGATGGCCTGTGGGTCCTTCGCCTCCACCACCTTCTCAGATGTGATGTGAGACAGGTTTAAATGTGACTGAACTTACACACTATCTCTGGCCCCCCAAGTTGCATTGGTTTAGGCCTGTTCTGCACCTCTGCTCTCTCCCTGTCTATGCAGAGCTGGCGTTGAACAATCCCCCAATTGTTTACTTTGCTTTTGGAGACAATGGAAATTTACTCCAGAGCTTTACCTCATCGCTGCTGGGATGTTTGTGGGCAGCAGCATTTCCAGCACCGTTCTGGTTCTTCCTCTGTCTGGCTCCTCCTGTACCAGAGGCAGCTGTCTTTGCAGCAGTGTTATTTTTTCCCCAATTTCATTTGAATCCATTGCCTCCAGAACTTCTGTGAAAACTTCATTCACGTCTTCTTCTGAATTGGCATGAGCCAAAGCATTAGTCATCGAAACATTCTCTCTTCCATGCTTAACAAAAGCTCTCCTTTTCCATGGAGGAGCTCCGAGGAGCCAGGGGCTCTGCATGGGATCACATCCCCTCTCCATGTGGTGCTGACTGCGGGGCATCTCCAGGAGGGAAGACAAGCTTGCCAGCATCCATCCACTAGCTCCATCTAGTGAGAAGACTACTGCGGTATCTGTCAGCATGGGGACATGGGGCCAGGCCCCCCAGACTTCTCGAGGTCCTTGGCAGGATGGATCCTAGCTTCTCCGGGTCCCCAGGTGGGTTGTGCTGGAACATGTGAGGCTGTCTGGAAACCTATAGGCAGAGAATCACAGGGGCTGGTGCTGCAGCAGAAGGTGGAGAGGAGATATGGGAGTAGGACAAGGCATGGTGTGCTGGCCCTGAGTGAGGAGTGAGCTGGATCATCTCCTGGTGGGCTGGAGGCCAGGGTGCTCCTTCCAGATCTTTTCAGGATAGTGCATTTATAGCATGGATGCAGAGTGAATCTGATCTTTACACTGGGCTTGGACCTGCTTTAAACTGGCAACATCTTCCTGCTTCTTGGCATCACAATGCCATCAACATCAACCACTGCCTGTCAGACATAGATGCCAACACTGGGAAGTTCATCCTCCCCCTGGACTGGCTGTTAAGGACAGAAAGATGAGTGTGGTGAGCCTAAGTCCACATCATCTGCAAGACAAAGATTGTGCTTTACTGCAAGTCTCTTTAGGTCTCCACAGGTTGAACAGTGTCCCAACCCTTTCTAATAGCAGGCACAACAGGTCACCACACGCCTCCTCTGTACAGAGTTATCCCATTTCCTGGGCTAAAGAGGTGTCTTTGTGCTATCCAGGGAAGACAGAGTCTTTCCTTTTCCACTGCTGGTGCTTATGGCTCACCTTTTGGAAAGCCACATCCCACCCAACTCCCCCCTTTTTTCTCTAAGCCTGTTAGTAGGAAGGCTCTGAAATTGATTTCTCTTTTCCCTTGGCAGATGAAGCCTTTGGATTCATCCATGTTGTTTTTCCAATCTCTAGCTGAAGTGCTTGGGTTTTAAGGTGATCTAATGGATCATTGTAACTTTAAATTCTGCAATAGCATGACCAATCTGAGTTTAAGATTTGAGACTGGGACACTGGCGTATTTTTGACTGCTGCTGTTGGACAAGATAGGTGGAAGTAGGGATTTATCTGGGGTTTCCTTTGTTCACTCTGTAGCTCTTCGCTTTAGCCAGTGGTTCCTTCAGTGACCAAGATAAAACTTACCTGTGTGGTGTTTACTGTCCTTGTGGTGTAGAGAAATCAGCGTGCATGAGGAGGGCACAGGGAGGATGCACTTCTCTGAACTTTAGTGGTGGGAATCACAATGGTGTATTGAGTCTGGCTCTGCTCATCAAGCATGGATGTTGAAAAATTACAGATGGATCACGTAAGAGCTAGAAGAATAAAAAATCCGTAATATGGAAAAACTGCTTTTCAGTTTAACACTGATATTTCAGATATTCTACTCCTTGATGAAGGTTAAGAAGTGATTTCTTCTTTGCTTATAAAAATCTAGATCAACAGGAAGTATGTGATATAATTGACTTTTATAGTTTTTTTTTCATTTAGTCAACATGACTGATACACTGCTGGCTGGAGATTTAAGAATTTAAAGCTGGTATGTTTCTAAGAATAAGTGTAACAATCCACTTCATTTGAGCAATCTGGGGAACTGCAGTGTTATTAATAGATTACATTCCTCTTTGCAATAGAAAAAGAATCATTAATTTTTTTTTAAAAACAACATTTTAGTAATTCCTATCTTCCTTCCAAGCAAAAGCAGATGATTTATGTGTGCTTTGAAAATTGGTGAAATTCTTGGTGGCTGCAGCTACAGAGGATGAGACTCTGTGACTCAAGAGTTGCTTGTAAGCAACTCTTGTGTTGCTCTATATTTTGTTTCATTCCCTCTCAAACAAAGGTATTGGGTTGAACCCTGCAGCAGTTTGCAGATGAAATGATGAAAGATTTTCTCTGTCCCCCTGCCCAGGCCGTTTCATGGTTTGGTGAAGAGGAAGCCTTGTGCAAAGCAGCTCCTCTCTCCCGTTCCCTCTGCTTGGAGCACACACCGGCACCATGTCATGAGGCAATGGAAAAAAATGGCCAAAAGTCGATTTTTTTCTAACCAAATCAGGTCTTCCACCAGAAGGAGCAAAACTGTGGTCTTAAGTCCTGTTTCAGTGTCCCTCAGGTCCTTCAACCTTGAAATTTCATTTTTGTCACCCCCTGCTTTTTTACCCTGACTGCCTGCTGGAGGAAACGTGAGACATACCCTCACACTAAGAGAAGCATTGCAAGAATGGGAAGATTCCAGGAACAGGAAATGGGGTATTACTCAATAAACATTAAATTATAAACACCCCCTCAGGCCATAGAGGAAAAAAAGCATTCATTGACCTTTTTGGTACAAAATAATTAAGAAAAGGGTGGATGATTTGAAGACGTTTGATGTCCCTCTCCAGTGTGAATACTGGATTTATTTACTGGAATGTCTAAGGCTTAAGCTGGAATGAGGGGAAGCAAGAGAGGGGCTTTCCTCTGCACATACTATGAAGGAGAGAAGTCAAGTGTCTTTGCATTGTGCAACACATGATTTCTGTAACTTCAATCGAAATGTGTGTGTGGGGCAGGGGGTCGGGGGGGGAGAGCTAGATTGTGTTGATAGGATATTGCTTAGAGAAATTCCTGAAGCTCTTAACAAAAATATTTGCCATGAGGAGGGGGAAGGGTTGGCAATAAAGTCCTTTTTTTTCTCAAGAACTCCCATTTGGAACATATTACGCTCTTGCAACATGGGATGGATAAACATTGTATTAATGATTAGATTGAGACCAAGAGCTGAATTTGTTTGCATTTGATAAAGCAGCCTTTCTATTGACAGTATGTCTTTACTGTTGGGAAAAAGTAGCTGTTAAGAGAAAGCGTGTCCCTTTTTGTGAAAATGAACTGGACTGCGTGTGGAAAGGAGGAACAGTCATTTGAAGTGTACCTAAAACCACTGACATTTTACTTCTGTGCCAGTTTCACTTTCAGAAACCAGCTGCCAAGTTATTAGGCTGAGAGATGATCATTTCAATCTGCTAGGTTTCCGGTGATATGCATGCCAAACGTTCCAGGATCATCATGAACTAGGATCCAATGCAATGCAAGCAAAAGGAAAAAAAACAAACTCATACAAATATATAAACAGGTAAATATAGAAGTGAAGCATGCACCTGGGCTGATGTGAAAGTGCAGAAAAGCATCCAGATTTGCCCTACATGGGGATTCCAGCATGATCTTCTGGATCTTTTCCTTAAATCTACCTTGTAATTTTTAAGCCACCATTCTCAGTTTTTGAGGTGTTCTTTCCAGGTGCAAAATGCTGCTGGAAGAACCGCAGCAAAATCTGAGCTTCTAGCTGGCTGCCTGGGGAGGTGGCCCTGCTCCCATTTGTCCTGGCCAGCTGAGATGGGGAAGGGATCCTCCCGGAGAAACTGCTTCCCGTGTAACCCAGCTGAGATCTGCAAAGGGCATGAACAAATATGTTTCTCAAGACTTTGCGCCTGGGGCTCTCCTACCAAAATTTTTAGGAACTTTTCCTCTACAGCTGAAAACAATGATTCACCTTTTAGATAGGAAATAATCCATCAGCAGTTTTTGAGCTGGAATTTCTCTCGGACTAGTCGGTCATCATCAAAAAGTCCAGCACTGGGCTGACAGCATTAACAATTTTTAAATTCTACCCTCGGTTAGTCTTGTCATTTGTTTTCTTTTCCAAAATGAACCATATGTTCTTTGCTGGTTTTCCCTTGTACTGAAAATGTGTGGTTTCTATGGAAAATTTTCATTTTGTTTGGGTGCTAATGTTTACCCAAGGTATTGTCAAGTCACAAACTCGGTTCTGGGCCAAGTAAAGAATCTAAAGCTCCTGAGGATGAAAAATGCTGCTTTTTAATAAAATTAAATACTTTATGAGTAGTAGTAACTTTCCTAGGTTTCACTTGCTGTCGTTCAGGGATTTTCTCCTTCCCTGAATCAAAAGAGGAGAGCAGCCTGAAGGGCTGAAGAGGGCTCTGTTTTGAGTGACATCTGCCTTTCTACCCTCCAGTCTAAGGGAAAGTCTTGCTTCTCCCTTGTCCAGGAACAGGACTGACTCAATGTCAAGGAATGATAAGCGATGAAATTTGCAATAAGATAGACCACAAGATAAAATGCGTGTGGGGGAGATTGTTGGATTGAGAACAAAACAAGACAGGGCAATATGTCTACAGACACTCATCATCGCGCAGGAATCTCAGATGTGAGGCTGGAAGAGGAGGTTATACATGTGGTGTGGTTGGGAAGGATGCAAATTGGAGAACAGAGTAGCTCTTCAAACTGGAAAGACAAGGAGAGTAGCTGAGGGACCTGCCAGGGTCCCCAACAATGACCGAGAAGTTGCCTTTGAGCTGCCTGAGTGACAGGGCATTCCCAAGACATCATGCTTCCTAAAAGAGGCATTGATTTGAGTAAGAAACTGGGCATATCTCAAACAGACACATGGGAAGAAGAATGGCCAGTAATTCCTCCAGAGTTATTGCCAGGGTAAACACTGGAGATGGAGGTAGATGGCTTGGACAGGTGCCCCGTCAATGTGGGAAAAGAGTGGAAAACAGGAGTGGGAGAAATTTGGGTACCTGAAAGGGACGAGCCAGATGACAACATGTACAATGCTGACTTGCTTGAAACAGAACCTAGGTAGGAACAGTTTACAGAGGACTGGGTTCAGACCAGGTGGTCTGATGAAGGGTGGAATGATGAAGAGCATATTTTAGGCGTGATGACTGGGTGTGCTCAGGGGAGCTGGAGGTCCATGGTTTCAGACCCCTGAGCCTGGAAGTGCCAGCAGAGCATGAGGGCTGCTCTTCCGCACTGCATCTGGGAAGGGGGTTATCCCTTGTTTTCTCTGAGCTGAGTGTGAGTGACTGTTGTGCCACCATCTATCAGATGTCAGTAAGAGAGGAACAACTTCCATAGCAAGTTCTTCCTTCTGCCTTTGATACTATGGACTGACAGCTGCTTTCTACAGGAGGTTTCAGTTGTTCAGTTGCAATGACTGTTAGGAGGAAAAAAAAGAAGAAAAAAAAAGACCATAAAGATTAGGAGCTGCTGCAAGATATTTTCAAGCTGTATGAAATGCCAAGGGCCAAATGGTGTCTTCTGGTGTCCCCACTGAAGGAGAGAGAGGGTGTTTTACGCTTTGTTTTGAAAAGGAGCTGGTAGTCAGGTCAGTGTGCCACTCGGCAAAGTGAATGCAGGGGTCAGATGCCAGGCAGTACAGATTGTTGGAAAACTTTCCTATGGCTCGGTTCCCAATGAAGTTTGCAAGTGCAGGAGAATAATCTTATGTGGAGGGTTGTAAAGCGTCACTAGCTAACTCTTTATCTAATATTGTGCTGATAAATTAAGCTTGGAACAACAGCTGGGGCATTTTAAGTAACCTGGGAGCAGGCAAGGAAATGTTAGGAGGACCCATCAGCTTTTCTGTTTCCCTTCTTCAGACATTTGTTTATAGCTCATTAGAGGTAATATATGATATTGGTATTTTATATATTTGTAGATCAACTCATCATAGAGGCATCTCAGAAATCCTTATGACTGATGGCTGGCAGGAGATCATGTGTATGTGCGAGTTGGAGAGGAAGGGCATATGGAAGAAGAAAGCCAATTTTGGAAGGTCTCTGTGGCAAAAGGAGGGATAACCTTTTCCAGGATATATCTGAGATGCAATGAGTGGTGAACACAGTTATGGGATCCCCACAGCCCGTTTCCAGGGAACAGGACATTATTGCTATATCCAAAGAAGCTCCCCATCACTTCTTTACTTCCATGGGTTTTAGGTGAGTACCAACCTTCTCCTCAGCCATGGGTGTACTCCACACACCTTGGCCCCTGCTGCTCTCAGGAGATAGGAAGCTGCTTGTGAGAGATAAGAAGCTGGTGCAGCTGCTGTCTTAGCAAAGAAGGGAACTTCTCTGGGGCTGCCCACTTTCATCTTATCGGAAGTTCATAGATTGCCTTTCTGAGGTGCTTTCACTGACGCTCTTTTTTGTCTTTATATAAAGCTGTTGGGTTTTTTGGAGGGAACTAAGGAGGAGATTGAAGAATGTTAAGCACTGAAGCTCTGTTACCCTTTTGAACTTGGCTGACAACATTTTAGTGTTCTGGTTTTGGCCAAAAGGCTGGAGAAAGTCACAGAGAAATGATTATGTCCCTTTAGTGCAGCTGAAGTTTACCCACTGTATTGTTAGTGGGAAGTATTTTCAATTAGGTGACAGGGCAGAAGAGAGGTTTTTCTGTGACCTGGAGCCCAGTGTTTGCCGTTCATTTCAATTTTGTACGCCCATGCACTTAACTGGCTCCAAATCTTATATATTCTTGCTTGTGATTTTTGCAATAAATGGGTGGGACAGACAGGCAAAGTCAGGACATTCATGGACATAGCAAGTTTATCTGCTGGAGTCCATTATTGTGCTGACTTTGGGGAACTTTTTATCCCATTTGCTGGGCATTGCATTGCAGAGGAGAATGATAGTTTAAATGGGCAAACCAAGAGACAGAGGAATTATAACATAGAGGATTTTACAGAGCCTATGGGCTAGCCAGAACCAAAAGAGAGGAACACCTTTCTGATATCATGTGGAATTATCTATTTGTAGCCTGACCCATAATCACTTAAAACTGATTCAAGACTTTCTGGTGTCCTCTGCAAACAAGTTTATACGTAGGGCTGACATCTTTTGGAATTAAACTTTTCAGGCCTGGTCTTGAGTAATTTGGACACTGAGCTGGGAAAGTAAGGTTTCCCCTTGTCAGGATGATATAATGCAGCTGAATAGATGGAGCTGAATAGATCTCTGTTCACAAGAGCTAAGCTAATTCTGCTATAATTTACTATTAGCACAACTACTATTGTGCTAATTAACTACTACTTCTATCCCTGGATGCTAATAGAGGTTGCTGTCCACATAGTCTGGAAGTATCCAAACAGCTGCTGAGCCTGTTTTCCAGCATTGCCTGGAGTTGTGTCCATCCTGACTTTAGTAGATAGGACAACCTCAATTGAAACAGCTTCATCACCTTCTTGCTGTTACATTACAAACATGGTCCTTATTAGGTACGTTATTTTAACAGTTATACCTTTTCTGTGAGGAAGCACGTGTAATTTATTGAGGAAGAATAGAGTCCCATATAAAAAAGGAGTTTGGAGAAGGCATGCCCCAAAGCTTCCCTGGTCTTTAGAGGTCTCCAAGTAGAGGATAGAGAACAGACAATTTACACTGCTGAGGAAAGAAGACAGTAGATAAAGGCTGTCCCCAGGAAGGCTGGTGTATATCAGGGTCTGTGAAATGCTTTTCACTACTGTTTCTTTAATGTGCAGCCAGGCAGCCTCAGGATTTGGGATCCAGTGAAGCATAGCTGAGGGGTATTTGCAGTGGGAACTACACATCTACTGTATGTTTGGTCTGCATGGATTAAAAAAGCTCTGTGAAATAGATTGGTATTGTTTACATCCAGGTAAAATAGACCAATATTAAACTCATGTGCATCATTCAGAAATACTGTTGTAATGTCAGTGCTATATTTTCTTCTCTTGTTACATGTGAAGGGATTACTTTGGCTCTAAGATGAGAGAGCTATGGCGCAACAACCTCAACTGTGTTTGCTTCTGTCTGACAAAAGGTGTCTCTTTTCTCTCCTCAGATGCTCTGATCAAATCAGAGTCAGAATGAGATTCACTTTGCTTAGTGCTGTTTCCAGCCACCCATGAGCCCCAAACCCAAAAAGTTTAAAACTGGTGGAGAGTCTGTGTGTGTGCATCTCTTGCAGGTCCAGCATGGTGGAGGGAGGCTAGCAGTTCTGCTGAGGACCTCATTCATGTGTGTCACAGTTGTGGCAATTTGTATAACCTCATTCATGACCAGGAACGGAGTGTTAAAAGCTACGGTGCACAGGCTTCCTAGGGTCAGCCCTTTAGGGAATATTTTGCAAGACTGCAGTTAGTGAGATGTTCCTAGATACTTCAATCCTAATCTAAATGCCTGGGAGCTCCTGAGTGTCCTTAGCACAGATAGATGCTCATCAGGTTCCCAGGATGGCAGTGACATCTTCATCAGGGAGCACTGGGGACAGAGGTGTGTGAATCATTGGCAGTGGGGGACAACCTAATCTCTGTCCTAATCTCTGTGGGGGACCTCAGAAATCTCTGAAATACAGAACTTTACATGGAGTGAAGAGCAGTATTCTTTATGGCTATTTTCCCCAGTGAAAAGTGCAGCAAAATGTAATATATGTGGATGTGTGAAAGGCTGGTGAGAACGCTTATCTCTGGAGTGGCACATAGCAGTTCTGCTGAGGTGGATATATTGCTGTCATTCCTCGTCAGCTGATACTGGCACCCTGGCCATGGAAAGGCTTCTTTGTGGTGCCATTATCTTTGAGTTCCTGAAATCGTTTGTGTGACTGAGCTGCTGCAAAGACCTTTTGTCATCCTTGGCCAATTGCTAACAATAATAACGTGTAAACAAATACCATTCTTGTAAATCAGCATTTAATTTGTTCAGTGGAAGGAGTTCAGGGAGATGGTAGCCTAGAAACAAGATTTCATAGGAAGGCTTCTCTGACTTCAAGGCCTGATCATCTCTGGCTCTGCAAGTGGGGTGCCGAGCCCACTGGGAAGAGTGTCCGCTGGTCACCGGGTGCTAGCAGCACTCAGAGGGTCCTGAAAGACCTCTGCCCACACAGTATGGGAACTGCTCAGCCACAGGTTGCTTGGCAGGGAAGCTCCCCAGAAATGTGCAGGCTTTTTCAAGTCCACTTGAGGGCCACACCATGGGGTGCCAGAAGTCTCCTTGCCTTGTAGCTACAGGGCTTGCGGTGTGGTGGTGATGGCTGTGTTTGGCACCATGGAATTCAGGGTGTGTAGATACAAAAAAACATGTTTCATTGAAGATGGTAGTATCAGCATCTTACAAAGCTCTGGCTGAGTCCTGCACTCACTCCGCTCTTGTTTCCCACTCTGGTTTGGCACCCATGTTGTCTCCATCCTGGGGCTGTGCCAGATGATGCCATGGCACATCCTGTCCTTTCCTCACTTGTGATGAAGGCGAAGGGGAACTCCGTCCCCCACAGGAGATGATTTTTAAACTCTGTGTGTTTCTATCCTGGGATGGATGTGGACATGGATACACTAAGTTTCACTGAAGAGGATTCCCTCTCCTTCTCACTGCTTATGACTTGAAGAACATAGGCAAGAGAGAAGTTACTTGAACATGCAAAAGGCATTTTTTGGGGAGGATATGGTGTGGTTCCTTTATGTGCTACCTCCATTCATCACCCCTTATTTCCAGACAGTCCAAATTCTGCGGGCCAGTATGACTTATCTTTCCCCGTGCTCCTCCTGTGCTTTGACATGAAGAAACAAGAGGGAGTTCTCACTTCAAGACTTATTTCTAAACTGCTGTATTTTCTTTTCAGAGACTCTCAGTAGAATCAGGGAGCAACTTTTTGTACGTGTCAGCATGAACTAGAACACTTCCTAGCTTGACCTGCTTCCAGCAGAGTAAACACAGATGCCTGAAATGCGAGTTAAAAATTGTATTCTGCACATACAAATAATCTCCAAACCATGGTAGTAAAATAACACAGCTGTGTCCTCTCTAGAACTGAAGGAGTCAGACTCTCGTGAGCAGATATACTGATTTAAGTGGCTCCTTCTCTGGTCTTCTGCTTTCCTAAAAGCTGTTGTTTTTTTTTTTTAACTACAGATTATCAACACAGTCATCACTTCTTGGGCTTGGGGGGTTACAGTGTGCTGCTTTGTAGTGCTGTCCCCGGGAGTCGTTGGCTGCTCCCCTGTGCTGTACCCCGTGTCTGCGTTCCCTTCCAGGGTGTGAGTCCTTCCACATGGTCCTGTATCAGCAGATGCGGTGGATTCCCTCAGACACACTTTTTTCCTGTGCTCTGGCTGGTCCAGAGCTGGATGCAGCCATGTACATAGTGCCCTGTGCCCAGCCTCCTGCCAGTTCAGAGCAGGGTTGCCCCAAACGAGGAGCCCTTTTGCTTCAGTCAGTGAAAGCTGCAATGGCGACCCTGAACCCCGATGCCATGAAGATGAAGGTAGACTTTGGCCCTTGTTGTCAGGGATTTGGTGCAGGTTTAGCTCAGTTTGGCTTCAGCTGGGTTGCTTCAGATATCCACAGCGGTGTTTAAGAGCCAAACAAGGTTTGTAAAGCAGCTGGGTCTCAGGAAAAGGCCATTTTTTGGGTAGTGTGCGAGGGGCAGGTGTACTACAGGGCCTGGGGCAATGCTGATGGCACTGCCTTACGTTGCTGCCCTGAAGACCCTCTGGCAGGGAAGAGAAAGAGGAAGGAGTTTCAAAGCTGGCAGATGTTTAGCGCCAACCCCCTCAGCTCAGCCAGGGCATTGCTTTACTCGCCTCTTATCTTTATGTTAATCTCATTTTATAATTTTTATAGTTAGGAAAAGGAAAATAGAACCTCAGAGATACAGAACACCCTGAACACAATATCCAGGCAAAGACACCCTTTTCTGGCTGACGTAAATGCAGCTTCTGGTGTTAGTTATATCCAGGATCTGATCTGCCTCCACGTCAGCTCCTCATGCTATCTGCAAGAAATACACATCTTGATTTACACCAGCGCATGAGAGGATACTGTCCAATGAACATGGCGCTCAGTTTGTGGGAAAATTTTGGCCTGATTCCCATTTAATTATTTTCCAGAGTCTCCTGGCTGTGGTGGAATTGCACTGAGTTGATGCAAAGAGAATGAGCTCTTTTCTCAGAGCTCCGTCTGCCAAATTGTAAGACACTTAATGGTCCCTGAGTTTCAGCATGACAGGGGAAATTCCCCCAAGTTTCCTTTACTACACTAGCGGAAGGCAGTCTCACAGATTTTCACAGGTTTCGAGAATCCTATGAGCAAAGAATTTACTAGGGAAGAGATAACTCACGAGATTTCCGAGGATTTTTTTAATTGCTTGCTCTTTATAAAACTCCCGGGGTTTCCCTAGTGGGGGCATGAAGGTCAGACCATTCTGCTTTCCTGGCTTCTCATTTCTGTGACTCCCTCTCAGCTGGGTGTGTTGAATCTACAAGCTGCAGGTAATGAGGCCTCTGGTGGGGTTGCTTCCCCTCCCTCCCGCTGGTGGGTGCCTTGAGAACCAGTGATTTGGCCCTGGGGGCTTCTTCTTGATGAGGCATATGTCCTATGGGCACCTCACAGACCATGCAGAGGTGTGACATGGTCGCAGGCGAGCTTCCTTTTCAATGTGGAGCTGGCAGCCAGAGCCCACTTGCAGTACACACTTGGAAATTGGATGCTGGAGTTCCCTGTCTGAGTGTAGGTGAAACACCCAGTGGGACAGAAGCTGCTTTCTCTTCTCTTGGATTTGTCTCCTTAGCTTTAGGTGAGAAGATTTCAATAACAGAGCACCTGGCTGTGCTTTGCCATGGTTAATGTCATATTTACAGGAGAAAGGAATTGTGCTCCCATCATGGGCACTTTCAAACAGGAGAGGGAGTTGGGGTTCAGCCTGAAGAACAGAAGGCTCCAGGGAGACCTTTCGGTACCTAAAGGAGGCTACAGGAGAGATGGGGAGGGACTCTTGATCAGGGAGTGGAGCAATAGGACGAGGGGTTTTAAACTGAAAGAGGGGAGAATTAGACTAGATATCAGGGAGAAATTCTTTCCTGTGAGGGTGGTGAGACACTGGAACAGGTTGCCCAGGGAACTTGTGGGTGCCCCATCCCTGGAGGGGTTCAAGGCCAGGTTGGTTGGGGCTTTGAGCAACCTGCTCTGGTGGGACCCTGCCCATGGCAGGGGGTTGGAACTGGATTATCCTTCCAACCCAAACCAATCTATGATTCTATGAAATAGTTACTGCAGCACCATAGCAATCTTGCCAATCTGCAAAATTAATGATAGTGACTCTCCAACTATTGCAGTTGCCTTTCCTGTGCTCTCCACCTGATTATCTGACTCCTGCACTACAGGCGGTCTCTTTTCACTTCTGTTGGTATGAAGAGCAGTTGTCTCTACTGACATTTTTCAAAGCACTATCTCAGAAGTGGATGTCTTTGTGGATGTCTTTATTTTAGCTCAGCTGTGAGCCTTTCATTTTGCTTTGATGAGAAATTATGCTTTTCAGAGAGTGGGAGGTTGGCGTGTGGACTTGGCAGGAGGGAAGTTCTTTTCCTTCCTTCCCTTTTCCCCCTTTCTTCCTTGAGATGAATTTTTTTTAGTCTCTCTTAAAAATGGCTTTTTGTTTACTCACAGCCTTTACTCACATCCCTTCTTCTTTCAGCTGCAACTCAGCTTTCTGCATCACGAGTTTTCCATGCTGGGATTTCCTAAAATATCTGGGCAGAATGTCTGAGGAACACAGGAAGGGGAAATTTGGTCCCCCTTAAACAAAATGCAGAGAAAATCTTTTACCATCATGAGCGAACAGCAACAACCACTCTATGATGAAAACACTAAAGATGTGTTTTTGCTTAGTGGTGGACCTGTAAGGCCAAGATGATGACTTTCTGTCCTGGCTTCCTCCAGTGGTTGCTCCCTGAGCTGAGTTGCTGTGCATTTCTCAGAGCCCCTCGGGAAGGGAGACTGTGGTGGCAGCAGCAGGCGAAAACCTGAATGAGCTCAGCCCCTTCCCTGCCCCAGCTGTGTGTCACAGCCTCCGTCACTGTGGAAAAACCAAAAGAGGGGAAAAAGGGGTTTCCTAATGGTGAGCTGTATCTGAACTCCGCGGTTCTTGGTAGTGGATCTCACAGTGTTAAAGAGGAGAGCCTGTACTCGAAGCCTGCGGGTTTGTTTGAGTTTGGCTCATTAATCTAACTGAAGCATTGCTGGCTTCAACCACTGCAAGGATTAAGTGGGGCAGCAAAACAAACGGAAGCCTGAATATCTGCCCAGGTTATCGGCACCTCCCTTCCACCAGCAAACACCCTGGGACTGGTCAGTAAGGAGGGACCCTAACCCCTACTCTTTTGTCTGACTGCTTTATCACTGAAATTCCTCTTTGGGCAATATTGATCAGATGGACACGAAATACACAGAAATGAAAATAAATCATTACCTGTGCTGCCAGCCAGAATTGAGGAGAGACAGGGTGGTTTCTTAGTTCATCCTGATGGTTCACTTTTTTTGCTCTTGCATAGAGGCTTGACAGTGCATCATGACCTGAATAACATCAAGCATAAGATCTGTAGATAAAGCACACATGCTAGAAGAATATTCCTGATTATTTTACCCCTGGAGCTCTTGTTTCTTTATCAATGCTCACAAGCTTCCATTTTTTTCAGATTTGCCCTTTTACTTACTGGGAGGTGATTTTTAGTCTTTGCTTCTGGGTGTCTTAATTCAGATAGTTCATTTTGACTCTGTTCATGGCCGATCCTCTGTGCAATTCAGGGCTAAAGCTCAGACCTTGGAAGGACAGTGTGTTTTTAAATCAGTGAGCCTCTACTTCTCTCCAAGACCTGTAGAGATGTAGCAGAAGTAACTGTGTTAGTACCAGTAGGGTTACACCCATGCAAAACAGACATGAACAATGGGGACTTGGGCTGTGCAATGACCAGGAGTAATATCTGCTGACCCTCAGGGTGCAGTTTCCCATTTAGACTTAATCTGATTTGACCATGGGCTGCTGGTAAAAGGGGTGGTCCTGCTCTTCCTGCCATACGTTTCTGGAGCCTCCCTTGCATTGGAAGTTGTAATCCTGGAGGCTACAGAAAGAACGGACGGACATTTTTTCTTTTTTTTGGTAAATTAGTTTTCTGCCAGATCAACAAGTGAATCTGAATCACGCTGCCACAACAACGCCCCTATGTACGATGCAGGAGATCACCAGGTCAGCTGGCAACCTGCAGTTAGACTGGATTAAGGGTAACCAGAAAACAATCTTCTACACCCATCCTTTATACTACAGCCTCTTGGGAATCACTCCCAACTCCAACACGTGGGATTGTGTGAAACCATCAATGTAACAGCACAAAACAAGTCCTGCAGAGGATCAGAGCAAGGCACCAAGATCAGTCCTGGGTCTCAGCCCACACCTGCACTGCCCACAGCAGTTGCCTCATCTGCAGTTCCCACGTTCTTCTTCCAGCTGCAGTTCCACCCGGGGCCCACCACCCACCAGACAACACTCTTGAAGGAACCTGGGGCACTTCCACAATCTATTTTTGCTTCTGCTGTGGTAGAAAAAAAAAGAAATGGGTGCAATAATTTTGAGCCTTTCCCCTCTAGGTCCCTGGGGATGGGGATGTCTGAGGAGATGACAGCGGTCCCCTTGTTCCCCAAGCTGATGTGCTCCTGTCAGTGACGTGGTGTGGAAGGGGGTTTCCCCCTCAGCTCTGCTGCTGCCTCCCTCTCCTGAGCACTACCCTTGCACAGCAGCCCTACAGCATCAGCCATCCTGCGGGTGGTTGCCACCCTGCTCTCATTGAGGCCACGTGTCACACAGTGCAAAGGGCTAATAGCTGCAGGAGAGCTTCTGCAGGTGCACAGAGGCTCGTGAAAGGGTAATGACAAGGCAGGTGCACGCACACAGGAGAACCAAAGGGATGGAAGGGGCCTCCAAGCAGAAGACAGAGCGGTTCAGACACAAATGCTGTAATTCCAGCAGCTGTTTGCTTTAGGGATTTAGGTGGGGTATTTTCCAAGGAGCCCTGTGGGGCCCTTGTGCAAAGAGGGGCAGGCAACTGCGACCCTTTGAGGTGTGTGCATGCTCTGCAAAGAAGAGAAATGCACACTGGGTAACACAGTTTGCAAGTAGTAAGCCCCGATGCAACAGCTCCTGGAGTTTTTTCTTGCTGTTGTTACGCACTCAATCATCCATTTACATTTTTAAAATTCAGCCTCCTGAGTTTCATCCCTGGCATGGGTTTCTTCTCAGGTTAATTCCCCTCTGGCTTCCAGGAGAGCGGGATGTGACCCCTCCTGACATTTGTTTAGTGAGTTATGCTCACCTTCCGGAGAACACAAACAAGCTGTTGGACTTCCTCCCCTCGGCTTTAGCTCTGGTCCAACTCCTCGCTGTGCTTACTCTGGCCTTATGCTGATACAACGGAGATTGGTGTTGGGCTTCTCAAGTTTGGCTTCCGAAAGTGCCTATGTGATACAGAGCTGTCCTCTGGTTTCAAGAGGGACTTATGGCCAACCACATGAAAAAAAAAAATTATAAGTGCATAATCCCCTTGATTTCACTCAAAATGAAGTATCTGTCTTTGAGGGTCTGGTCTTAATCATCTGAGAAAATCACTTGGATGTAGGTCTGTAAATAGTGAGGTAATTTCTAAAAATAGGCTTCTACTCCAAAGGCACCCGGACATTGCCAACATTGTCCCTCCTGTCCCACCCTACCCAGCAGGTAGGAATTTGAGGACTATGATGAGAAAAAAAAAATTCCATTTTGCAACAGCCAGATCTGAATGCAATGACTAACGAAACTGTAAACTCAGCTTCCCAATGATGTTTGGAAACGAAAACGAAGCATCCTCCTTGTTCGTGGGAACAGAAATTGTATTCACATAACAAAGAAATTAGGTAAGAGGAAGTATATTGAGGAACTCAGGAAGTGAAAAGTCTTTCATTGCTATATTCTTGCAAGAGCTGATACAAAGCAACATGATTAGTTGGTTCTTTGGCAGCTTCCTATTTCCATCACCAAACTGCTTTAATCTTTAAGGTACAGAACACTGTGTTTTTCTGAAGTTAATCTGGAAGAACTTGATGCCTCGCAGCTTGTGTCCAACTGCGTCGTGTGCGCAGGTGTAGTATGGAAGATCTGGTGAACATTAGGTTTCAGTGATATCTTTCGCTGCCCCTCCTTGCTCTCTTATCTTTTCATCTAACCCAGGCACAGCTTCTCTTGGCAGAGCTTTTATTCCTTGCATCTTCCCTGTTTATTTCAGCAATGCAGTACTTGCCCGTGTGATGAGGAGCCTGGTGATGCATTACGTCTGAGCATCCCAACTTTCAGCCAGGCTGACAACACAAAGGCCAGAATACTGGCCTGTTAGTCCTGAGTAAATTAATTCCACTTCTAGGAAGTGGACTACATAGTCCGACATCACTTTATCTTCTCTCAAAGAGATATAAATGTTTGAACTCTTCATCCCTTCTGGTGCCCACAGGTTGTGGGAGAAAAGGCCTCTGTACCACACTGGCCATCTGGGCCCCTGTGGAGGGCATTGCACAGACATTTGTGATTTAGGGCAATGAAGCTGGTGAGGGGTCTGGAGAGTAAGTCCTAGAGGAAAGGCTGAGGGAGTAGAGGTTATTCAGCCTGGAGAAAAGGAGGCTGAAGGGAGACCTTCTCACTCTCTACAACTCTCTGAAAGGAGGGTGTAGAGAGATGGGGGTCAGTCTCTTCTCCCAAGTCACAGGAATTAGGACAAGGGGAAATGACCTCAAGTTGTGCCAGGGGAGGTTCAGATTGAGTATTAGGAAAAATTTTTACACTGAAAGGGTTATTAAGCTTTGGAATGGTCTGCCCAGGGAAGTGGTTGAGGCACCATCCCTGGAGGTGTTCAAAAGATGGGTTGACATAGAGCTTAGAGACATGGTTTACTGATGTGTTTTTTTGTGATCTTTTTTTTGTTTTTTTATCAGAGTTAGGTTGATGGTTGGACTAGATGATATTAAAGGTCCCTTCCAACCTAGACAATTCTATGATTCTATGATTAGGAATGAGCCCTGCATGAAAAATTCAATTTTACATCCCTGGTGGATGTGCCAGTCTCTGAAAGCTAAGCAGCCTCATGACCCAGGCTGCACATGCCAACTTGGAGAGATGCTTTGGGAGGCTTAGGATCCCTCTCCGTTACACTGAGCCCTGCTAGGCAGAGAAGTCCACAATTTGCTCTTGGCAGGCTGGAGATGGTGTTAAAGTCAGGTCTTCATCAAGGAGAAGGGAATCAATCTTTCAGACCCTGTGCATGGCAGGATGAAGCTCCATCATGTATGCACCTGCAAAGCTGGTGTTCAGAAGGACCAAAGTTACCTTCAGTCTTCTGGCCACCTGCTCCTGCACTGAGATTAGTTTATATGCAACATGTACCCTTGCTTCCTGTGGATGTACACTGTGGATGTAGGCTGAACATTTCCTTCTTTATGGTGGCTGTAAACAAAAAAATGCTACTGGTATGGCTGGCCTCAGCTTGTCCTTTGTGGAGCTCCATCCCCTGATGACCTTCAGGGGCTTGCTGTGGGTGGTGGGAAGGGGAGTTTGCCTGGGATAGGTGGCTGCAGTCAAAAAGTCCCTGGAGCAGAGCTGAAGAGCAGTCACTGGGGTTTCCATATGTGCATAGCTCTTCCCTGGAAAGCAGGGGTTCCATGGCAACAGGACAACACATGACAATAAGGATTTTTTTTGTTGTTGTTGTCAAAACAACTGTCTATTTCTAACGTGATTTTTAATGAAAAGTGTTTATTAACATTGCAGTCAGAAGGGTGGTGGATGTCCTACTTTCTCTCAGGTTATTTCTCTTTCCTTCACTTAAAAAAATTAGGAGGGAGAGAGGGAGGGAAGGACAGGAGAGCCAGGGCTGCAGGTGAGGAAGAGCGTGAACAGAAATGTTTTCAAGGGGAAACTTTCTGTTTAGCTTTCTTCACTGTATTTTGCAAAATGAATGCATATTTCAAACGGAAACACTAATTCAAAAGGCCAAAGCAACCTGCTCTGCAGGGATGAACCAGCTCCGTGCCAGGCTGTCTCCGTAGGCAGGGACCCAGCCTGGCACTGGCAGTGCATCTCCTCCCCATCCCCACCTCCCTTCTAAAACGGAAGGGGAAGAACTTATGATCTCTAGATCATCTGGTTGGAAATGATCTCTAGTTAGAATTGTCACTTCCAACTCTGAAAATTCCGTGATTCCGTGGAAGCTTGAAACCAGCCAGGTACAACGGCTTGTGGCACCACTCCATTGTACTCCCCACTCCAGGGAGGCAGTGAAACAACCCCTCTCACCCCCCCTCCCCCCCAAGAAAGTTTAAAAAGGATCTTGCTGTGTAAGAAGAGCCAAACCAACATGAGGGGTCCCCTGCTAACCGCAGTCACCTGTCTCCTGGCAGGGCCGGGGAGGGTGGGTGCTAATGCCGGGTATTGTGCAGCCACCTGGTACAGCAGTGGAGAAGCCCCCCATCCCTGCAGGCTCCTGATGGTGGATTTCACTTCACCTGCTTTACTGAGACCCACTTGACCACTTAACACTTTCCCAGCAGCAAATTTGAGAGGGGTTTCCAGACCGTTTCGGTTGGCAGAAGGGGTTTGAAATGACGGGTTTCCTCACATTCATCCTGTTCGGACTGTTTCTTGTCGGGAGTCTTTCCTGGATGAATCAGGGAATCCTGGATGAATCCAGCAGTGTTGATCTGTGCTGAGTGCTGGGACTCCTGCCCCACGTTACACAGGTGGCACTTGCTGTGCAGCACCTTCTGACTGCAGAGGGAAGATCCTTTAGAAGCAGAATATCCACAACACGGGACCAAACCACTTGTCCCAAAAATCTGATACTCCCTCTCCAGCAATGACCAGTGATGCTTCAGGAAAACATCTCCACTTAATCCCCTCCTACTCCCCTTTCCACAAACCACAGGCTGGATGTGAAGGTGGTGTGACCTGCTCTCCTGGTCCCTGGGCTTGGTGAGCCCCAATGGAGTTGGCAATGGTGAGACAGACAGGAGCTGACCCACCTGGCCAGTTCCACAATGATGTGTCAGAGAGGGCACAACAGGAGTCCTGTCACCCAAAGGTTATCAGACTTATTCCTGAAGTGAGGCATTCCATCAGCCTTATTTTTGCTGGCTTAGCTACTGCAGAGATGTTGTGACTTTCTCACAGTATTTTGGTACTTTCATTTCAGGTGCCGGCTGAAATTGGGAAGTGTGGCGGTGGATGGAAACATATAAACCCCGGCATCTTTAAAGGCAGAGCCTGAAAATAGGATAGGTGTCAAGGCAGGTTAATTTTACAGCTTGCTGGTGTTGGCAGCATCGGTCTCGCTATTCCCAGAGCCACACACCTTCCCTCTGACCTCACCGACGATGCTCGGCTTCTTGCAAGGAAGTAAACAAAAGGGACTCATGGGGACTTCGGTTCCATAGAAACAGCAGGGAAAATGTCCGTGCGTGCCAAGTGGAAAAGGACTAAATCACTGGGGAAGGAAATTTTATTGTCACAAGTTCAAAGGGGACGTTGCAAACAAGAGAGTGGGGAAAGAAAAAAAAAAAAAAATAGGAAAAAAACTGGAAAACTTCAGAAAGCAGACCCCGAAGTCAGATCGCAAAATACTACGAATGAAGCCTTGCCTTAGAGCAGTTGTCAAATACGATGTGGTGTTTACATCAACAGTGACTCAGGCAGCATTTACTACTTCCCCTTTAAACACAGCAGGACGCTGCCTGCCCTCAGAGATTTGTGGATCCTTACCCTGCAGATGGATGGATGGACGGACCCGGAGCTGGTGGATGGATGGGAAAACAATGCACCTGGCAAGGAGACAGGAGAGCCACGGGTCCGTGTCAGACAGGGTTTGGTGTGAGGGAAAGAGTTGTGGTGGGGAGGAAAAGCCCTGTGACTTTTCTGCACTGGGAGAGGGGTCCATGGCCAGGCAAACCACTTCCCTGGCCCATAGGCTGAGAGCTCTTGCCAAGCAGGGGGCTCACTGGGGTCTGATCCCGGGCTGACGCGCTGCCAGCAGTGCCGTGGGGCTGGGGTGGGATTGCTCTAAGCTATGCCATCTGGCCACGGTCCCCAGGGCCACCCCAAGCAGGGCGTGCTGGAGGGGAGCTGGCGCTGCCAATGCCCCTTTCCATTCTCTCGCGGTGGGAGGGATGGCATCGGGGTTGTCTGGCGTGGGCTGTAGGAGAGTCCAGGGTTCCCCTGGGACACTGCAGGCCTGAGAGTTTGGTGGTTTGATCGCATCCTGGCAGTGGCAGCATTCGATAATGCAGATGTGAGCCCCGAATTTGTGAGGAGGGGAGAATATCCAAAGGTTTAAAAGGGGGAATAGCTGAAGACTCTGATAAATATCAGCGTAAGCTGAATGCTTTGGATCTTTGAAAAGGAGATTTAGGGTTACAAATGCAGAGGGATGGTGTAAGTTGGCCACTGGATCATGTTTTTATTTACTATTGACTCCTCCAGCTGTGGAAGCCTATAAACGTGGGAGCGGCAGGACTCTCTGATTCACAGGACAAAGTTGCCACTACATTTAAGTGCCACTGGTGGAAAGGGTTGCATGTACCAACTTGCTTCATGAAGGCTGAAAAAAAGGAAGTTCTCATACCCCTCATCTTCCTGAGGTCTTGAAAGGTAAGAGAGCCGAGGGCTGTGAACAGGAGGGCAGCCCTCGGGCAGGCTCTGCCCTCTGGTTTGTGGAATAGCATCGGTCCAGGTACTTCTTTCCCCCCAAGGAGCCCTCAGCTATTCACACCCCCATGAAGAGGTGGCACAGTTTGTGCAAGGGGTCAGCAGGGAAATAAAACACAAGGTCCCTGCCTCTTCTGTTGCCACGTAACTGCCGGTGCTCATCTGAGCTAGCCTAGAGCAGGCTTTTGAAGCAGTAATTAATTTTGATAAAGCTGCCAGAGTAGATTGCTCCTGCTTGCATCACTCTGGTGACAGGCTACAGAACCTGAGAGTGCCTCAGTCTAGTTTCGGAAAAAAAAACCCACCAGCCCTACAGCTGATCACATTTGAGTTGGCTTAAAGGACACGGTGCCCAGTTGGTTGCAAGCTGCAGTGGGTCTGGGTGAAACTCCACCTAAAGCATCTGCACCCTGTAAAGCAGGTGGTGTAAAGCAGGAGGTGTGCTCCTGCTTACGTAAATGCAAGTACCTGTGGACACTCATAGAGGGGCCATGGGAATAACTTTAGCAGTTCCTTTTGACCATTGGGCTCAGAGATCCTTGATTTGGGGCTAAGTGCGCTGCAAGTGGGAAGATATATTCCAAATCCTTATTCATGCAGGATTCTTCTTCACCTGCATTCTTTCTTTCTTTCTTTCATTCTTCTTTCACCCGCAACGCAGAGTACGTGACTGAGCTTGTTATCTTTGCCTCTCAGATGACTATTTGTTCACATTACTCATTGAAACTTCGTGGTATCCCAACACTCTCCATCAGGATCTCTAAGAATCTCTACCACAGTGTCGAAAGCATAGGCATGTGCTCTGCAGTGCCAGACTCTTGGAAAGTTGTTTTAACAAGGTCCTGCTTTCAATTAGCAAGTAAACTCCTTGGGGCACGTATCTGGCTTCCCATTAGTCCTAGCAGGCACTCTGGTACTTTATAAGCAAATCATCCTCATCCTCATCTTTCTGTTCAGGTTGGCAAAAAATCCAAAAGTGGCTGAAATTTCAGTCACCCTGATTTCCCCACCTGAAAGGGCTGCAAGCTGGTGTCTGAGGCTGGTCTTAAAAAGAGAGCAATATCCCTGCATGCTGCCTTCAGGTCCACTCCACTGTTACTTAGCATCTGAAGGAGGTTTTTTGGGCTTGTGTCTCTCAGCAATGCAAACAAGACGTAAGCAAGGTGCAAACCATCATCTGTCTAGGCTTCTCCTAGCTTTTCCAACTTACTGGTTTTGTGATATGGTCAGGTCTGGTCAGGTCTACCCATGCTCTCACTGGAGCTTTAGCCAATTCAGCACTTGCATGCTGGGATTTTGACCCCTCCCATCCCCCATCTGTTTGTTTGAAGAGATAACTCCTTTTATATATATACTTGCTCTTTGGAAGGAGGGGGGGGAACCTTTATTGTTGTCTCTGAGCTTCTGCAGCATAAAGTTCCAGGATTCCTCCATTCCCAGCTGCTGGATTCAGAAAGCTTTTCCTTTTCAAGCTTCCTGTTCACACAGGGTGGGGGTGGGAAGTGGGGGATGAGGGGGGAGGTTAGGCATTGAATAAAAGGAATTAACCATTTCCCTTCTCTGACCTTTGGGAATTTCCGTATGTGAAAGTGGCAGCTTGTGTGTCTAAGAATTATAAATGATGGGACCTTGCAAGTTACTGAATGGATATGTGACCAAAGACCACAGGCTGCTCCCTGAGCCGGGTTGGGAGTGAGGAGGGCAAAGGGAAAGAGAAATCAGAAGCAGGAAAGACTGATACTGGAAGACTGCATGTTTTATAGGAATGAAAACTGCTTATCACGCTCCAGAGAGCCCCTGCTATTGCAGCTTCCCCCCGCCAGGCCCTCGTTCATCTTCTGTTCTCAGCACACAGCAAAAAGGAGGCCAGGAAGTAAGTTTCCATGAGAAGCTCTCATGACTCAGATCTCCCTCCTGTAGGGTTTCATCAGTTTCCCCAGAACAGGGTCACCATCCTGAAAGGAAAAGCGCCATCCCAAATGGTGTTTAACTGCATGTGTACTTCATAAACATAGCGTGTGTGTGCACAATCCTTCCTACACCCTTAAAACGGAGTTGTCAGTGCTTGAACGTGGAACTCGCATCACTGTTTCTGAGAAACCAGTGTGTGTCCTCTAAACCATCCTTTCCCCCCGGTTTCTGGGTGCTACACAGACTCTCAGTGCACTCCCCAATGGGCTCACAGCCACTCCTGTGACACACCTGTGCACACACACACACACACAAGCCAGGCAATGGCATCCCCCATCACCACTGCACTTTGTAAGGAGCACCAAATACCCCTGGATGGACTTTCTGGCAAAGCTGAAACCTGGCGTGGGTTGGATTAAAAGCTAATGCAGCCAAACCTGGACACACTAAAGAGTGTGTGTATGTGTGTGTACTGATGGAAGTACCAAAGTGACATCCCACAGGGACAGGCTGCAGTGGTGCTTACATGGACAAGTGACCCGGAACAGAACTTTTGAGGGGCACCAAAAAGCACCCCGCCTCCCCCAGCTGGCTCCCTAGGGGTTACACATCTACATGCACCTGGAGAAGCAACTTTATCCAGGCAGGTTTTCTGCTCTCTCTTTTTCTGCTCACTTCCCCTAACCCACAGGGAAATTTGTTCTTGAGCTTCGCCTTCTGTCTTCTCCCCAAAGCCACTGAGGCTCATGGGCAGGCGAGGGGAATTAGATGATCCTGAAGGGTTTGGCCAGGCAGAAAAGCGATGGCAGAAAGCTGATGAAGGTCAACAGGGGCTTCAAGCAAGGCCTCAAAAATCCTGGCCTCACAGACATCCCATCCGTTGCTCATAGCTGATGAGCATGTGTTCCTACAAAAGCACACCTGTAAATGGTAGGACCTATTGCAGGACTTTGGGCAGAATGACCTCATAGCCCTCTTTTATTTTTGGGAAGGTGTTTGGGATCCCTGTGCCTTCTCTGAAGAAAGCGAGGGTCTCGCTGGCTGAGTTTGTGAGCTATGTTATTTCTGTGCCTGAGAAGCGGCTCCAAGCTGAGCAGGCACCTTCATGCTGACACCCAAAGCACACTCAGCTCTTTCTTCTTCACCAGCCGTGGCAGAGAGATTTCCTAAACACTGGAGGAAAAAAAAAACCTGCTTGTACTCACTGCTGGCTGTGATTCACAAGGCGTAGAGGAAAAAATATGTTGCTCAGCAGGGCCCCTGCTGTATCCTGTATGGCATTTCTGTGGAACTAGGCAGTCACATCTGCCTAAGTGTTTACGAATTGTAAACTTAACAGGGATGACCTGGGGAGTCCCAGACCCTGCTACTCTGCCAGGACGACAGAACCAGACTGAGGACCCTTTACTCCCTACCATGCTGCCAGATGATGGGGATGGAAGGAAGCGGAAGGCAAGAGGGAAGCCTCCCTTCAGATACAAATGCACCCCACCTGCATTTGGGGAGATGTTTCATTTATTAAATAATAATATTTAATTTAGGGGTGCTACGAAGCGGGTTGGGAAAGATCTCCTCTTCGCTCCTCCTTTTCTCCTTTGGCCATGGGATGATGGGGACAGCTAAGAGGGAAGCTCATTTTCACTCTGTAGCTGAGCATCCCTTGTCTGCTGCTGCCCTCAGCACTTTCATCAGCCTGTAGATGCGACAGGGACCAGCCGGCGCATCAAAGGCTTGTTAAGTTACTGCTGCGCTGTGAAAGAGGGGGAAAAAAATCCTGTTGACTGTGACGAATTAGAGGAGTTCAGGGGTGGCACTCACCCTTTTATTGGTGAGCTGCTTGAGTCTGTGCACTGCTAAAGGGATTAGAGCAGCGTGTGGCATGTTTCTGGTTCTGACAGAAACTTGAACACGCTCTAGTAGAGTTATAAAGAGAATGGCCACGTCAATGGCCAGGGCTGGGGAGGGTTGTGAGTGATTAGCCACACTTGGAAGGCACCAGGGGGTTGTGAACTGTACATGCAGTGTTAACTGTCGAGGTGCTGAATTCTCCAAAGTGGTGCGTTTGCATCACTATGAGCGGGTTTTCTCTTCCCATGTGTGTTTTTGGGTCTTTGGTGGTGTTGCCTCCTGGAGAATGAGGTCCCTGGTGGGCTCAGCCCCTACCTGCAACCATCTCCTCTAGGGATGGAGAGGACTTTGAGGGGATCTCCTTGCTCATTTAGCGGAGTGAGAAGTGAAAGCATCAGATCTTGATATTGCACAAGGAAATTGAGTCAATGTGACAAACAAAAGGTTATAATTTTTTGGGAGGCAAGAGACTCACCATGCCAAAGTCTCAGCGTCCGTTTGGGCTTCCAAGGAACCAAGATGAATATGGATAATGAGCTAATTTATATTTGGCTGCTCTGACCTAGATTTCCTAGAGGTTTCAAGAAAATTACCATTTTGAACATGATGCACTGGAAGCCTGCTCTGAGAACGAGCTCAGAAACTGACCCTGCAGCCTGATGCACAACCTGAATGACAATATTCCTAAACAAGACATCTGCTCGGTAATAAGGATTCAAATTACAATGTGGAAGATGCTAAGAGCAACCTGACACAACAGACTTGGAGGGAGGGATGGGACAGGTATGTCTTAGAAGGAGCATCACAACTTGTCAAGCACTGTTTTCCCCAAATGTACTCCTAAAGTACAGTTATGATGGAGTTCTCCCGGTGGTGCGGGCAGGGCCCAGATCAGTCATTCACACATCAAAATAGATCCATATCAGCTCTCTAGGATATCAGAGCTCACAGTTGAGTTCAGAAGTGTCTGCAGTTTATGTGTGGTAAAATTGGGGATGACATTTTAAGTGCAACAAAATACTTTGAAGCTCCAGCAAAACTGCCAGCAAAAAGTTAACAGACAGGACACTGGGGCAATGGTTTCAAATCAGACTGAATGACAATTTTCAGCTGCTGCAAGACCCAAAGCCACTTCAAGAAGTTAGCATGTGTCACAGTCCTTCCTGTATGACAGTATCAGCGACAGCTTGGTAAGTTTAGGTGATTTCCCGAAAAGCAGAGGTAAAGTAGAGATGACTGAAAATGCAGGGGACTCCATGAAAGTAAAGAAAGAAATCCAACAGGAAGCCCTTTGAGGACCACTCAGGAAAGAGAGGTCTGTTCAAAGAAATAAGTAAAGCAGTAGTAGTGTGAGAGACAACAAGAGACCCTCACTGATAATGCCATCACAGACTTCTAATTCTCTGCTGAGGAAGTGGATAGTAAGACAATTTTCCCCCTGGCAAGGTGTGAACTGGAGACAGATAAAAGCAGTGTTTTTCACATTCCTGCGAAAAGACTTGGGATTTCAAAATATGCTGTTATTCCTATTTGTGTCAGCACAGAGATGAGACCTTTGGAAAAGCATAATGAGAGAGAGCCAAATTCCTTCTTTCTTTTCTCTTGTCTCAACATAAAATGAGAACAGGTGAGTACGTGGGACTGAGATTGGGGTTCGTGTCCTTGCATGAGGTTATCTCTGGTGAATGCACCAACCTCCCAACCACGCGCCCATTCACCAATCTGAGAAAAGTGGAGATGCAGCTGGAGAGACTGAAGGACTTGCGTGGGTCAAAGCAGATTCTCATCCCTCTGCTGCAGAGAGCAATTAGGAGCAGAACTGGACACAGCCCAGCTTGTCTGTCCCACTGAAAGCAGACCATGGCAGAGGGGAGCCAGTCAGCACAATCCAGAGCACATGGAACCATGAATTTATGAAGCACCTCCCAGTTATGTGAAATGGATGTACATTTTATGGCTAGTTTTCATCAAAGACTTGAGGAATCTACCCCACGGAGCATGCAGGAACTCAAACAGCTCTGCAAATCTTTATTTCTAATGAATCATCATTTGCACACAAAAAAAGAGAAACATTTTCAGAATATTTTCAGCCAGTTTTGGTTCCAGCAGAAATATTTACAGTGACTCACTAATAATGAACAAGGAAAGAAACTAATAGTACTACAAGGGTCAGAAAAAGAGGTAGGGAGAGCATGCACAAGGACCACTAAGCATGCAAATGCAAAGGGACTAGTGTCTGTAAAGCGGCTGGCATTGTGAGTAAAGAAGTGGGAGACACAAGCCAAAAAATTAAATGCACTTAGTTGGAGGCCTGCTTAAAGGTTTGTGATGATGGATTCACCAGTAAATCCATTGTACCTCTCTGTGGAGGAGGAGAAAAGCTCATGAGCCCTTGGGAGAATGCTGCTGTGGTCAGCATTGCCGAAAAAGGCTGAATGCGGCGTGTCTCCAGCTGCCTCGTGGAGTTTTGCAGAGTTTGCTCCTTGCGGGCAGCAAAGGAGGGATTGGGGCAAAGTTAAGAGAAAAGCAGCCTGAGTTTTGACCCGGAAGATCGGATGCTGACCACATTTTAAAAAACATTCATCAAAGGGAGCACAGGATGGAGGAAATCGCTCATTGTTGTTGCTTATAAGAAATCATTTGCTAGCCTCCCTCACGAATTCGGAGAGTTTAAATACTAGTATCATCCAAGACATCAGTTAGCCAAAAAGGCCAGTCGAGGGAATCCCCACCCTGAACTGTGCTGGAAAATGAAAAGCAATGGCCCGGGGGGCCTGGGGCTCGACTGTACAGGACACTGGTGAAGAGCTGCCCAGGGCAGACACCTGGAGCCTGGTTTGGGCCTCAGGCAACCTTTGAAGAATCCAGTCTTCAGTGCATGCTTTTGCCCATGTGCCCAGAAGATATTTGAAAGTCTACAAACTACTCTCCACTGTTACATAAATTAATTACTCCACAGAATACCTATTCTACACTTGCAGAGTTATGAGTTTCCTGTTCAGCTGGTACAAAGCAGCATGACCAGTAGACGCCTCTCCTTTTCCTTCGTGTCTAATTCTCCTTTCTTTCAGCTGTTACTCATGCCACTCAAGCGAGCTCAGACTAACTGATTGACACTAGCAGTCAGTAAGAGAATACCTGGGCTTTGGGATCCTGACTTTCATTGAGCAATGAAAGGTGAAAATACACACATGCAATTTCACTGTCGTGCCAATAGCCTCGGGCTTTTGATTGGCAAATGATCTGGCCAACACTGAGATAGCAAACCACAGACCAAAAAAATCTTGCAGTGTTTGGAGCTCTCCCCTGGGTGCTAGGTTCAACATACTATTTTCTGGGATGTGCTTGAGTTTGCTTGCTTTGGCACGTTACATTAAACCCCTCAAATCCCAAACTCATTTTTGCAATACTAGTTGGGAATTTTTGGGAAATGTACAGGGGATCATCAGCTGCAGCAGAACCAGGGCATCTCTTGGCTTGCCCCCCGGTGTGTGAGGTGTTAGTGAAGATCCCACTTATGGTCCTCCTTGGATGCTCGTTTCTGTTGTCTTCCCCAGTACCACCCTGCTGGCTTTCACTCCATCAGGATCCTTGGCTGACCCAGCACGAAAGGCACTGCCCGTGGCGATGGGAACTTTGGCTTCCTGGACTTCCCCACTGCTGGTACCAGCACAGGCTGCAGCAGGACTTCCCCCAACGATGCCCTTGTGCACCTCCCTGGGGGCCCAACAATGTGACCTTCCCCTCAAGCCCAGTGTCCAGCAGCATCAGCTTCCTCCTCAACCCCAACTGGGCGAGTTAAACCCAATTTAGGTTCAGTTCCCATCTCCAGCTTCAAACCACGAGCCAGGGCGCTCACACCATCTGCCTGCTGCTGACAGACCGCAGTGGTGTGCCTTGGTCTGCCCTTGGAATGGGGTGCCCTCACCTCCTACCTCTAAAACAGAGCCAGGGGTGAGAAGCTCTCTGGCCTGCAAGAAAACAAGAGGCTCCGGCTTAGCAAGCAGCGAGTGTCTCCCAGCTGCCCAGGGGGCAAGCTGGGCTGTGTGAGACCTCATCACCCAGCGTTTGCAGCTGCTGACACAGCGTGGATTAGCAGCAGACATAAAGGATGGGATGGGTCAGTGGGCTTTGTGCATTTTCCACAGGATGGTAGGGACACCCCAAGTGGGAGCAGAGTCTACCCACTCTGATTTGTGTGAGCATTCCGGGATCCTTCCCCTGCAAGCTGGGCTGAGCATGGAGCTTTTAGCTGGGAATGTGGTCTTATTCCCCTTCCACAGGGATTTTCCTCATCAAGCTTCCTTGAAGGCATCTAATCAAGTAGTAGCCAACCTGGGGATTGCTGGGAAGGTTAGCAAAGGCACTTGGGTGGCTCAGTGTGCCGGAGATACCCCACTCCCACAGCACAGCAGTGTCTTCGGTCACCTACAAGCTATTAGCTGCCTCATGGCACCAGCAGAAGGGTCCTTTCTTGGAGCACTCCTTTGGTAGTGCAGATGCTGCCTGCCACTTGTCCCCTGGCACATGTCCCTGCTGTCCGGGCCAGAGGGGATTCCAAAGGAGCAGCTGCTCTGAGCAAGGCTGGTTGACTCTTGCCTGCTAATTGAATCATAGAATCACAGAAAGATATGGGGTCGGAAGAGACCTCCAGAGATCATTTATTCCAACCCCCTGCCAAAGAAGGTCCACCAACAGCAGATTGCACAGGAACTTATTCAGGAGTGTTTGGAATATCTCCAGAGAAGAAGACTCCACCACATCTCTGGACAGCCTCTTCCAGGGCTCTGCCACTCTCAAAGTGAAGAGATTCCTCCTCATGTTTAGATGGAACTTCTTATGTACAAGCTTGTGCCCATATCCTCTTGTCCAGTCACTGGGCACCACTGAGAAAAGACTGGCCCCTGCTCTTGACACCCACCCTTTAAGTATTTACAAGCATTGATCAGATCCTCCCTCAGCCTTCTCTTCTCCAGACTCAAAAGACCCAAGTCCCTCAGCCTCTCCTCATAAGAGGGATGCTCCAGGCCCCTCATCATCTTTGTGGTCCTCATTTTTGGACCTGAATGGTGGCATTGATTTTGGTGTCCCTCCTGGGTCTGCACTGGCATCTGCAGCTGGAAGCCCTGCAGCCCTGTGGATGCACCAGCCCATCCTCTGCCAAGGACACCCTCATGGGCTGCGCTGCCTGAGGACACGGCCCGGTGGGTCTGGCTGCATATGGGGCCGAGGTGGTGTCTCTGCCAGCAAGTTCTGCACAATTTAGGCAGGACTTTAAAGTTCACCTCCCCAGGGAGGCTCAGAAGGGAAACCAGACGCAGCAATACCTCCAGCAGTGGAAAGGAGGGCGAGCGGAAGACCTGGGAGGTGCAATAGAGGTCAACCCAGCCCACACTCAGTGCACAGATGGGACCCTGGTCTGTTTATCTGTAAACAGTGGCACTGTTTACATGCAATCAGCCTGAGCTTGGAAAGCTCCACGTCCTTCTTGGTAATGATAGAAAATAAGGCCTTGGCTCGTTGCCCTGAGTACGTTGCTGAAGTGGGCTGGGTGAGGAGCAGGGAAGAGCTGGAACAGAAAAGTTGAGCTTTGATTTTCAGGTCTGGTTATCCCAACAATGTGATCTGAGGTCTGTGATCCCCAGCAAGGGAGACCCTGGAGCTGGATATCTCGGGAGTCTGCGGAGCCCTAGGACAGCTCTGAAAAGGTGCTCAGCACCCTGGTCGCAGCTTGCTTTCTGGGAAAAGCTCTCTGTGACATCTCAGGCTGCACACAGGTGCTATGTAAAGCTGCTTTCTGTTGGCCATATGTACTTACAAAGCATCTATTACTCTTGTCCTCAAGGATCCTCACAGGTCACTTTCTTCTCATGAAGTCAGGCACGTGACTGACATCCCCATCTCGCAGGTGGGGACATGAGGCTCAGCAAGATCAAGTGATCGTGCAAGAGCTGAAGATCCAACCTCTAGTGGCACAACTGGCTAAAAATGAGCACATTGTGCACCAAAGCTGCCCGGATGAGTCCCAGGACGTCTCTTTCTCTGCAGAAGAGCAGCTTTGTCCATTTGAGTTCCACACACTGGAAATTTCTAATACTAGGGAGACTAAAGCCCAGGATATTAGTAAGGAGTTATTAATTCGTGTAGCCCTGTGTGTCCCCATGCTCCCTTTCAGCATATGTGAGCATATCTGGATTAAAGATTCCTTGCTTCACAAGGAACTTGTAGCAGCAGAGCAACAGCCAGTTCCCTACTGTGGATGGAGAAGGGGCACTTCAGTTTAGAGCTGGTGAGAAACTTTCTAGTTACAATCACACACTGGACATCCAGCCGTATGAATGTGGTAAAACGTAGGCATAGGTATAATAAAAAACACCTGATCTGATAAAGTTTAAAATCCCATGTCCCATAGGCTGAGTTAGTGTTTTCCCTGCAGCGACTTGATTTAATGACCAAGCTTTAAGCTATGATTTGCATTCATTAGATTCACTGAACCTGTTGGTAATTGGCTGTCTTAACTAACACTCATGCACAGACAAGACCGTGGTGTTAAGATTTCATCTGAGGCATCAGCAAACAGCAAGGGACATAACACTGACTCCTCGGATGTGTGAAAGACCCAGGCTTGAAACAGCAATCCTGTTTCTGAGACTTCCAGATCCCCAGCCCACCCTTTACCTGCTGGACCATGCTGGGAGACAGACTGACCAAGGTGCATCTTGGTGGCAAAAAGGAGAACAATGCTGGTCACTTATTTAACAGGAAAATCCCCATTGAACCTCTGTATCCTTTCCTCCTTGTCAACCTGGCCCAACCTGTGACTGGTTCGCATTTGCCACAGTATTTTCAAGAGGGGCTTGTGAGCTCCATGGTTTCTCCCCAGCAGGAAGCCGGAGCAGCACTGTGCTCTCCCTGCCAGGCCTTGAGGACAGAGTGCAGGAAGGGGGTTTCTGGAGAAAGCAGCCATACTCTTCCACTCCACACAGGTTGGTATTTTCTCCACCCTTACTCCACTGGATAAGACCTTAGAAGAAGAGACGTGCATGCAATTTGCCTCCTTACATTTACCTTGGGGAATCTTTCCAGACATTGTCCCCAACAGCATCTTATTTCTGAGACATTAAAAAGCCACCCTATTCAAATGCAAATCAAGTCCTTCCTGACAATAACTGTTGAGTAATTTTGACGTCAATACAAGCCCTCTAGCCGGACGTTCCAAGAATAGACCTGGTGTTTGGGAACGGAGCGAAAAGGAAGCGACCACAGATAATACACAGGAGCAACTCTTTAAAGGAGAGACTGCGAGGGGAAGATAGCACAGCAAGGGGTATCAGGTACCAAAGCATCAGAGGTTTAAAGCAAGAGACAGGCATGGAAAGCGAGGCTGGAGAAGGCTGGGGCTCAGGCTCTCCTCAGACCTAGGGCAAGAAAGCTGGGGCTTCCATCTTGGATAAGTCCATTTGCCCAGAGTCAACTCCAAGCTGTTTTCTCTTAGACTGCATTTTGACCCGTGTTTGTACATTTGGAGCTTGCTTAGGTGCCTCTGCCTTTTCCTCTGTTATATGATGTGCTCTCTGGAAGTTTTCTTCTGCGCAGCGTGTGCTGTCATGCTCCTAAAGCTGGTTGCAGAGAGGACACTGAACTTGCATGCCTTCCAAGGGGAAGTCTTTCAACCAGAACTTGATACCAAAAAGTACATTTAGACACAGAACTAGCCAGCCCACCCCAAGGAAGAGATGCACTCAGCGTATATTGCTGATGGGTTGAAGGAGCAAGCTGCTGGCCCCCCAAGCCTCTCCAAGGCAAATATCATGCTCTAGAGCTGGAGTGGACCCCTTAGGAAGCACAATCCAGCAGAGATGCCATTGATGTGCCTGCGTGATCAGAGGAATACATGCAGGGCTTCCCAAGTGATGTGGCATTTGAGCACTGTTTGGAATACAATGGCCTTTCTGCCTGTTTTGGAAATTTCTGACATTCTAAGTACAATCGTATTTGCAATGATCATGTCTATGGCCTTTCTGATCTGCTTGCTCTTCAGCCATAGAGAACCCTCAGGTACAAATCTCCTCTCAGCTCTGTCCTGTTCTGCTACTTTGTCTTGTCCTAATTAATCACCCAGGGCTCTCAGAGAGCTTCATAGCATTAACCCGTTCACCTCTGAAAACCTTTCCTCTCCCATTCGCAATGAATCGCATATTTACCTGCCAGAGACTAAGTGATCAGTGATGCCTAGAACCACCAGGTTATGGCAGGCAGTCACTGTTTTATCCCCTCTCTTTTGCAAAGCTTATTTATCCAAATTCACAAGGCAAATCAGTGACAGAGATGGAGAATGGACGTGGTGTTCAAACCTTGAGTTCTCCTGTAGCCGTTGGTAAGCATTCTTCATGAAAATGGTTTCTCACCATTTCGTACAAACCCAAGCTTAACCTTGACAGGCCAGAGACCACCTTTAGTCATGGGTGGGACCAGATCTACCTCCTGATGGCTCTTCTGCCCATTTCTAGAAGACTGTGGATCTTCTCTTATTACTAGAAAGGAGCATGGTGAAATGCTAACTTGTTAAACAAGAGGCTGTCATCAGTCACTTTGTGCCCTCTTAAGAAGAACAACTTATTCCTAGATGCCACTTGCTGTTCTTTGTGGCCTGCTTCTCTTCCATTTCTTTGAGGACAACATCACATACCTACTTCGGGGTGGAGGGCTGTACTGCATATGCTCCTAAATACATTCCTCTCTCCCTATACATTTTCTATCAGTTGGGGATTTCCTAGAGGAAGAGCGAGGACATGGCTGTTGGTCATGTAGCCTCTGCTCTGTCGCTGCCTTGTGTGGCATGTGCTACAGACCACGACAAGGGATAGCCATATAGCAGCACAACCTTCTCAACCAGTCTTGGCCTGAGCACTGGTGTTCCCATCTTGGCTGTGCTCAGGGAAGGGAAAAACACTCCCTGGGTTTCCCATTTAATCCCTCTTTTTGTCTTCAGACAGGTCTGGAAAGGTTTCAGTACATTTAAAGGGATATGGGAGCTGTGTCCTCCAGTAAATGTGGTGTTACCAGGAGGGAAAAAAGAGAGACAGCAGTGAACAAAAAGCATAATTCCTGAAGAACAGCAGACACATGGACCCCCCCAAAAAGTGCTGACCTCATACTTCCTCATTAATATTGCTACATTGCTGCATACGGAGGAGGCTACTGTCAGGAAATGGTGTACCATGTAACCCTGCTGTGGATCCTCCAGCTGCGCCCTTGGAGACTCCTTATGCACCTGGGTCTCTCTGGGACACCTCCAGGCAAAGTCTTCTTGGAGTCACTGGGGTCCAGGCTTCAGCTCCTGAAGGCTTTACTTGGTTTTATCTGGACCTTGTAGGTACAAAAACCATCCCCAGTCTCTCCCAGCACAGGCTCAGTATTTTACAAAGTTCACTTCATGTTTAGGGTGGAGAGACACCCCAGAGGTCCTTGGTTGTCTTCTCTGGGGTACCTCCAGCAACTCTCTCATGCTCCTAGTCCCTAGCTGAGGCCAGGAGGCCCAGTGTCCCCAGCCAACCATCACCATCACTCCCTCCCACAGCAGCCCACCCTCCTTTACCCGTTCTCCATGACCAGGGATGTCTGTGGCATGTGGGCATCCCCTTCCCTGGGAGACCCCATGGAAGACACGGGATGAGTCTGGCAGAGGGGGGTTGGCAGTGAGCAGGCTGTGGGCAGAAGTGGGCAGGCAGCAGGCATCGGGCATCAGGCAGGAGTGGGCAGCGGGCAGTGGGTGGGAGTGGGCAGTGGGCAGCAGTGGGCAGCGGGCCGGCCGGTCGTGCGGCAGAGGAAGCACCTGCTCCTGAAGTGACGGCTCTCTTATCTGACCCCGGTCACATCAGGTGGCTTCCTTGTTTGCCTTGGCAGCGGGCCCCCGCGGCCCCCGCTGGCTGCCGCTGCCGAGCTGCTCCTCCGCTGCTTTTTCCCTTTTTTCCCCTCCTGAGCGTGTCCATTGACCTGAAGAGAAAAACCGCCCCGAGACCTTCCCAGCGCACGGCTCCGGGCCCCTCTTCCCCGAGCCGGGGCCACGGCGGGGAGCGGGGATGAGGGGTGAGGGGTGCACCTCCCTCCATCCCACACACTTGGCCACCATCACGAGGGCCCCCATGAAAGAGAGGGTGGACGAGGAGCCCTGTGCGGCGGAGGGGCCAGTGAGTGGCCAGTGCCCCCCCCGCCATTGTGGGCATTGAGAGTGTGGCACAGCCTTCCCCGAAGCCAAGGTTGCCATGTGGGGTGGTGGCCACCCCCATCCAGAGTGCCAGGGCTTTAAAAAAATAAATCAGGGCTTGCAGTTCCTCTTCCTTCCCCTCTCTCATCCCTCCTGCGGTCTGGGTGATTTACTGAGCAACGGCTGGTCCTGGCCACCAGGCAACCATGCCAGGGGGCAGCCCCGGGCAGCCCCAGGGGAGAGCCCACCTGGCCAAGGCAGGAGCTTTCAGGAGCAATTCCCTGCATCTCCTTCCAGCTCTGCCCCAGGGGCGAAGGGGGAGGCTGAGAGGGGCGCGGGCGCTGCTGCTGATCCGGCGTTTCAGCCCCAGAAGTTGGCCTGTCTCCAGGTTTGACACCCCCCTCGTTAAACAGTCCTCCAAAATAAATTTAACCGTCGGGTTGGATAGTGAAATGCAGGGCTAGTGCCGTGTAAAGATAACGACAAGAGAACAACAAGCGGAGCACACACACATTTTAAAACTGTGCCCTGGGCAACAGTCCCCTGTAAGTTAGAGACGTAGGATAGAAACTGTTTGGCTTTGGATTTTACGAGCCACGCAAGGAAGAGTCTTGAAACATATTTTCCTTTTCCCCCTGTTGTTTTTTTTTTGTTTTGGTTTTTTTTTTCCGTTTTCTAATCCTTAGTCTTAGACTCTTTTGATAAAGAGACATCATTTCTCCCTGTGCAAAATTTGCAATGAAAAAACCCACAGGAGAAACTTTTCATACTTAACCGACTATGCAAAGAGGAACAAAGAGATAATAATGGGCCTGAATATTCATTATGCTAATCAAATATTAATAAACTGTGGGACAGCATGCAGCTCAGTTTGGCTCCCCATTTCCACCTTCCTTCCTTTCTTGCCTGCTTGCTTCTCTCTTCCTTTCTTCTTTTTCAACTTCTTCCCTTCTCCAGAGCTTGGGGAAGCCATCTTGACCAAGAAGACAACCCTTCAGATCGAAAGTGTTATTTATTTAAAACAGTTCTGCAAATAGTAAACACTGTCAAACAGATGTGCAACATCTGTGCAGTTCCAGCAGTTGAATATTTCTACTCCGACCTCAGGGAAGCCTCAGATCCAGAAACAGACAATGGCTGATAATCGGAGAAACCCCAAGTCGATGTGCACAACTACACCATGTCCAAGGCATGTGAAGACTACCTCAGGCAACTGTCACCTTAAAACAAAATTATAGTTATGTTTGGGCATCAGTCATCCTCACAGTTATGTGGACAGTATTTTCATTTCACTGCATTAATTATGTAAGCAAACAAAAAAACAAACCAGGGGGTGACATGCTCATGATCAGTAAGAGCAAAGGCCTGGTTATAGTATCTGTAACCAGAGATGCACCAACCTCCTGCGCCTCCAGTTTCAGATAATCGCCTGGTGTCAAATCCTTTGTGCTGGGGGTGTGTCACAGAGCCGGGGACAGGAGACTGGGCCAGCGTGCAAGGCTGAAGCACAACGCAGCGGGTGACCCCCTCTCCCTCCAGCAAGACCCTGCCTTAGATGTACCATCATGCCTGTGATGGCAGCAGGCTCCCTCTTTGCCTTCTGGGCGAGCAACCAGGCCAGCAGTCACCTGAGTGACATTACTCTGAACCTGGTGTGTTGTGTCTGAGCACCTCTGGGATGCCTCCTTCATTAGCAGCCCGATGGCCAGGGTTGCTGAGTGCCCCTGCTCCCTGGACTGGGGCATCCTCACCTTGGGCCAAGCAGCCCAATTCCCCTTTGCTCTGCTGAGGCCATGCTTAGGTGGGCAGCAGCATCGGTCTTCTTCATTTGGGGCAAAGAAGAGATGGCTCAGCTGACAATGTGCCCTTGTGGCCAAGAAGGCCAATGGCATCCTCTAGTGCATCAGGAAGAGTGTGACCAGCAGGTGGACGGAGATCATCCTCCCCCTCCACTCTGCCCTGGTGAGGTCCCATGTAGAGCACTGTGTCCAGTTCTGGGCTCACCAGTTCAAGGACAGGGAACTGCGAGAGAGGGCACAGAAGAGGGCTATGAAGATGATGAAGGGCTTGGAGCATCTCCCTGAGGAGGAGAGGCTGAGGGACTTGGGTTTTTTTAGTCTTCTGGGGAAGACTGAAGGGCTGAGGGGGGATCTGATCAATGTTTATAAATACTTAAAGGGTAGGTGTCAAGAGGAAGAGGAAGAGGAAGGGGCTAGTCTTTTCTCAGTGGTGCAAGAGGAAATGGGCACAAGCTTGTACGTAAGAAGTTCCACCTAAACGTGAGGAAGAGCTGCTTTACTGTGAGGGTGGCAGAGCCTTGGCAGAGGCTGCCCAGAGAGGTGGTGGAGTCTCCTTCTCTGGAGACATTCAAAACTCACCTGGACAAGTTCCTGTGCAACCTGCTGTTGGTGGACCTGCTTTGGCAGGGGGTTTGGACTAGATGGTCTCCAGAGGTCCTTCCAACCCCATGTGAACCTGTGATTCTGTGATTCTGTGGCTCGAGTAACAGCATAGACACAGTTTCATGGGTCTTGGAGGTGCTGGAGGCTCAGTATCTGTCACCAGCACAGTCATGGGAGGCTTGTCTTTGCTGACTAAGCTCTGGGTGGCCAGTGGCAGGGTCAGAGCTGCCTTGCCCTGGACTTTCATTGCATGGCATGTTGTGGGAGTCACTCAGCAACTGCCCCGTGGGAGATGAATATTAACCTCGCTGGAGAGGCTGCAGGGTCAGTGCCGCAGGGTGGCTCAGGGCAGCCCAGAGTGAAGGTCAAGCTGGGAAGAGGTGGGCTGCACTGGTGGCTCTGGTGAAGGCACGTGCCTTTTGCCGTCCCAGAGAAGAGAGGGAGCAGTTCCATGGCTTGCTCTGGGTGTTTGTGTGACTGCTGCCACCCCTTGCTTCTGTCCCAGCAACCCAGAAGAGGCGGGAGGTGTGAAAGGCAGCTGCAAAACCAACCCTGAGGGCAAGCCTGAAGGGTCCCTACCCCCTGCCTCGACCTGCGGCTGCACTCAAAGAAGCTGCCCTCCCTCTGAGCCCCGAACCCTGAGCATCCCTCTCTGGGGAGAGACAAACACCAGCTCCTAGAGATGTGCTGCCTCTTTAGCCCTTTTTTTCTTCCCCACCATCACACACATGACGGCTCCTCAGGCTGCCGCTTGAGAAAGGGCATCGGGGCACAGACACCCAGACTCATGGTGGCGTCTCTCCAGGCTGCTGCAGAGACCTGCTGGCTGTCCTGTGCCCACTGTGGCTTCCACACAGCCACAGAGGGCTTTCCTCAGGCCAGCTACAACTAACAAAGCTGTGCTTTTTTTGATCCCAGGTGGCTGCACTGTGCTGCGGAACCTCTCCTGGGAAAGGTGCTTTTGGGCTTCTCCTTTGTACTGAGGGACTCGCACAAGACCTTTGCCAAACTGACCCCAAATGAATATTTCCCTTTACTTTCAGCCTGGGACACACAGGTAAGCTGATGCCTCTGACCTTGCCTTAATTTCACACCAGCATTAACTTTCTTGTCTGTGTTTGCTCTTCTCTCCCTCTTTCCACCAGCTTCTTTCTGGGATCTCCTGGCTTTTTTCATGTGGCTCATGCTGTGCACTCACCCCCATGACAGGGGGGGAAAAAAAAAGGAAGAAAAAAGGAAAGAAAGAGAAAATAAGATGAACCTCACAGGAAGATATTTCAGAAATCCAAGAAACATCTCTTGTCATGCAGCTCCACTGCTTGTGGACTCATTTTGGGAAGAAATCATCCCTGCCAGCTCTACACGTCTTCCAAACTTGTAGGAGTCCAGGTGGGTGTGTGTCAGGCAGGGCGTCCTTAGGCATATACAAAAGCTGCTGCCCTCAGGATGTCCCCCAGCCCTCCCAGCTCTGAGAGACAGAGATGCTCCTCCCTCCCTTGATGCAGCTTCCAACCAGGATGCATGTTTCAAATGTCCAGGTGTTTGTTTGGGAATGACCACCAGCTCTGCTGAGTGCAATGCTTTCTGCCCCATGTTGCCTTCATTTTCAACCATCTCTGCTGGGCTGCCTGTGGAGGGGAGAGCCAGGACCTCCCTGTGTGATGGTGCTAAGTGGCTGCTCTGCAGTGGGACTTTTTATCCAAGTCACTTGTCTAAATAGAGAAGATCCCTGGATAATGAAATTTAACAAGGGCAAGTGCAGGGTGCTGCACCTGGGGAGAAATAACTCCAAGCACCAGCACAGGTTGGGGGCTGACCTGCTGGAGAGCAGCTCTGAGGAGAAAGACCTGGGAGTTCTTGTGGACAATAGGGTGACCACGAGCCAGCAATGTGCCCTTGTGGCCAAGAAGGCCATGGCATCCTGGGGGGCATCAGGAAGAGCATGGCCAGCAGGTGGAGGGAGGTCATCCTCCCCCTCTGCTCTGCCCTGGGGAGGTCCCATCTGGAGAACTGGGTCCAGTTCTGGGCTCCCCAGTTCAAGGACAGGGAACTGCTGGGGAGGGTACAGCAGAGGACCACAAAGATGATTAAGGGCCTGGAGCATCTCTCCTATGAGGAGAGGCTGAGGGACTTGGGTCTTTTTAGTCTGGAGAAGACTTAGGGGGGATCTGATCAATACTTACAAATACTTAAAGGGAGGGTGTCAGGAGTATGGGGCTAGTCTTTTCTCACTGGTGCCTGGTGACAGGACAAGAGGAAATGGGCACAAGCTTGTACATAAGAAGTTCCATCTAAACATGAGGAGGAATCTCTTCTCTTTGAGGGTGGCAGAGCCCTGGAAGAGGCTGTCCAGAGAGGTGGTGGAATCTCCTTCTCTGGAGACATTCCAAACCCACCTGGACAAGTTCCTGTGCAACCTGCTCTAGGTAGACCTGCTCCAGCAGGGGTTTGGACTGGATGATCTCCAGAGGTCCCTTCCATCCCCATATGATTCTATGATTCTATACCAGGACCCAAAGCAGGAGGGTGCTGGTGGGAAGCTGGGTGTGAGCCTGGGGCTGCTGCTGGTGAGGGCTTCAGTTTTCTTTCTCTGCCCAGGTGTCTGTGTTTGTTTTGGCAGAGCTGGGGTGCTGGTGACACTGGGGGCAGAGTTCAGGACATCACCAGAATCTGAATTTCTGAATTAATTTGTGTTGAGATAACAGAGGCGATTCGCTCTCAGCATGCCACACTCCACCCACGCAGCTGGCCTGGCTGAGGCTGTGGGGCTCTGCTTCCTCCATCCCTGGAGTCCCAGCTCTCCCCATCTGATGATAAGGAACACGGGGTGTTTCAAGGGGCTTTGCAGAGGAAACGCTGCCCCACCAGTGCAGGCTGCTTTCTGCCAGACCTTGCCCTGCCCCTCTCGCCAGCAGAAAGCTGCATTTTGGGTCTGCTGGTTGTGACTCGAAAGGAAGTGCTCCAAGGGTGTGATTGAATGGGATCCTCCTTCTCCACGGCCTTCCTGCTGTCAGGAAAAGGGAGCCGGAGGTACCAGGTTTCTTCCCTCTCTGGAGACATCTGCCTTCCTCAGCCCTGTGCAGGACACAGGGGCAGAGGAGAAGCTCAGCATGTCCTGATGCTCTTACGACACTGATCAGGTGCTCTACCCTGGGGAATATCTCCACAGCAGGAGGAAGGGGATGCAGCCGTGGCAGTTCCCTGCCCCAGCTAATGTCAGGTCCCCGGGGAAGCAGACAGCTGCAGGCAGGCCATCCCCACCTTGCCCATTGTAGAGGAACGCCAAAGCTGGGAGGGAGGAAGCCGGGCTCGGCACACGCTGGCTGAGTCACGGTGCTTTGCTGCTCCAAGAGGGCTCTGGCTCATCAGCTCCATCCCTCCATGAAAGCTGAACGCCAGCACAGCTGCTTCAAGAGGAGGTTGCTCGTGGGGTCCCACCTGTATCGAGCACCACACTGTATTTCCCAGGCACGTGGTCCTGGTTCTCCATTTCTCATCCTGTCAGTCCCCTCTGGAGGCTTCTTTGGTTTTGCCCCTCACCAGAATAGGCTGCTGCACGTTTGGGCTGAGAAAGCAAAACAGCCGACCCAACAGCTGCTGGATTTGGGGGAAGGGGAAGGGAGGGAAATGCTTTCAGTTTTGCCTTTTAACCACAAAATGCACACTGGATTCTTCCTGACAAAAGTGACAAGAAGCAGAACCATAGGTCTTTGCCGGAAGCAGGAGGAGAAAATGACAGAGAAGATGCTCCCTGACGCTTGTCTCTCTCTCGTGTGTTTTCTGGGAATAGCAGCGAGGGAAGGCAATGGAGCAGGCAGAGGTAGGTGCCACTGCTCTCCACTCAGCTGAGCAGAAGAAGGCCACAACTCTATCCACTCGCTGAGCTGAGCAGTGGATGTGAAAGTGGACTGCAGCACACCGCACCCTCAGGCCTCCTGCTTCTCATCCATCTTCTTGGCTGTTGCTCAAAGCGGCCATACTGTGCCTTGGAAGGTCTGAGCTTTTTCACTGTAAGATCAGGCTGGTGGAAAGCCAACAGGAGAGAGCTCAGCATCAGGGCTGACGTTTCCAAACCCTACTACTGCTCAAGAAGGGCACAACCTTAACAGCTCCAGTGCTATCCAGCATACCCAGTATATGCCCAAATCTCCAAGGTGAGCTCAGATAGAGTCTATGGATATAAATGTGCTCACAGACTTTCTTTCAAGAGAAGACCAATACTTTGTTAGCAGGAGAAAAGGCCTTCTTCTGGGCAACCTGTCCTTGACTGTCTCAGAGAAGGTAGTGCTGCTGAGTGGGAAATGCTCTTTTGAATCCATTTGCTCTATAAACAGAAACAAGGAAGGAAGAAAGGAAGGAAGGAAAGAGAGAAGAGAGGGACGTGGTGGATGTGTCATTAACAAAACTACTCCTTAGAGCATGTAATTCTTTTCCAACTTAGGGTGAGAGCTGCCTTGCAGACGTGGAGCTATGATTATGTACAGCAGATCTCCACCAAGTCAGCGTAGCTTCAGTGTGGATGAGTCAGGCTCCCCGTGGCTCATTCCCAGTCAATTTTCAGAGGTTCTCCATACCCACTCATGGCTTACTACTACAGTCCCCAGCAGCAGCACAGGGTGGCTTGTTGTCCTCACAGCTAACAGAGGGGCTATGCCCAGGCTGCACACTCCAAGGACACAGAAGACCTTTGTTGTGCATCTGTTTGGCCAGCGAGGAGGGAAAGGAACCTGCCCAGATCTCAGGCACTCTGCCCAGCAACAGGAGGGGTTATTCTGGGAGAGGGGTGGGCAGAGGGACCGTAGTTTTGTCAGACCTCGGGAGTGTGAGATGGTGTGGATCCTCGTGCCCTCTGTTCCCCTCAGGCAGCAACACAGTGATCAGGTGTAGCCAAGCCACACGTAGCCCTGTCCCACAGAGGAACATTTCCCATTGTCCCACTATTTTTTTTTCCGCCACTGTACATTTTATTACCTCAAAGGTATGGAATTAGGAAATGAAAGATGTGGAAAAATTCCTCGGACCAAAGCACTCATTTCCACCTTGCCCTGGATTTCCTTCTCAATTAGTTCCAGCAGTGTCCTTGGTTCAAGCCTTGGAGTCATTAAAGTCCTTTTGAAGCTCTAGTGCCCTACACTAGTTCTCATTGCTCAGCAGAATGATGCACCAGGAATAACAAAGTCCACTTTGATCAACTACTTCCATCCTTTACAGCTGCTTCTGCAGGAGTGATTAATCCCAGCCCTTCCTCCGCTAATAATAAGTGCAGAGAATCAGCTACATCCTTTGTTGTTGTTATTTTCTCTTTTCATGTCCCTTTTTGGGGAGAGTTGTGGAAGGGACTTGGTCACTTTGGTCTGGTTTTTTCTGGAGGGGTGGCCGTGGCCACGATGGTGGTGGAGAGCACAGGTACCTGGTGGGTTTGGGTGGACCGACCTCTCCCCCAGTCAAGGCCATGGGTTTCCTGAGCACCAAACTCCCTGTGCACCTGTTCTGGAAAGCTTCTCAGCACCACTTGTGCCTGAAATCCTACCTACGTGCAGGAGATGAGCGTTTCCTATTGGCAGGGAGCCTTTGGGAGAGGCAGGGCTATTCAATATAAAACACTCGGCACAGGGACTTTGCTGGGAATTAGGCCATTTTTGAGTAAACCCCGCAGTCCCCCGGGCTGCTGAGCTGGCACCTTGCTCCTCCATGAACTTCTCCTTACAAATGGAAATTATTCCAGGCCTTCGGTTTCTGTTTTAAGCTGACACTGAGCCGGAATTGCTCTTGATTTGCACTAATCTAATTGAGGAAACACACTGTTTATTTAACGACAAATGCCAGCTAAAGAAGAGGACGTTGAATTACCAGTGGCCACCAACTTTTACAGATAAGATTTCAGCATCTAGACCCACAATCTGCTGTGTTTCAAGAACTGCAGAGATAAAAGCCTCAGACATGGGAAACAGCCCTGTGGAAGAGCATTTCACAGCAGAAGCAGAGCTGCAAATGCCCTGTATCACCTGCAGCCCGTGATGCAGGCTGGGTTATGCATTATGCATGCTGCATAGCAGGAGAGGACATTGTACCTTGAAACCTCACCTGTCTCTTTACTGTAATGGTTGGTACTTGTGAGATACTGGGCTATCATGCTCCACGCAGATTGGCCTCCATACAGCGAAGGAAGGATTGGGCATGGATAGCAATGGGAAAGAAGAGGGAGATGTTGTCGGTGCCGCTGGTTTCTGCCCCAGACAGAGGGCTGGGAGCCACGGAAAACTGTTATGATATGAAAGGTGCTATGAGGGGAGCAAAGTCCAGGTGCTGGTTTTCTATGAGATGTTGTCTGGGGAAGCGCCAGCTCGGCCAAGGGCAGACTGTGGCATTAGGCTGTTGCTCCCCAAGCTTTCTGTCCCCTGGCTGCCAGCCTGGCTGCTCAGCACCTTCGCTTCTGGGGTGGCTCATTGCATAGTGAGGAAGAAAGAGCTCTAATGGGCAAGCACCTTTGATAAACAGTGCTCAGCTGCTCCCCTAATTTCTTAACGCTGGTCCCCTCCCAGGTGTTACAGTGCTGGGTGGTGTCATCTGTCTTTCTTTGATGTTGGGACCTTAGGTTTGATGTTTGGCAGAGTTGCTGTAGCAAGAAGTAACGCTGGTACCCAGATGCCTTGTCCAGCAGGTCCTGTGTGTAGCACATAGATGGTAGATCAAAAACCCCTGGAGTCAGAGGCAGGCAGTGAGAGCCCTGCACTAGTGTACCCCTCCCTAAACCCACCTAGGACTGTCTGTTCCTCCAAAGAGCTCCCTCGGGCATTATGTGCATCGCTCCAGCAACACCTGGAGTCCCCAAGAGCCATGCTCAGCTCTGTCACATCAGTATAAAATCAGAACAACTCTCTCTGTGCCTCAGATCAACATTTGTTGCATTGTCCCCTCCAGCAGAGAGTCATTGGATCATACAGGTACTGATAAGGGCAGAATTTATCCCAGAATGAATTTGTGTGCTATTTCAAATCTTTGGTAGGACTAAGTATGTAAATATGTAAATGAAATCTCAGGGAGTAGCCTGTTTGGTTTTTTTTTAAAGCATTTTGGTGCTTTTCAAAATCTCCAAATCCCAAGGTCTCAGACTCTTCTGCAGCTCTGCTGATAGGAGCAAGTTGAAGCCCCTGCGTTTCTGACAAGTGTAATCCAGCAGAGTCCCACGGGCTTTGCTGATTTTGAGACACCCAACCACACAAGGAATTTTGTCTAACATGGCTCAGAAGTGCACTGACAAACTAGACCAGATTTAATCAGGAGGCCTAAGCTGAAGCAAATAATTTGCTGTTTCGATCTGAATGAAGCAGATACGCTGTGCTTTCTAATGCCATTAGGTCTCTGGAAAGTGGCTTCAGATTCTGAGAAATCAGCAGAACTATGTAAGAAATGTGTAGTTCTTCCCACTGAACTCATCTAGTCATAAACTGGTCTAGACATAAACAGATAAAAACAAACTGGCCTGAAAAAAACAGGCTGAAACTTGCAAGTGCTTTGGAAGGGCAGCCCAGGCACCCTTGGCAAGGCTGATGGCCTGGAGACCACAGGTACTTCTCGAAGGGCTGGGGGTGGCTGGGCAGAGGGGGTGAAGAAGAGGGCACCAACAGCCCTGAGAAGCATCTTGAGGAAGAAGCCACCATCATGGCATCACATTCTGGTCATATCTGGATTTCACTTGTCCTTTCACCGAAAAGGCATGCTCTAGCAGTGAAATGACCAAGCTTTCTCAGAGACTTGGATATAGAGATACTATTTACAGTGCACTTCTGACATCACCAGGCAGTAAAGCCACGCGTGTGTGATTCCTGTGTGCCTGCAGGGACATGTGTCCCAACAAATATTGTGTTACATTCCTGTGCATTCCTACATCGTTACATAGATCAGGTGTCTGAGGCTGGAAGATGGGGACAGAGTGACAAAGTATAATCCAGATTTACCCCTGGTCATCCTTGAAGGCAAGGGGAAGAACAGGATTTAGACCTGCCCATCTTATTTGGTCTAGTTTCCAGAAAAAGACATGGCTGATTTCAAATTGGGGTCACTGTTGAGCTTCCTCTTGTGCTAGAGGACATTTGGGTCGAGCTCTTGCCCCACTGCTGGCAGCACTCAGGAAAGCTAGTTTAAAGCAGTACCAGCTGGGTGGACACATCCTGAGACTCTTATCCATGACCAGCAGCCACCCATTTACAGTTGTAGCATTTTCTCCTGAGATTTTCATCTGAATAAATAGTCCCTGGAGTTTTATACCTGCGCTGTGCAGTGGAAGGGTGGATGTACCTCATCTCATTATTGCTCCAGGACTCCTTGTAAGGCTTGTTTGCAACACATAGTGGTGTTTCAGCTCAAGTTCTTCAACCTGCATGCAACATCATCAAGGTCAGGAGCCATGAGAGGTAATATGCCTACCTGGGTGGCATCTGCAGCAGCCCCTCTTGTGTGACAAGCTATAGACAAGCTGAGGAGGGTGTGATTGCAACTCTCCTCCCTTCTTATCAAAGCTTGGAAACGGTGATAAAGTCCACCTAGGAGAACAGCAAATGTCCTCCCATGGACTCTGGTCCACCTTGCACGCTCCTCTGCTATGCTGTCATGGATGGCCCAAGCCTCTGGTTATCTCCAACCCTCCTTGCTCTCATCTCCAGCTCTCCAAAGGAGCATCCCTACCTTCCTGATTCCTGCACTTTCTTTCCACACACAATCCTTATAATCTCAGCTCCCCACACTTCCCACCACATACTTTATCCCTTCCCTGTGTGGATCCTGCTCTTATAGGGTCTTGGGGTGGCTGGGCTTTGCCATGTGCCACAGCAGGGCCATCGTGGTTGCTGATGCTTTGCACAGGAGCCAGGGCTGCTGCTCAGCATAAGGGCTCGCCCCGAGGTTGGTAGAAGTGGCTGCGTCCGTGGGCACAGCCTGGCACTGGGGCTGGTGCCACCAACATGTGCCACTTCGTATATAACCAGCTGATGCAAGGCACAACTGAATCAGAGGCCAAACTATGTGATTTAGGTACTTACTTTCATTGCACTGTGCAACCAAAAAGTGTACTTTCCAAAGTAAAAATAATTTTTAAAAAATCAGGTTAAGCCACAGCCCATCATCTGAGTAAATCAGGAGTTTTCAAGGGGATGACAGAGCAGGAGAGGAGGAGACAGCATCATGGACAAGGATGGAACCACTGGTGCATCAGTTGTTACCTCTTCTGGCCTCAGATACGTAGCACCACTCGCCAGAGCTGGTCTCATCACAGTCAACACAGTGTTATTTTGTCATTATTATTATTATTGCCATTTCTTTTAAAAACTGGCATCCTTTTGATTATTTTTTTTTAAACCTAATTCAGCTCAGGTTAATTCCCTGAGCTCCGCAGAACAACTCCCCCTCTCAAAAGAGGACTGAGAATAGAAACAGGCTGATGTGTGTTTTTCTATCATGTGCTAACTTGCTCTGCCATCCTGTGAATGAGCTGCTTGTTTTCTTCTCCTTGATCAGACAGTTCCACCTAAACCAGGACTGGACACAGAAGTAAATCTGGTAGGAGAATACACTTCCTGTTTATAAAAATACCTTTCCTGTGTGGAAGAGTCCTCTTCCTGCACACACTCATCTGCGTACAGCATCCCGGACCTGTTTCTGTGCAGACACAGGCAGAGCCACTGGGGGCGGGGGATACCTCTATTTTGAATATTTCATCAAGTTGAAGTACCAAAAAATTTAACAAAGTCATTGCAGCATCTCTGTGAATCAAACACAACCCCAAGAAATCCCAAACTGTAATCAAGATGTCATCCTTTTGAAACGAAGGGCTTTATCTCTTTGGCTTACAGCTAAATCTATCTGTGAATTTCCGGAACCGGTGTCTCATTGCCATGAACTTATTTAGGTAACTTATAGACAGCGTATCCGGCTCTTGTGATTTGATTGTGGCTCATGGCTCACACGTTCACAGCAGCTGAGGACTTGAGTTTTGTACGTGAATTGAGAAATCTAAAAAAAAAAAAAATCAAGTCTCAAAAGGCGGTAAACTGGATGATTCTATCCATATCCCTCACTGTGTGTGTTCTTGTAACTTATTCTGAAAGAATTTGGCTGAGATCTTCGTCAGGGCTGGATGGATTAACCCAGTCTCCCCTCACGTGCCCTCTCCTCTCATGCACATCAGGAACTTAATGGTGAAAGGACCAGATCCCTCTTTCTGCCGTGACTCCCAACAGCATCCACAGACCCTGCAAGACATTGGGGATCATCAGATGGACTTCTTCTACAACAAGGCTTACAAAAGGCTACATCCATCATCCCAGCTTTCCCTCATAGTTTCATCATCTCCCTTTCCCCCCTTCAAAGGCTTTCTCAGCTTTTCCTCTTTCCAAGACTTTTTCTGCCCATGCAGCATGCTGTCTGTAACCGCTTTTTCATCCTGGATGGGTTCTGCTTCCACTGTTCCATGTTGGAAGTCAACATGTGCAGTCACCACCTAGACGACATGTTCTGACACTTCATCCCATGTCTGAGCATCACTTGGATCATGCTTCCTCTTGATGCCCACAGCAGATTTCATGTTACCTATTGTATGCTTATCTACAGCTTTCTTCTCTGACCATTTCCATCCCAGTCCTGGTCAAGTGCATGATTATTGTCACACGTCACAAGAAACTCCAGAGCAAAAGGATGTGCTCATGGAGAAGGTGGTGCTAACACTGGGCTTCATTAAATCTATTTCTTTTGTCGGTCTCTGCTAACCTTCCAGTCAATGAAACCAAAGGATGGTTTTACAGACTACCTCAGAACATCCCACACTCATATGCATAAACCACAAAATTCATAGTTCTGGCAGAGTCCCCCATGGCATCTAATTACAAGAGTGCAATCACCTAAACCCAGAGGTATCATGTGTAGGGTTTTTTTGTCTCTCAGCCTGGGAACTTGTGAGTGAGAGTGTAGGTGCTGTCGAGAGAAACCTGCCTAGTGGGAAGGAGGGCTGCCCCAACCCCTGGGCATCTTGCAAGAACCTGCCACATCAGCTTGTGCAGGTGAGAACTGGGGTTGGAGAGAAGCCACATCAGAGATGAGCGTGGCTCCTGGGGACACCGTGAACTGGAAAGGATCACTGGAAGGCTTTCTTCTGGAAACTCTGCTCCCTCCTCTGGTAGGCAACGCCACTTCTGCCCCTTGCTTTGCACACCATGGGGTCACCTTCCCAGCCTGATTGACGACACGATGATTAATCTGTTATCTTTTCCCTCGCCACAACAATGTTCTTTTCTGCAAATTCTTGTTGTCATACAGGGAGCTGGCGACCTCACTGTACAAGCATTTATCACTTTTATGGCTGTGCAGTGTTGGGAAGAGATTAGCTGGTTGGAAGGCAAAATACTGGGCTGAGGAAAGTCCACCTGGCTGGGGCAACGCCTCCTCTTTGGGTCTTCTGCCTGTGCCACCTTCCATCTCCTGCATTGGTGTCCCTGCTCTCCCCTGAACGCTGCTGTGCTGGGGATGAAGCTGTCTGATGGTGGATCCCCTTGGCTGGGGGCTCCTGCTCGGCAGTGGCAGGGACAGGGGGCAGCGGGCATCCCCCTGGCTCATACCTGGCTGGTGGGGCAGGTGTGCATCATCTGCCCTGCCGCTGCTGCCCCAGCCCCCCCGGCGGCTGCCGGGACCCCCCGGTGCTCTTCCGCCCCGCTTGCCCAGATTTCCTTCACGGGGAAAACAGGATACAAAGGGAGGGGGAGGGGAGCGGAGTGTGCCTCCGGCTCATCCTGACACGGAGGTGACAAACACAAACATGCCCGTCCACACGGGCAGCACCCCCTGGGTCCCACGGTGGAGGTGGGATGAGTTCATCCGCTGAGCCCAGGCAGACCTCGCTTCTAAGGTGGGCACCTGCCTTGTGGCTTGAGGCCAGCAGTACAAACATCCCCTTTCCTCTTCTCTTCCCACTCTCCCGTGCTTTGAATAACTGTCTCCCTGTTCTGAGGAGATGACAATTTGAAGGGTGCTGGCCACCAGCTTGCTGAGAAACATCACTGCCTTCATGGGGCTGGGCAACAGAGCTGGGATCCAGATGGAGTTCGACTTATTCCCACGCCTAAGGAGATTGAGCAAGCCGGCTTGAGGGAGGTTGGGGCTGGCCAGTTCTCCTGTTAGATGACATCTCTCAAGTTCCTGTCATGCCTGAGTCTGTTGACAATGCCCAGGGAAAAAAAAAAAAAAAAAAGGAGAGCCCAAACTTGACATGGTTATTTGTGCACAGATCAGAGAAGTAAGAAACCAGTTTGACTGTGTTTTGGCTCCTGAAGTCAGCAGATCTGACTGAATGCACACGGGGACCAGATTGGGCAAAGACCTATTTATACAGAAGCACTTTGCAGAGGATGACTGCACTTTAACACTGTTCCTGTAAAAAAGGAAGGGGAAAAAAAATAAAAATTGTGGCCTGAACATTTGAAGGAAAAACACTTGTTTCCTGTAAGGAGGCTCAGCCAGTGGAAACCGTACCTCTGCCACCAGCATCTCACCAGTGTACTTTAGCCTCAGGTATGACTGGCAATGGGAAAGGCAGGAGCCATGCCATCCTCCAAAAGGCAGCACAAACATTTTCTGGTGACCATTGGGCTGGTGACCTTTGAGCTCATCATCACGAAATCAGCTGATGTTGTGCTGAGTTTTCTAAGATGCACTCCTGTCCCAACCTTTGCTTTGGCTTTGTGACCTTTGCTTC